>JZKD02S1803885.1:492799-526722 GCA_000966675.3 Picea glauca | reverse complement strand
GTGGGCCTTATTTAATAATATAGTGGACCTAGTCCACCTTACATTGAATGACCTCCACTATTATCACTATGGGCCCTCTGGCCCCCCCCACTACCTCTCTAGCTACCTTACACATCTATTTAATGGATCAGATCTGTCGATTATATGGAGAAAATGACTGCTCCAAGTTTTCATAAGCGTGGATGCCTTTGTCGTACACAGTTGCGATCATCGGGAGAAGATTCAACTAAGGAGCGATAATCTAAAAACAACTAAGCATCTGTATACAACAGGCTCAGACGTTGAAGGAAGGGGAGGCACCCACTTTCTACATGGCCTCGTACCTGCTTGATGTCATGTGCACAAGGAATGTCTTCACCAACATGAATATAAGTTGGTATGTTGCAGAGCTTCTGGTCCACATCTACTTCAACATACTATGGGAGAATAGGTACAAGAAATCTTACACACTCATCTGCGATGAATTCATCGCCCACATTCATTTTATTATTTTTAAGAAGGAATGCCCAAGACTATCTGAGGCAACCAAGAAAATAATAGCCAAGGTAGGCCATTAGTACTTCGATGAATGCTCAACCTACATCAGGGAGTTCGGGGCCACTAGAGCACCACATATCCTACCCGCTCATGTCCCAGACCATATCGTTGTGGGAGAAATCTGTTATCAGACCATCTTGTAGGGATATAACGCCACATTGGTCAAAGAGAAGAAACAAGCTTTCATGCCCTACGGTTTTCATATAGGGTTTTATCCGGTGAAGGATAATGCTGAAGACAAACAAGAGGGGCTTAACTAACTGGAATTCAGATTCCAGACAGGTCGATTCTGCAAGAATGATCCTAAAGGCCTGGTCCCCCAACATGCTTCGTACATATCATCTTGCTGGCCATATGCTCATGATAAGTTTGAGGACAAAATTTTCTCAGAGTGTGCCCAAAATTGGGATGAGGTGGTGAAAAGGATGGCCAACCCAAACATGATCAGGTTTAAGGCCATGAGCATGGATGAACATGTGGAAATGATAGAGAAGTCAGCTCAAGAGGCCCTCAGAGCCAGAGAATAAATCAGAGTGTCAGAAACAACATAGGCATAGAGAAGGGGATTTCTCTTGATAGAAGGGGCACAAAGAATCATTGATCAATTAAAAAATGATCCTAATCTGGTTGATATGGTGAGGGTCCCCGCTCATGACCCAGTCGAAAGTCGAGGGGAACTGAGTGGCCCAGATACGATACAGATTGAAGAAACCACTGGGTCAGATAACCCTGAAGCTCCACCACCACAGGTCAGATCACCAGGGGAAGTTTTGGCTCGGCCCAAGATGGCGAGGAAATCGGGGAGAACAAGTATACCAAATCCCCTATTCGATTTAATAACCATCTATGATGATGAGGAGAGTTCATAGGTGTCCCTGGTCACTTCGGTGAAAATTACAGAGGAGAAAGAACCTGAGAAAACATCCACCCCAAGTCCCGATGATTCAATTCAGAGCCACCCACAGAGCGAACATGAGGTGGAAAGTGCCTTGGATGTTGAGCCACTCGACATACTGGGAATTCCAATGGACAACTCGAGGGATGAACTAGGATCGCTTGAACAAGAAGGAGAAATTCCACAACAGGAGATCGACGTTTCACCATACAATTACCAAGTAAGTATCGAACCTTCCCCTGATTCCTCAGTTTTGACCAGTACTTTACCACCCGATGAGAAAAAATTAGAAGCTAAGCCATTGGGACATACAAAATAGGTTCAGGAACCCAGTCTTGAAAAGATATACACCATCGGGATCCTGGGAAACACTCTTACTTGGGGAGAACAACAAATCCATGAACCTGTTGATGAGGTCACTGATATACAAGCAATCTCCTATGACCGAAAGAGGAAATCCATCGTGAAGAGAACCACTAAGAAAAGGAATATTACTTTGGAAAGTTCGATCCTCATCACCACAGAGGAGAAATTGATCATCACAGAGCATGCCAAGACGTTTGAGCTTATCGGCGCAGGGATGGAAATCATAGATGCCACCCTGCATAGAGAAAGGAAATATGAAGATGAGTTGGCCACTGCACTAAAGGAGTTGAAGCATATTCTCCATTTGGCGAAATACTATCAGGACTCCACACATGCCACGATATTTTTGAGAAGTGAATTCCAAGATGCCTACATGAAATTCACGAGTGAGCGACACCTTTTCACTGCAGGGATAGTCGACTTCCAAGAAGACACCCTTATGGATCTAGAGACGTGCAAAGACATGGAAATATGGTATGAGAAGGCTCACCAAGCGGTGGAAAGAATTGATTACATCAATGCGGTTCAAAAGGGATGAGACATCGAAGAGCATGACATTCAGGTGAGAGACAAAAACATTGAACGTATAAGGAAGTCAATCAAATACTGGGTGAAGATGGCCCAAGAACCTCAGCAGGATATTCAAGAGAAATGGGTCAATTGTGAAATAAGTTGGACCAAGATGAATCAGGGGATGAGAGACATTGGTCTCCTAGAATTCGGCTCACCTGAGGACTTTGTCGACTTGCATGACATAGTCAAACAACATGCAAAACAATACTCATCGTGGACTGCAGAGATAGAAAAGGTGGCAAACATGGCGCCAGGTCAAGTACATCAGTTCATGGAGCACCCAATCAAGGCTCAGACAATATTACAACAATTGAGTGTTAAAGTAGTCAAGTATCGAGCATGGGCAGTGGAGATAAAGGAGATCGTTTCGACCCCGATGGACCAACATATATTCTCGTATGCCAACACATGCAAGGAACTCTTCGTCAAATGGTCAAAGTATGAGAAGAGTAATCCACTTAAGTGAAACCATTTGATGACTCTTAGAAGACAGAGATATGGAAGCGCCATGTGGGGATGTTTTGTTTTACTTAGTTTTCACTTTTGATAGTTATTTTTAGTTAACAATTTGTTATAAATAAGAGGATCGACCTTTTAGAAAGGGTCGATGGTTTTGGAAAAGATCCTCATTTTTTGGAATTGTAAAGAGCTATTTCATAACTACCTTAATTGAGAAGTCTTGTTTAGTACCAGAGACAAACTTCTATTTTTTTCATCAAAGGCATGTGTGATTCGATCTGAGGAGGAACTACTTCAAATTTTGTTTCATGAATGGATGTTGTAATGAGTAAGAGTTTATGAATCTATTGATAAGTTAGTTGATTCAATATTTTTATAGTTCTTATCTCTAATGGTGGAAAAAAAATCGTTGTGTTAATGTGTGATTAGTGATTAGAAATAAGGAAACTAATTTTCTTGCCATCATTTTATTGCATGTATGTTTTCTTTCGATAATTCTATCTCAGTCAATAATTGAAATACCAACAAGTTGATGTATTAATACTAGGCTTGTTGTAGGTGTGAAAATATTTGCCTGCATGCTTGAGCACGAGGGTTATCCCGAGCTCAGCCTTCTTCAGTAGTTAAGTTTTCCCCCTTTTTCTTTACCCATCTGGTTTATACCAACACCTATCTTTTATCAGACCCATATAATAAGATAAAATACAAAAAGAGAATGTTCAAACTGAAGGAGGATTTTTCACAAGAAGATATCCTGTAAATCACTATGTAAATCCCATCGATTAATTGGTAGGATCACAAGATCTGGAGAACCATTCCACTATCAAACGTTGCATAGTCTAATTGGGCCTTTGTGGAGGGTTTGGTTCCTACTGTTGAGTTAAATGGTTTAGGACCCCTCAACAGACTCCTTACATGATGAGTACGCCAGAATTTAAGGAGTTGTGGATGCAACTTGAGGAGCTTCTGAAGAAGGGATATATATGCCCAAGTGTGTCACCTTGGGGTGCACCAATTGTTTTCCTGAAGAAGAAGGATGGTACGTTGAGACTTTGTATCAAATTATGGTAATTGAACAAAGTAACAATAAAGGACGAGTATCATTTGTTAAGGATAGATGACATGTTTGATCAATTGAGAGGCACATAGATATTTTCCAAGATAGATCTCAGATCTGGATATCACATAGTGAGAATAAAAGAGGAAGACATCAATAATATGACCTTCAAAACAATGTATGGTCATTACGAGTTTATAATGGTTCCTTTTGGGTTGTCGAATGCACCAACTGTCTTCATGTGTTTAATGAATGGAGTTTTCAAATAGTATTTAGATAAGTTTGTCATTGTATTTTTGGATGACATTCTTATTTACTCAAAGTATGAGGAAGAGCATGAGAAACAATTGATGATGGTGTTGTAGGTGTTGAGGGACCATCATATTTATGTAAATATGAGAACATGTTCATTTTATCAATGACATATTCACTATTTGGGTCATATCATTTAGAGGAAGGAATAGTTGTGGACCCAATGAAGATAAAATCCATTGAAGAATGGCCAACACCAATAAATGTTGCAGAAGTGAGATCCTTTATGGGACTAACAGGGTACTACAAAAGGTTTATTGAAGGATTCTCACAGATTGTGCATACAATCACATCCCTGCAGAAGAAAGGTGCACGATTTGAATAGACTCTCTATTATGCAAGGAGTTTTCAACACTTGAAGAAATTGTTAACAAGTGCACCAATTTTGACGATTGTTGATCCAGAGGCAGACTTCAATTGTGTGCATGGATGCATGCAAGGAAGGAATCGAGGGAGTCTTGAGTCAGAATGGGAATGTGGTATGCTACAAGTCAAGGAAATTGAAAGAGCATGAAAGACTCTGTGCTACACATGACTTGGAATTGGAAGCCATAGGACATGCTTTGAAGATGTGGCGGCATTATCTCATGGGTAAAATATTTGACCCGAGAAAAAACCACTGTGGACTGAAGTATTTTTTTGGATAGCCTAGTTTGAATGCCAGACAAAGCAAGTGGTTAGAGTTCCTCAGTGAGTATGAATTTGACATAAATCATATAAGAGGAAAATAGAAAAACGTGGCTGACACACTCAACAAGAGGATGCATGAAATGTATGCTACAACCATTACCATGTACCAAACATATTTGTGCGAATTTTTTTTGGATGTTTCCAAATTAGATATAAGCGATATGGATATAAGAGCGACTTTATAGCGATGTATGTCGCAACCAAAGTTTGAAGGTTACAAGTTAAGAGAGGATGGGATCCTCATGTATAGAAGTAGAGTCTATGTGTCAAATGATCAAGATTTGAAGTACTTGATTTTGTCAGAGATGCATAAGGTTCCTTATACTATACATGTAGGTTACCAAAATACCATTTTCACGGTAAAGAAGTAATACTTTTGGCCAGGTATGAAAAAATGAAGTTGCAGATTTCAGTGTGAGATGTCTCAAATGTCAAAAGGTCAAGGATGAACATTGACATCTAGTTGGTATACTATATCCTTTTACCATTCCTGAATGGAAGTGTAAATTTGTGACCATGGGCTTCATAACTAAGTTTCCTATGACTACTAAGCAACATGATTCAATTATGGTGATAGTGGAAAAGCTTACTAAAGCTACCCATTTTATTCCACTGAATTCAGTGCACAAGGAAATCAACATTGTTGAGATGTACATGCATGAAGTTGCTAAGTTGCATGGTATACCTAAGACAATTGTGCCTGATAAAGATTCCAAATTCACCTTGAACTTTTGGAAAGGGTTATTCAAAGGATTTGAAACAAATTTGAATTTCATCATAGCATATCACCCTGCGTCGGATGGTCAAACCGAGAGGGTAAATCGGGTGATTGAAGATATGCTCAGAATGTATGTAATGGATAATCCATCAAAATGGGAAGAATACCTTCATTTGGTAGAGTTTGCTTATAGAAATGGGTATTAGGGATATTTAAAGATGAGCCCATTTGAGGCACTTTATGGTAGAAAGTGCAACACGCTAGTGAGTTGGGACAACCCAACATACCATGTAGTAGTTGGGCCATATTTTCTCTAGGAAATGGAGGAGCAAATGGTAAAGATCATGCATAATTTAAAAGCTGCCCAATATAGGTAGAAAAACTACACAAATAAAGGTAGAACCCATAGAGAATTTCGAGTGCATGATCATGTGTTTATGAAAGTGAAGGACAGGTGAAGTTTCCTAAAGTTGGAAAAGTGTTCTAAGTTAGCAACGCGCTATCACGAGCCATTTGAAATCCTTGAAAGGATTGGTCCTATCGCTTATATGCTTACATTGCCTATATCCTTATGCTTTCATAATGTTTTCCATGTGTCATTACTTAATAAGTATGTACTTGATGCTGATCATATTATTGATTGGAATGTGATTTAGGTGGAGCTAGAAGGTGGATTTCATTTGCGACCAGTTTGCATATTGGATTAGAAAATCTAGCAGCTTTGAAATCGCACCATGGAGATGGTAAAGGTCTAATGGAACTGGTATGGTCTTGAGGATGCAACCTGGGAGCGCAAGGATGTTATGCAAGTAGAGTATCCTCACCTTTTTGAAAATGCTTGAAGTTTTGTATGTACATGTGTATATGATGGACTGAGGACAATGCATAATAAAGGGGGAGGGGATTTTAATGTCCCCGATCCGAGACCCTTTGTAATTGTACATATAAGATGGTGAGCCATTGATACTAATGCTTTATGTAATCTTTATATAGGCTGGTTGTAATACCTCAAGGTCGAGCTCCTATGAAATGTAATGATGTTTGTAGGCTGGTGAGCCAAGTAATTATAAGCTGGTAGGCTTATGTGTTTAGTAGGCTGAAGATCCTAGATGATAAGGCCAGTGGGCCTGATTTTGTATATGTAATTATGCATATTATTAATAAAATACATCACTGCGTGTAGACTGACCACAAAGAGTTACGGGGGAATAAGATCCACTGGGTAGGGAAAGGGATAGGGATCAGAGGCTAGGAAAGAGGGGCTAAGCTTGAGGGCTTAACTGAAGGGAATATTATAATGTATTCTTGAAAAATACTAAAGTTGGGAAATAAACCCAGTTATCCTAAGTTCCTTTGGGGAGAGGAACAAACTCCAAGTGGAGAGGAGCATCCTCCTGGAAAGCCAAGTGTCACCTAGAACGCATGCAGATTTATGTGGGAATTTCCACCGTTGTTGGGGGTTCACGAATCATTCTGTCCACTTTCCCGAAGATTTCTCTCTCACCATTGCAACTCTCTCACGATTTTGCATACTAACCATTCTCACCATTTTTCCTTTCTCGCTCTCAACATTCTGGCCAGTCTGGCCATCTAGTTTCCCATGAGTTCATCCTCAACATTCTAGCCCTCCCTTGTGCAGTCCACACATGCACTGAAAAAGATAGCAACAAGAGCCTTTTCCGCCATTGTGAACCTTTGTAATTTTCTGAGTTGTCCCTTTTTCCTTACCTGATTTTGGTTGTTGTGGATTGAAGAGGCGGGTTGTCAGGCCCGTGGTTGAAGAGGCAGGTTGTTAGGCCCATGGTTGAAGAAGAAGGTTGTCAAGCCTGTGAGAAACTCTCTCCAAGTGAGAGAGTTCATTGGGGAAGTGATTTCTCCTGGAGGGAGTCCAACACCAGTTACGAAGCTCTGAGAATTCCTGATCCGACTTGTTGTTGAAGTTCTAGAAGGGAAGTGGAGCAGTCGATGGACTATGGAACAGTGAAGGTGCATATTCCTGGGGTGGGACAAGCATGTGGGGAATGAGAGGCCATGAGAAGTGGGCATAAGTAGGCTCCTTGGAGAGAATCCTTCCAGTTGCACTGTGCAATTTTCCGTAGCCTTAGCTTAGGTCTAGGATTCCTTTTCCCTGGGTGGAGTTTAGTCCCTGCTTGGCGGTGACCCACTGTTGAGCGTGACGAGTAGCGTGGTATAAGGCTGGGAGGTTCATGGAAGGTCTGCACGTAGTTGTTGGTCATGTATTAAAATATAAGTACCAAATCTATGTTCTTTGTATGATGTGTATCTTGTACATGCGTTATAATGTTATCAGAATTGTCTGTGTTTATTGCATGTATGTATTAATGTCGCTTCCGATGGATATATGTATGAACATAATGTTGTGTTTTTTTAGAATTTCATCATCATCATATATATATATATCAAAAATTTATTTGGTGGCATGGCTTGGCCTGTTGATTTAAGGCCAGGAATATCACAAAATGGTATCAGAGAAGAAAGTTGTTTCCATTATAGCATTGTCTGACTTGTTGGGTGGCCAGGGGACGTTACAAAATGGTATTAGAGCCACGGTTTCAAAACTGAGCCTATATGGGCCAGGAAAGTGGAAGTTGAAGAAAAGGTTTCAGAAACAGAATTGTTGTCGAAATGGAAAAAATTGAAGTTCAAAGCCTAGTTTTCGACACTAAGCCTGAATTAGGTCATATAAGTGGTTATGGAATCAAAAGCTCAGAGAAAATTGTTGTCTAGAAGGAAAAAAAATGAATTTAAGAGAATTCCAGAGTGCCAAGAGAACACCTTGGCCGTGTTTGGAAGCTCAGGAGGTATATCGGTTCAAGAAATGTAGCAGAGAAAAGAGACTGCAATAACTGTGGGTTTGGAACCACAAGGTTTGAAGTTGGGTCGTGGGATCTGTTTGGGAGAAGGAGGATCCTTCACAACCTTCATATTTGGAGAAAGGTACATGAGGATTAACCCCTAAGTACTTTAGACTTCACGACTTCGGTGAAGTTTATGTGTGATAGAGCAGAAAGGATCGAAGCCCGAAGCTCCGAAGTCCCAGAGTGGATCAACACCGTAGATCCGGGGAGAAGTGCTTGACTATTGGTTTTGGATGAAGATAGATCGGAGCCGTAGATCAAGCCAAGAGAAAGTGGTAAAGCACAAAGGTGAGGAAAAAAAAATATCAGCCATCATATCTGCGCACGGGAGGTTGTGAACCTTAGAACTCACAACCATTTGGAATTCGACGCTCAGGAGAAATAACGTGTGCTAAGGCACAAATTACCAAAGAACGAATTCTCAAAGTCCAGAGTAAATCCAAACTGTTCATCGAAAGATAAACTTTTTAGCAGATTGGCTAGTTATGGAGCTCGACGTTCGAGAGCAATGGGGGTGTGCTAAGGAGAATTCTCCAAAGTCCCGAACCCCTAAGTCCCTAAGTGACATGGCATGATGACGTCACCCAAGATGATGTGGAATTCCTTAGTCCTACCACGTGTCAGCCATAATGGAACTTTGATGACCTTGTTAGACCAAAATCAATCCGACACGTGGGGGCCACGTGTCACCATCTTATATGATGAAAATTGTACGAAGTGGACCCCAGAAGATAAAGTAGAGTGGAAGTTCAACATTCAAAAGTTAACAAGCTTGTGGAAGTAAAAAATTTCGAAGCCGAAGTGTCGAAGTTATGAAGCATGGAGTAAGTGCCCAACTATTAGCACTTGGTCATAGTCGTGGTCACATGCAGATTAAAGGATGAAGAGAAGGGGATAGCACCCGAAAATTTTGTTTAAAGAACAAAAAAGGGACAAATTGTTCAAGTGGACAAAAATTCCTTCTCAGGATTCAGGATTGAGCATGGAAGTATCCATTGGAAAGGTCTTGAACAATAGAAGATAACTGTTCACATATAAATTGGATATGAACACTCAATTTCTCAGGAAAACAACAAAAAAGAAGTCTGATATATTAATGAATCAGAATGGTTCATGTTTCCATGAGATTTTTAAGAACAGTAAGCTTGAAAATTTTTTGTTGGCTGCACATTGTTTTTGCAGAATTAACAGTTGCTGGATCATAGTCAACACATAGTGAAAAACTAATGCATGATACTCAGGTAGTCTTCAGTAAACAAGATGAAAATAGAGGTTTGAATGTCCAGTTGGATAGGGAAGGAACCACCTCCAATGGACATGGAGGATAACGGGAGGAAGACATTAATCTAGCTGAGACCCTCAGAAAATTGCAGATAGATGTCCAGAGCCACAAGGATGATAATGAGAGGCTTATGAAGGAGAAGGAACAACAGGAAGACTTCAACATGAAGTTTATTCAAAGCTTGGAAATAATTGAAAAGAAGTTGGATAAGGAGAGTGGATCCAACAAATCAGGAAGGCACAAGACCCCTGAGAAGAAAGGAATATCAAGGGGTGGTAGTAGACGTCACCATCACTCCCAAAAGCATTCCCATAGGAGAGAACATAGTAGCTCAAGTCCATCCCTTGTCAAGAAACATAGGAGGTCTGGGGTGGATGAGATGAAAGGATAAATGAATAAGATAAAACCTCCTACTTTTGATGGAGAACATAAGAAGGATGAAGATGATGAGACATGGCTGCTAGGAATGAGGAAGTACTTCCAATTGCATAACTATTCTTCTCATGCAGAGGGAGGAATTGCCATCTACCATCTTAAAGTAAAGGCATCCATGTGGTGGGATCAGATGGTGCAAGTACATCACCTCAGGGAGAAAAACGTGACTTGGAAGGAATTCAAGAGGCATTTTGAGAAGAAATACCCGACTAAGAGGTATTATGAAAAAAATATGAAAGAGTTCTTTGAACTTAAACTAGGCAGCATGGCTATTGATGAATATGAAACAAGATTCTTTGAGTTGTTGAAGTATGTCTCCTTCATCAAGGTTGAAACATTGAAGATTTAGAGGTACCTGAGTGGGTTGCCATCTTACATCAGTGATAAAATCCAATATGATGATCCCAAGAGTCTGGAAGAAACTATAAGGAGATAAAAATGCTTATATGATCAGAAAAAAGGAAAGCATACTTTCTAGAAGGCTTGGGAGGACAAGAAGAAATTCAAGAAGGAACAAAGGTAGAAGGGAAACAAGCCTCCATTTTTAAGAAATAATCCTCAAGGACAAACATCTTTTAGAGAGCATAGAATGGCTGAGGTAGGAGGGCTAAGGTCAAGGAAGACACCCATTCAATGTTGGGGCTGTAAAGGAGACCACAAGTATAGAGATTGTCCTCACAAAAATGACAATGTGAGAGTTGTCCACAATGTCCAACAAGTAGAAAAAATGGAGGACATGGGCAGAAGTGTACCAAGGATCTATGCAGCCCTGGACAACAAGAAAGCTGAGTTTCAATCACACATGATTGAAGTTGAAGGTATAATCAATAACCATGCCTTTACTATTTTAATTGATTTGGGGGCTAGTCATAGCTATATAGATCCTAAGGTTGTGGAAAGATTTATTTTTCCAATAAGAAAGCATGGGAAATATTGGCTGGTTTAGCTAGCTACAAGAGCCAAGAGGAAAGTTGTTGAGTTGGTTAAATAATGTCCAGTGGGCATGAATGGACCGTGTACCAAGGTAGATTTGAACATATTTCCGTTGGGATCATATGATTGCCTAATTGGTATGGATTGGTTGGACCAACAACATGCTATATTATACTGCCATAACAAGGAATTCACTTGCGTGGATGAGGAAGGAAATCATAGAACAGTCCAAGGAATTCCTAGGGAAGTTACTATCCAGGAAATCTCAACAATGCAGCTGAAGAAGTGTTACAGGAAGGGCTGTCAAATATTTGCAGCCCATATGGAGGAAGCATCTAAGGATAAGGTGCCAAATATGGAGGATCATGCACTCCTGAAAGATTTTGAAGATGTGTTCAAGGAAATGCCAAGACTACCCCCAAAGAGAGAAATTGATTTCTATGTAAATTTGATGCCTGGAGCAACTCTAGTATCAAAGAATCCTTACCGAATGAATACACCATAGCTGAAGGAATTGCAAATGTAGCTTGAAGAAATTTTAAAGAAGGGGTATATATGCCCAAATGTGTCACCTTGGGGGTGCCTCGGTCTTGTTCGTGAAGAAGAAAGATGGGACATTGAGATTGTGCATCGATTTCAGACAGTTGAACAAAGTGACTATAATGAACAAGTATCCTTTTCCGAGGATCGATGATATCTTTGATAAGTTGAAGGACACAAAGACATTCTCAAAGATTGATCTCAGGTCAGGATTTCATCAAGTAAGGATCAAAGATGAAGACATCAGAAAGACCTCCTTTAGGACAAGGTATGTTCATTACGAGTTCACAGTGGTGCCATTTGGGTTATCAAATGCACCAACTATTTTTATGTTCTTAATGAATGGTGTTTTCCGGGAATATTTAGACAAGTTTGTCATTGTTTTTCTGGATGAAATTCTTGTATATTCCAAGTCAGAGGAAGAGCATTAACATCATTTGAGGATGGTGTTGCAAGTGCTAAGAGAGCATCAGTTGTATGCCAAATTGAGCAAGTGCTCATTTTATCAAAACAAAATTCACTATTTGGGGCATATAATATCTGAAGAAGGGATTATAGTGGACCCTGAAAATATTGAGGCCATTAAAAGGTGGACAACACCTAAGAATGTGATAGAAGTCAGATCCTTCATGGGTCTAGCTGGCTACTACAGAAGGTTCATTGCATGGTTTTCAAGAATATCTCACCCCATCACTTCCTTGCAAAGGAAGGGGAAGATGTTTCAATGGACATGAGAATGTGAAAAGAGCTTCCAGCAATTGAAGCATCTGTTAACCAGTGCTCCAATTCTGAAGATTGCATATTGAGATGAAGACTTCATGATTGGCACAGATGCATGCAAAGAAGGACTTGGTGGAGTACTCAGTCAGAACAAATTTGTGATATGTTTCGAGTTCAGAAAATTGAAAGAGCATGAGATGCTCTACACCACTCATGATTTGGAGTTGGCAGCCATAATGCACGCTTTGAATAAGTGGAGGCAATACCTCATGGGAAAGAGGTTTGAGCTAAGGACAGACCATAACGGTTTGAAATATTTGTTTGATCAACCTACTTTGAATGCTAGGCAGAGTAGATGGTTGGAATTCCTCTGTGAGTATGACTTTGATATCAAGCACATCAAAAGAAAGGAGAACAAAGTGGTTGATGCACTCAGTAGGAGAGTGAATGAACTACATGCTACAACCATTAGCATGTATTAGACATATCATAAAGGAAGAATTTCCGAGGCTGCAAAAGTTGATTTGCAATACATAGAATTGGTAACTAAATTGCAACAAGGTAAAATGCACCAGAAATATGAATATTATGAATTGTGAATTGATGGAATTCTCTTGTACAAAAACAAAGTTTATGTACCAAATTCTCCGGAATTGAGGAGTGTGATTTTAAAAGAGATGCATAATGTGCCTTATGTAGGACACCCATGATATCAAAGAACAATTTCAACAGTCAAGAGCCAATATCATTGGTCATGCATGAAGAGGGAGATTGCTGAATACATAACTAAATGATTGGAGTGTCAAAGGGTCAAGGTTGAGCATAGACACCCAGTTGGGTTGCTGCAACCATTACCCATTCCTCAGTGGAAGTGGGAAGTGGTGACAATGGATTTAATCACAAGATTTCCTAGAACAAGCAAGCAACATGATGAAATCATGGTGGTGGTGGAAAATATTACTAAACCTGCCCATTTCATTCCTATGAAGGTTACTCACAAGGAAACCAATGTTGTTGATATTTATATGAGGGAAGTAGCACACTTGCATGGCATTCCCAAGACAATTGTGTCTGACAGAGACCCAAAGTTTACCTCAAAGTTTTGGAGAGGATTATTCAAAGGGTTCAGAACAAATCTAAACTTCAACACAACCTATCATCTTGAGTTTGATGGGAAAACACAAAGGGTGAACCAAGTGATAGAGGATATGCTAAGGATGTATGTGATGGACAAACCATATAAATGGGAAGATTATCTACACTTGGTATAATTTTTCTACAACAATGGATATCAAGCATCACTAAAGATGAGCCTGTTTGAGGCACTTTATGGTAGAAAGTGCAACACCCCAGTAAGCTGGGACAACCCAACTGATAGGGCAGTGGTTGGGCTAGAGTTTCTCAAGAAAATGGAAGAGAAAATGATGAAGATTAAGCAGAATTTGAAGGCTGCCCAAGATAGGCAGAAAATATATGCTGATAAGAACAAAAATAACAAGGAATTTAAAGTAGGGGATCATGTTTTCTTGAAGGTGAAAGCCAATAGAAATTCCCTGAAGTTGGGAAAATGTTCCAAGTTGGCAGCCAGATATTGTGGGCCTTTTGAAATCCTAGAGAGGATTGGTCCAGTAGATTATATGCTTTCATTTACTGCATCTATATCTATACATAATTTATTTCATGTGTCTTCTCTTAAGAAATATATACCTGATGCTAATCATATTATTGATTGGAATGTGATTTAGGTGGAGCAAGAAAGTGCTTTTCAAGTGCATCCGATACACATTCTGGACGAGAAAATCAAACAACTCCGTAATCGAGCCATAGGGATTGTAAAGGTCCAATGGAGTTGGTACGATCTTGAGGATGCAACATGGGAGCATGAAGATTCTATGTAGGCAGAATACCCACATCTTTTTGAAGAGTTTGAAAATCTTGCTGATATTATGTAAATGAGTTGCACTGAGGACATTTCAAAAATAAGGGGAGGGGATTGTAATGCCCCAAGGCCAAGCCCCTGTGAAATGTAATGATGTTTGTAGGCTGGTGAGCCAAGTAATAATAAGATGGTAGGCTTATGTGTTTAGTAGGATGAAGAGCCTAGATGCTAAGACCAATGGGCCTGATTTTGTATATGCAATTATGCAGATTATTAATAAAATACATCATTGCGTGTAGACCGACCATGAAGAAAGAGTTATGGGGGAATAAGATCCACTCGGTAGGGAAATGGATGGGGCTAAGAGGCTAGGAAAGAGGGGATATGCTTGAGGGCTTAACCAAAGGGAAAATTATAATGTATTCTTGAAAAATACTAAAGTTGGGAAATAAACCTACTTATCCTAAGTTCCCTTGGGGAGAGGAACAAACTCCAAGTGGAGAGGAGCGTACTCCTGGAGAGCCAAGTGTCACCCAGGATGCATGCAGATTTATGTGGGAATTTCCATTGTTGCCGGGGGTTCATGAACCATTCTGTCCACTTTAATGAGGATTTCTCTCTCACAATTGCATCTCTCTCACGATTCTGCATATTGACCATTAGCACCATTTTTCCTTACTCGCTCTCAATATTCTGACTAGTCTGGACATTTAGTTTACCATGAGTTCATCCTCAGCATTCTGGCCCTCCCTTGTGCAGTCCATGCATGCACTAAACAAGCTAGCAGCTAGATCCTTTTCCGCCATTGCGAACCTATGTAATTTGTTGAGTTGTCCCTTTTTTCTTACCCGATTTTGGTTGTTGTGGATTGAAGAGGTAGGTTGTCAGGCCTGTGGTTGAAGAGGTGGGTTCTCAGGCCTGTGGCTGAAGAGGAAGGTTGTCAGGCCCGTGAGAAACTCTCTCTAGGTGAGAGAGTTCACTGGGGAAGTGATTTATCCTGGAGAGAGTCCAACACCATCTATGAAGCTCTGAGAATTCCTAATCCGACTTGTTGCTGAATCCCTGGAAGGGAAGTGGAGCAACTGATGGACTGTGGAACAATGAAGGTGCATATTCCCAGGGTGGGACAAGCATGTGGGGAATAAGAGGCCATGAGAAGTGGGCATAAGAAGGCTCCTTGGAGAGAATCCTTCCATTTGCACTGCACATTTTTCCATAGTCTCAGCCTAGGTCTAGGATTCCTTTGCCCTGGGCGGAGTTTAGTCCCAGCTTGGCGATGACCCATTGCTGAGCGGGATGAGCAGCACGGTCTAAGGCTAGGAATTTCGTGGAAGGTCTGCACATAGTTGGTGGTCATCTATTAAAATATAAATACCAAATCTATGTTCTTTGTATGATGTGTATCTTGTACATGTGTAATAATGTTATCGAAATTGTCTGTGTTTATTGCATGTATGTATTACTGTCGCTTCCACATGGATATGTGTATGAACAAAATGTTGTGTCTGTTTAGAATTTCATCATATATATATGTATATCCGAAATTTATTTAGTGGAAAGGCATGTCCTGTTGATTTAAGGCCGAGAATGTCACAAAATGGTATCAGAGCAGAAATTTGTTTCCATTGTAGCGTTGTCCATCCTGTTGGGTGGCCAGGGGACGTTACACTGGTGATCCATTGGCACCTAGTTTTGGTGTTGTGCACATCTGAGTAAGTGTGTGGATAATTGTTATAAAGATAGGGTGCACACATTTTGTGTGTTGTGCGCACCTAGGTAAGTGTGCACATTTCACCATGTTGCGTGCACTTGGGTGAGATCATGATAATGACCTGGAAGTGTGTAGTGCCAAGTTATATATATGTATATATGAGTGTTTATGTTTTGAGGCCGAAGAGCCTGTGTGATTATGAGGCTGGTGAGCCTAGACACATATAGGATAGCATTCTTATCCATGTAAATATATTCATGATTGATTTAATATTGCATCGCTGTGCCCAGACATACTCAGACAAAAATAGACGGGGGGCCTACTCCACCGAAAAAGGGAAAAGAGAGGGTGAGTCATAATTCTTGGGAAACATTTTAATAATATTTCCGGAAAAGTATAATGTGGATATGTTTTTATCCTAAGTTCCCTATGGTAGGGAACGAGTCACCAAGTGGCTTAAAGATACTTTTGAAGGTGACAAGTGTCAAGTGGAAGGAATGTAATATATATTTTTAGCCTTAGAGTGCAGAAGGGGGTCAGACTGTATAAAAAATATGATTATTACCTTATATGCAAAGAGAGGCTTGTAAGGAGTTGTGGACTGTAATTATAGTTATTGTCGAGGAGATGGGTAGACAGGCCGTGATCAGTCTCTCTAGGAGAGAGATTGGATATTGTGTAGTGGTTTTCAGACCCAGAAGCATACTCTCCAAGTGAGAGGTATTGCTGAGAGTTGTTCCCTGGTGTGTTGAGCATTAGTTGTAGGGATCATAGACTTCCTGTCTGAAATTTTGTTGGTAACGTTAGGAACGGAAGTGGGGCAGCCAAAGGAATGGTGAGTAGAGAAGGGACACACTTCCTTGGATGTGAAAGGTACGTGGGGAATGAGGGGCTGTGGGCTAGTTGTAGCAATGAGCATTTAAGACTGAGAAATTATGTTGAGAGTCAAACCTTAGTGTGTCAATAGAATCCTTTTTCCCCGGTGGAGTTAATCCCCAACTCAGGGGTGACCTGTTGCTGAAATATTATGAGCAACAATGTCTATGGATGAGAGAAATGTTTGAGTCAAGGCCACAATTAGTGACTTTCATAAAAGATAAGTGTTCTTTGTGTGCTTTTCTCATTTACTGTGTGCTTGTTTATCTATGTTTAACACGAGTTAATTCTTGTATGTTGTTGCAGATAAGTATATGTTGTTATTCTATTTAATGATGCTTGCATATATAAGTATGATGCTTATAGCCTGTATTTGAGTTTTACATGGATATGACCAATGTGGTTAGTCTTTCTTGTTATGCTAACCTGGTTATTTTGGTTATGGGTCGTCAAGAAGAGGATTGAGTGGCTGAGTACGCAGGATGGTAGCCTACTTACACCAAGAGGTTGGAATTTGTGTGTATGGACATAGAATAAGATTATGCACACAATGAAATCTTAGTTGGCGCATGAAGCTTAGATGGTTGTGCATGGGGTTGTGATGTGAACAATATGATGGTGTGTGCAATTGGTGCATGCAATTTTGAGTTACTTATGTTGCTTAAGGTTGTATTAACAAGAGTATGTTCTTCCACTATTATAAGTTGCGTGGCACAACTCAAGTTTGAGATGAGTGCATTACTTCAAGTTATATTGTGTGGACTATTGTTAGAGTAGAATCTGTGCAGTGAAGCTTCAAAGTAATATTTATCAGTAGTATGTTGGGGATTTTATAGTTTGGTTGAATTAGAGCATGTGTAAGGTGGTAACGAGACACAGTGGGAGACTGGGTATGTTACAACTTTAACCTGAATTTTAGTTTTTTTGGATGTGTTTTATAGGACTTAGTTGCATTATGTTTGGAATTTTATGGAAACATCCATTGAACCATGATGTATGTTTTCTAACTGGCATATAAGGATAGGTTTTTCCCTCCAACCCATTGTTGCATTATTAGCCATCACTTTTTCCATCACATTGCCTTGGGTTCAATCCCACCAGGTTGGGACATTAACCCTTCTTAGTTGCATGTCGTTACTTGTGTAGTAGTGCCTACCCTTCATGGGCACCCTCATTAGCATTTCCTTTTCCATATGTTACCCGTGATACATTTTTTTGTAGGCCTAAGAACCATTATTTAGATCCCCCATCACTAAAAGTTGAGCCGCATTCTTCTCTCTTAATATTTGTTTGGCCATGTCCTAGTGGGTTTCCCGTTATTTATTTATGTTTCTTAATGGTTGCATATGAATATCGCTACTTATGTCTTGGTTCTTACTGCTAAATTTTTGTTTTTATCTTGCTTACTACCACTACATTCACTCTTGACCTCTTTCCATTTGCATTAACTTGCCTCCATTTTGTGACCCTTACCCTTAGAGAAAACCGTTGCTATGAGTGGACATTAATTTCCCAGTACCTTTTTTACATCTAATTTGCATAGGTCAGTTCCACATGATTGGAATGTAGTTACAAGCCATGGAGCCACTAATTTTCTCCAAATGAGCTAACTTTTAACTCTTTTTCGTGCTTTTAAAACCATGAAAAACACACCATTGATCACACTTTTAACTCTTTTTAATTCTCATCAAACCATGAAAAATACACTATTGAGCATACTTTTATCTCTCTTTTGTGCTCATGAAAATTTGAAGGAGGCACCAAAAAGAGGGAGGGTTTTACCTTGATTTGTATTTGGTAAAGTGGTATTTGTTAGTTGTTTTCACCCTTGAACATGGCCTCTTTTTTCTTCATTGTCTTATAGTTGGTTTATATATTTCCTAGGAGTTGTACCATCATTATGAGTCATATACTCCTCTGCCCGGTTACTCTTCCAACCACTATAAAGAGTGCTTCAATGCCTCATGCATTGTTTCACTATATCATTGGTGCTCTTGAGTGAATGTTGCTAAGTAATTAATATGTCATATTATATGTTCAACGAAAGTGAATCCCAAGTCGACCATTTTGCAGTTTCGTTGACCTTTCATGTTGGCCATCCCAATGTCAGTTTTACTTGGTGAATCTATCTCTTCACAAAAATCTCTCAGATATTGTTTTGTGTTGATTAATGGGGGATACATTAAGGCCCTCCTTCAATGGATCTCTTCCTATCGACACCAACACCTTATCTAGGAATAAGATATGGAAACCAATTAGTGCCTTGGAACTTGCACTCATCAGTGGTAGGATTTCTTGTGATTGATAGTGAGTTCACCTCAATGATTCCAAATCAGTCGATTCTACAAGTGTTTGACATCTGTCAGTCTATTCACACTCACTATATTGTACTAGGTACCTTGAGTTCCATTTTCATTATCAGTGGGTCCCCTCACATCTATTAATGGTATACCTTAATGACGGATAATATAATGTTTTCTACCATGCTTGACATCATCTCATCTATTCACATGACGTATAATCATACCACCAGGGTTGGGGAAAATCCCTTGAGCTTGGGAGAACATCACTCATTCATGATACCCCTCCCAAGCTACGATGGAGCATATCACTATTTTATGAGTACTTTGAAGACCATATGTGATCCAAAATGGATCCAGGAAGGACTAAAAATCAAATTTCTCGAAATTAGATGAAACCAATGCCATTGTGTTGGGCTTGTCGTGCCGATTTTGACCATATATTGTTTTCCTAAAATGGACACCGTATTCAAAAGTTATCATGTTCTAATCGATTTCCCAAATAGGCAAAACACGTCAAAGTCAACAATCAAAAGGACGTACTGTTGACGTCAGCAGGGACACATGGAAACACCAGGAGGTGACACATGTCACTTATTTTTGGCATTTTTAGGGTTGAGTTGGAACTATACAAATTTGACACATGGCACTGTATGAAAGTGACATGTGGTAGTATGGACACTGGCGTGGCGACATGTGGCATGCTTTGGGTACGACATGTGGCTGTACGGATGTGACGTGGCACCAACAACAACATGACACATGGAAGGTAAAACAATGACTTGGAAGGATGACAACTTGACATGTGGCGTACATGCTAACTGTGCATGATGACAGGACAGTGACGTGGCATTGACTAGGCAACTGTCTGTGTTGGTGACTGGACTGTATGGTCCAATCACAAGGTGACACATGGACCAATCAAAGGGTGCCACGTGGCACCCAAGATGAGGCCAAGGTTGGTTGGTCAGAAGGATTTTTGCGCTCCATGGGGGTCGAACCCCTGACCTCATGGGCGACCAATATACTAACCTCCCGATGCTAACCACATGGGCTATGGTGTTACTTATTAAACCATATGGAGAAAAAATTATTTGAGTTTGGTTTGGTGGAATTTGGGGGGTAAATCCCGGTTGGTGGAGGGATAGCCGGACCGAATAGGGCCTATGACCAGGAGACATGAGCTATAGCCCAGGAACGGAGGACAATATGCCAACACATGGCCACATGGCACTGAAAAGTGACCAGGGGTCGAGCCTTCGACGAAGAACTAGGGTGCCAACGCCTAGTGCATGGCCACATGGGAAACCATATGACTAAGGGCTCGGAGAAAAGGGGCTCATGTGAATATTTTTTTCCAAGTGGGGTTTTAACCCATAGTTTTGGATTTTTATTTGATTTTGGCCTGGGTTTTTGAGGTTTTTTTCCCAAAAATGAGGATATGGAGACATTTTTGAGGCCAGATATTGGGGGGAAGTTGCGAGGAGAACCCAAACTCAAGATATATATAAACCAAAGGTTCTTGAAAGCCTTAAGAGGTTAAAAAAAAACATAATGCTGAAGATTTTGGAAGCTTATGCCATTTTTATGCAGGGAAGCCAATGAGGAAACAAACTTTGGAGGCCATTTTTGGGAGCTACGCTCAACCTTTTTCAGTGTCATCAGTTGTGTTGGATTCTTGAGGTCGAGAAAAACAAATCCAAGTGGGTTTGTAATCCTTTTGAGATACTTCTGATGTAGTTTTTCAGCATTGAATATTAATAAGAAAGCCTCCCCCACTAAGACATAGGCCCAGAGACGTAGGCAACTTTGCCAAACTCCATTAATAATCTTGGAATTATGGTTTGTTGTTCTTAATGTTTAATTTCTATTCTGTATTCTTAATGATGGTTGAAACATTATTTCATTAATATATTCTTCCCCATTTAAGTTTTTGAATGGTAATTTAACACATGCTTAAAACTCAACCAAGGATTAAAAAGATCATTTTCGGATCAAGTGGTATCAGAGCAGGTTGACAGTTGGTTGTTTGAGTTTTCATGATTATCAGGGAAAAGATAAGTCGTGGTGAAGGAGAGATTGTATAAGGAGATCCTGAGATTGGATTTAGAAAGAGGGCATATCAAAGTGAGAAGATGGCATCTGAAGAAGGATTGTCTTAGAAAGAGATAGAGTTTCAAATGACTTTCTTCACCATGTCAGAGATGGTAAAGGTATTATATGACTATTACTTGGAATGGAAGAGGCCTTTTCAAGGGGGATATTCAAAACAAGACAAAAGCGAAGAAGGAGAGGACCCTCCTAAACCTCCTCCTTCACCTCCTTCATCTCCATCTTCTTCTTCCTCAAGTACACGTTCAACTTCTACCACAAGAAAAAATTCTTATAAACATAAGCACGATGTGCCATTACTTAAGCTTGATGTAAAATTCGAATTTCCCATGTATGATGGGGAAGTAAATGCCGAGAGGCTTGATAACTGGGTTAGACAGATGGAAGTTTATTGCAGTGTGCAACAAATCAAAGATGAGGCAACCCAAATCAAATTGGCATCACTTCGTCTTGCAGGCACAACACTCATCTGGTGGTAGAGTAAGTTGCAACATGGTACTCAACAAGTTGGTAATGTATTTCCATCATGGAAAGATTTTGTTTTTGCACTTAGAAAGCAGTTTTATCCTTTGGGTTATAAGGAAAAGGCTTTAATTGAATGGAAAAGTCTTAAACTAAGAAAAGGACAAATGATGCAAGAATACACAGATGAATTTTGTAAGATGACATTAATGTTGAATATTCCATTACATACACAAAAAACTCTTATGAAGTATATAGGAGGTTTACCTGCACATATTCATAAAACTGTATTTATGTTTGGACCTACTAATCTTGACGAGGTTTCTTTTCAAGCAATGTATATTGAAGCAGGGAAAACAAGATTTGGTGTATCAGGGGAATCGTCTTCAAGGAAAGAAGAAAAAACAAAGGAGAATGGAAAGAAATCAAGTTCAATGACAGTGAATGAAGAGAATCTCTCTTGCAAGCATTGCAAGAAAGAATGGCATGATGATGACCATTGCTGGAAATTGCACCTAGAGAAGAGACCAAAGTGGTTCAAAGAGAGGAAAGGGAGGAAAACAGTTGCAACAACAACACGACTAATAGACATGGGGTATGATTCAGGTGATGAGACTAAGATCACAACAATTGTTTTTTTTAGGTAAAATAGGCGATGGATATGATTCTATAAGTAAATTGTTTCATATAAGGGTCATAATGAAACATACTAAGATCAATACATTTATATATAGTGGATATCAATCTAACTTAATTTCAGAGGAAGTGGTTAAGAAATTGGGATTAAACACTAAGATGCATCACACACCCTATTCACTAAATTGGATAAGCAAAGATCATAAATTTCCCATAACAAAGTAGTGTATCATAAAGTTTGCAATTACATCTAAGTATGTGGATGAAGTAACATGTGATGTGGCGTCACTAGAAACATGTGGAATGGTCTTATGAAGCCCTTATTTATATGATCACAAAAAAATATTATACAGGGAACATAATCAATATCACTTAACTAAATAAGGAAATGAATATGTTGTACATGCTCATTAATAAAAGGAAGGAAGCTTATGCAAGCAACACACCTATAAATGTGCCAATTAAAGCAGTTGATCTTAAGCATGAACATGAGATGGTTGTAGGATGGGAATTCAATCATACTTTTCTTCAATATAAGTTAATGTTGTGCAAGTACGCCAAACATATTGGTTCATTTGTAGTCATATTTTTAATGTTATCACTGCTAATGTTTTCTACATGGATGGTAGTGGATTCAGTAAGATGTGAATGAATTCAAGTGGTTAACAATATGATTTCAGTTTTCATGGTTGTTTTTCAATTGATTATGATGCAATAGGTGCACAAGACAAAGTTTAAATACAAAGTACAAGTAGGGAGTCTTATCCCGCACTTGATGACTGGTTAATATCCTTTTGGAGGACCAAAAGGTCTTAGTGGGGAGGCATGATCCAAAATTGATCCAGGAAGGCCTAAAAATCAAATTTTTCGAAATTGGACGAAACTAAGGTCATTGGGTTGGGATCGTCACGTTGATTTCAACCATATATTTTTTTTCGAAAATGGACAATGTATGAGAAAGTTATCACGTTCTGATCGATTTCCCAAAGAGGCAAAAAAAGTCAAAGTCAACAGTCAACAGGTCGTACTGTTGACGTCAGCATGACATGTCAGGTGACATCAACATGACGTCATGATGAATTTATTAGGGACATGTGGCATCACCAATAGGTGACACGTGTCACTCATTTTTGGAGTTTTCATGGTGGCATTGGACCTATAAAAATTTGACACGTGGCACCGTACAGAAGTGACACGTGGATGTACAGAAACTAACATGGCGACAAGTGGCAGGCTCTGGTTACAAAACATGGTTGTATGAATGTGACGTGGCACCAATGACATCATGACACATGGTAGTTATTATAGTGACTTGGCAGGACAACAACTTGACACGTGGCATATAGGCTGACTGTTCAGGCCGACAGGACGGTGATGTGGTGCTCACTGGGTAGCTGACTCTATTAGTGACTGGACTGTACGGTCCAATAACAGGGTGAAACGTGTCCCAATCAGAGGGCACCACATGGCATCCCAGATGAGGCTAAGGTTGGTTGGTCAAAAGGTTTGTTGCACTCTGCGGGGGTCGAACCCCTGACCTCCCGGGTGACCAATGTACTAACCTCCCCACGCTAACTGTATGGGATATGGTGTTACTTATTAAACCATATGGAGAAAAAATTATTTGAGTTTGGTTTGGCAGCTTTTGGGGGGTAAACCCCAGTCGACGGGGGGCTATCCCGACCAACCAGGGCTTATGACTAGGATCCAAGAGCTATAGCCCGTGAATGAAGGACAATATGCCAATGCATTGCCACATGGAACTCACAAGCGACCAGGGGCTACCGCCAGGACGAAGGACTAGGGCGCCAATGCCTAACACATGGCCACATGGGAACCCATATGACCAAGGGCCTGGAGAAAGGGGGTTGGCATGAATATTGTTTTCCAAGTGATTTTTTAACCCATAGTTTTGGATTTTTATTTGATTTTGGCCTGATTTTTGGAGGAGTTTTCCCAAAAATGAGGATATGGAGCCCTTTTTGAGGGTAGATCTTGGGGGGAAGTTGGGAGGAGAACCCAAACTAAATATCTATATAAACCAGAGGTTCTTGGAAGCCTTAATAGGTTCAGAAACAACAAAATGCTAAAGATTTTGGAAGCTTATGCCATTTTTATGCAGGAAAGCCATTAAGGAAGAAAACTTTGGAGGCCATTTTCGGGAGCTACGCTCAACCTTTTTAGTGTCGTTAGTTGTGTTGGATTCTTGAGGTCAAGACGAACACAACCATACCAGTTTGTGATCCTTTTGAGATACTTCTGATGTAATTTTTTAGCATTGAAGATTAATAAGAAAGCCTCCCCCACTGAGACATAGGCCCGAAGACGTAGGCAACCTTGCTGAACTTCGTTAACAATATTGGAATTATGGTTTTCTTTTCTTAATGTTTACTTTCTGTTCTATATTCTTTATGATGGATGAAACATTCTTTCATTAAGATCTTCTTCCTCATTTAAGTTTTTGAATGGTAATTTAACACATGCCTAAAACTCAACCAAGTATTTAAAATATTATTTTCGGATCAATATGGACACTCTCATTGGTGATAGTTATCTTCCAGATGTATACTGTGACACATATCCACATTATATTTACTCGTGGCTATAATCTCTTTGATGAAATGGATCCACCATGTACTTTTTGATGGCCATGGCCTTGCATTTCATTTCATGGATCCACGATGTATTTGTGTTGGAAATGATTCTTTGTTTCTCTTCCAAGCATGGGTATCCATACCTCAGGGATGATATATATATGTTTGGGTGACAACTGGTTGATCTCCGAGCTCCTTCCTTGCACCACCTCATGATTATGGTTATTATAACGTGTTTTGGCCATCGTTCCTCTTCTAACCTCACACATTAAGGGGCATATGTTATAAATCTATTTCCACCCTAGAGACTCATTGAGGACCTATTGGTGTTTTCATGTTGAGACATATATTTTCTTCCTTGGATTTTGAGTTTTTTTGGGAGGAAACTCCTTGCATGCCTATCAAGGTGCAATTGGTCGCATGTTGCATAATTTCCAGGGTGAAACCGGTCACCTACTGCACCATTTGCAACACACGACTGTCCTAAAGCCTTCTCACTTGGATGAGTTTCGAGGAGATTAGTTCTGGGTGAGTTTTATATCTCACATTATGAGCTTGGGAACTCATATTGGACTCGTAATTCAATAATTTCTAGAGGTCTAGATACACCCCCTAGTCTCCTCCACCAATCTATATAAGGAAGGCATTCTAAGGGAGGAAGGGAGGAATATTTTTTAAACTCATGCTACCCATTTCCAAAGTGATTCTTCCAGATATAACCTTCATATAAAAGTTTTCCTTGCTGGTGTGAGGGCTAAGGAGGAGTTGGAGCAATAAACTAGGAGGAAACTTCAACCATGAACTCAAGGGATATGCTTGGTTGATGTAATGTTTCTTTATTTTTGAATATATATCTATACGGTTTTACCCTCTATTGTCATTTGTATTCAATTTTATATTGAATTGGATTGGATCATTATATTATTTTTCATCTATCTCAATCCATTATGGGTGAAAAAATTGGAGGAATAAAGTTGTAGAGCCAATTTTGTGACTGGTCCAAATTTGGAATTTTGGGTCCAAAAAACTGTCTAAAATATTTTGGAGCCATTTTGAGGCATCAAACGACACTTTTTAATGGTACAAACCTTACTATGGATCGACCATACATATTATTCACATTGATAGATTTCCAATGGTGAAAAAATCACCTCAATCAGAGTTCATATGCAGAAGCTATAACTCCCCCAAGTTGACCTACCGTATTGATCACCATAGTGAGAGTGGATTCCTTGTTATCCTCCATTACTTAAACATGTGGGGATATTCATGTAGTGGATTTTATAAGAAAATACTAGAAGGTCCAAAAAATTATCACAATTGAGGGTTGATGAAGTCAAAACCCTACCCGTAGATGGCTATCGGGATATGTTACGTAACAAGCCTCTAGGAGGAGAAGGGGTTCCATTCTATGTTATTGTATTTTCTTCCATAGTGGAGCATAACAACTGGAAGTGGGAAAATTATAGAGCATAATAGAGGGATTTAATTTTTTGTATTAGCCTAACATGCCACAGGTCTCAGGTAACTCTATAGAGAGTGCCTTCTCCTTTGTACTTGCATTATTTCCATACCATAGAAAAGAGAGCAGAGGAACCTCACCTTCTAGCTAGGTTTTCTCCTATAAGAGTTTCCCAGAGAAAAAGAGTTTCCCAGAGAAACTGTTTGTGTTATTTTGTGGATGGTGTGTGATTTTGTTTTACTGTTCTTTATTTTCCGCATTTTATCTTATTGGACACATTATCCTTGGAATTGAATTATTGTAATAATAATGTACATACGAAGAGTCATAGGTGATAGGAGGAGTCATCTGTTAAGGAATACCAATAGTCATTTATTGTTGTATTTATGTACCTATCATGTTAATGCAATATACATCAAGTGTGGATTTACCTTTTCTGCCATCCCTGGCCTGACAGTGGTATCAAAGCCTAATATAACTCCATGATTGTTTTCCCTAGGAGGTTCATTTTCCTAGAGGAAACTTCTATCATATTTGGCTCTCATTTTTCCAGTATACCCCACACACTATCTCTTTGGTTGATTTCTAACACACCTATGCAATGTGTCTCTCTAAACCTGTCACATATTCCATCACATCGTTCTTCAACTGCAACTGCTCGGATGCCTCCATCGACTTCTAGTGCATTATTCATGCAGTAAATCCTTGTCCTGAGCTTGACCACTTTACCAATATATATCGTAATCATAAGTCACAAACTCTCACACTGCTACCTCATGTTGCACTTTTTGCCAATATAGTCTATTCGACCCTCTCTCCTAACCCTATTATGTGCTTCTATTACTCTCTGGAAACTGTATATCACTACTAATTCCTAGATCTTGACTAGGTATGCGCATGAATGATTCTTGCTTATAGGCTTGGAGTTGAACTACTTGACTTCTTTCCTCATGAAAAACGCCCACCCTAAGAGACCAAAACGTCCCCGTCGACCTTAGTGTACTCTCTTGTACCAATTCACAGGATGCACTGATAATTGAAATTTCGGTGGTGCTCACTGATATGATCACGATGTCACTTGAGAGATGGAATAGATTTTCAACTATGTCATCCTTGCAGTAAACAACATGCTTTGTTCCTTCCCTATGGTGGTGTTGAAAGCTATGAAACGTGTGTGTGGTTGAATAGAGAAAACCATTTTCCTTTGAATCCTTTCGCATTAAGTTTTTGGTCTCCCTTTGCATGCCCGTGGGTTTATTATTGCCTCACAATTCAGTTTGGGTTTCCTAATTTTGATATACTTCTATTGGTTTTCAAATTTCTATGTGCTGGAGGATGGTGGTGTTAAAAGAGCTATTCGATACTGTTGGAATTCCTTGGTATTCGAGATGGAGATCACTATCATTGATTCCTGATTGAGACATTAACAATGAATGGGCATGTCTTGGATTTGTGTTTTGTAACCTTCCTTTCATCTTTCGATAATCCAAACCCTAATTGAAGAAAGTATATCTTCTTCCTATAACGACCATAATCAAGAATATGTTTTTTTTGATTCTTTTCATAAATGAAATGAAGCAGAAAGATTAGAGGGAGGAGGAGATGACACCATCCCTGGCCTAATATTCATTGTACCCACTACAGAATGAATGGGTCACATGAAGATACTGACTACAGATTTCCATGGGAGAAGATCAAAGAAATACAAAATCATAAAGAAGACAAAGGTAAAACCTCAGAACTAACAGAAGGTAAAGCACCTTCTCACTATGATGTTTCCCATTGCAATATAGGATTAACTGAAGAATTATTTAACAATTCATTTGATTCTTAGGGATATTCATGGCTTCTTGACACAGACTCAACCTCCCACATGAAATTTCAAAGATATTTCTTCGAAGAATTCAATGACAATGTAGATGGCATAGTGTACTTTGCATATAGATCAAGTCTCAAAACTTTGGGAATGGGAACCATTCAGATTAAGTTTCCTGGACTCCCAAATTTTCTTCTACACAATGTACTCTATCTTCCTGAGATGCAAATAAAATTTCTGTCCCTTTTGCACATCAGAAAACAAGGCCACTCTGTTCATATGTTCGGTGGCAAAGTTGAAGTAAGGAAGGATTATGACAACGTGGTTATCATGGAAAGAATGGAAGATGGAAAAATATAGAAGTTGGAAGGGATAACTTCCCATACAAAAAATGATGCATACCTATCTCATCACGACACAAGTATAATGATATCTAGTCTTTTGTGGCATGCTAGAATTGGCCATATTAATTATGTCAGTCTTCGTCTGTTGAGAAAGAATGGTGTTTTTGGTTTACCTACTATTCCTATGAAATTGAAGCAATGCAATGCTTGTATCCATGGAAAAAACAACAAAAACAACTTTCATGATTCTAATTATAGAGCATGTAGAAAACTTGAATTGATTAATTCTGATTTGTGCGGCCCTATGCCCATTCCTTTTGCAAATGGAAACAAATATATCATGAATTTTATTGATGATTACACTAGGATGTGTTGGGTGTACTTGTTGAGTTTCATATTGTCTCTCTTCACATTGATAATGTAAGAGAATATACATCTAATGAATTTGAAAGCTACCTATGCCAACATGAGATCAAACATCAAACCACAGTTCCAAACAATTCCCAACATAATGTTGTGGCTGAATGAATGAACATGACACTCCTAAATATGGTTTGTTCCATGCTATTTTTCAAGAATTTTAAATTGATGTTTTGGGCTGATGCAGTTTTGTGTGCAGTTTATGTCAAAAACATGTTTCCATCTCATGATCTTAAAAACAAGACTCCTTGTGAAATGTAGTATGGCCACATTCCTTCGATGAGGCATCTCAGGGTCTTTGTTTCCACCTACTATGCCTTGATTCCTAAGGAGAAAAGAAGAAAGATTGATGTAAGGATTCATAAGTGCATATTATTGGGGTACTCAAATACTGCCAAGGGGTATCATATTTACAATGAGATAAACAAAAAATTCATCCTTTCCAGATATTTAATCTTTCTTGAATCCTCCAAGAAAGACAAAACTATTGAGAGGAATCTTGATAATATTGATACATTCACTCATGTAAATACATATCATGAATTTGATGATGAGATTCCACATCTTGAAGGGGGGATCCCTATCTTGGGTCAATCTATGTAATCTCCTTTTCAAGCACCATCTTCCCCTCATGAAGAAGTTTCTTCCCCACATGAAGAAGTTCTCGCCACTTCGTTAGAACCTAAAGTTCATTTGGATGATTGATCGAGAGGATTAAAAATCTGAGGCTTGATGAGAACTCAACATCATCTCAACCAACTGAGAAACTTGGACCATCTCAGAAAGGTCCACCAAAATGGCTCACAAAAACACTTGAAAGTGTTCATATTGAGGAGGTCGGAAAGACATGAACTAGAATGTCCTCAAGATAATATGGAGGTAATGCAGATAATTCAAACTCAGATGATGTAGATGACATGGATGTTTCATATGATTATGAGTTGATTTTTTATACTAACCTTGAATCGACTTCCTTTAAAGAAGTTGCTTCTCATGATGAATGGAAATAAGCCATGCAAAAGGAATATGATGCTCTCATCAAGAATGGGACATGGAATTTGGTGGATCCTCCATTTGGAACCAAACCAATCACCTGTAAGTGAGTATTCAAGAACAAGTATAGATCATATGGCTCACTTGACAAGAAAAATGCAAGGCTCATGGAAAAAAGATTTGCACAGAAATAAGGTGTTGATTATGAGGAGACTTTCTCTCCCACAACAAAATGGGCTACCATCCACACTCTATTTTCCATGGAAGCAAAAAATGGATGGAAAATTCATCAAATGGATATGAAGATTTCTTTCTTGAATGGAGACTTGAAAGAAAATGTGTTCATGTCGCAACCAGAAGGATTTGTTGTGAAGGGACAAAAACATAAGGTATGCAAGCTCATCAAATCCTTATATGGATTGAAACAAGCACCGCGAGCATGCTATGAAAAGTTAATTGAGCATATTCTGAAACTGAATTTCAAGCATTTCAATCTTGATGATGCAAATTTGTTTGTCAAGAAAGTTGGAAAACTCTTGTATATCTTGTAGTATATGTAGATGATCTGTCTATAATAGGGAACACTGAGAGCTACATTTCATCCATAAAGAAATATTTGAAGAAAGGATTAGAAATGATAGATGTGGGACATCTTCACTACTATTTGGGCATTGAAGTGATTCAAAATCTGAGGTACATATTCATCTCCCATAATAAGTACATTGGAGAAATGTTGAACAAGTTTGACATGGCTGAGTGCAATCCCATTTCTACTCCAATGGAACATAATTTGAAACTCACATAAAAATAAGGGAATTAATTTGAGGATGAAACCAAGTATAGATAGCTCGTGGGAAGTATTATCTATCTTACTACCACCAGACTAGACATTTCATTTGTTGTTGGGATTCTTTCTAGGTTCATGCAAAAGACTTGTGAAAGACATTGGTGTGTTGCAAAAGGAGTTCTAAAATACTTGAAAGGGAGCCAATATTTTGGAATCAAGTACTCTAAGGTAGATTCATTCAACCTAATCAGATATTCTGATTCATACTTTGTTGGGGATAAGGAAATTGGAGTATCAACTTCAGGCTATCTCATCAGTCTTGGCTCAACAACTGTTTCCTGGAGATCATGCAAACAATTAGTTCCATTAGATTCCATAACAGAGGAATAATATGTGGAAGCTACATAAGCGATGAAGGAGAATGTGTGGCTCAAGAAAATACTTGACAATTTGCTGGAGAAACAAGTGAATTCTACTCATCTTCTAATTGAAAATAATTCTACATTCAAGTTGGCCAAGAATCCTAGATTCCATGATTGAACTAAGCACATCAACACAAAGTATCACTTGATTCAATATCATGTAGAGTCCGAGACTATTCACTTGAGAGTTTGTTCTACAAATGAGCAAATTGCAGACATCTTCACCAAAGCGCTTGGAAGAGAAAAAATTGAGAAGCTTAGAATGATGCTTGGACTCACACACACCCCTTTAGGTTAAGGGGGTGAATGTTGGACACATAATCCTTGGGATTGCGTTATTGTAATAGTAATGTACATATGAATAGTCATAGGTGATAGGAAGAGGCATTTGTTAAGGAGGACCAATAGTCATTTATTGTTGTATCTATGTACCTATAATGTTAATGCAGTAGAAATCAAGTGTGGAGTTATATTTTCTTCCATCCCTGACTTGACATATATTTCATACATAAGTAGAAAATCAATAACTAAAGATTCTAGAATCTAAAGGAATTTAACCTTCATAGTGTAGATTTCAGATTTATTTATGAGTTTTGTTGTGATGAATTGTTCCAGTGGAATATCCATGAAAATTTATAGATCATATTAGTATCAGAGCATGTTTTATTTTGGGTATTTGTGGAAAGTTACAAGATCAAGGAATCAATTTAAAGAGAATTCATAGAAACTCTATCCATGGTAGACGAGTCTATTCAAAACAACCCTTGAGATCCAACAGAAGGGAGATTTGAGAGGTTGGAAGCACATGTTGTTGATATCAACTGCAATATGAACCTCTTCATGGTGGCTCTAGCAAGAAATCTCGGACGGTTTGGAGATGATGGAGACTCTAACTCATAGAAAAGATCAGAGGGGAGATCAAGATATTATGAAGACCCAACAAAGAGGTTGTGGAAAGAACCCAAGAAAGAGAAATCGAGTTCAAGTGTCGTTAACCCTTCACAATCCCTATTCAAGATGGAAGTGAAAGTGGACATAAAGCCATACCAAGGTGAGATCTATGCATTAAAATTGAATCATTCGTTGCAACAACTAGAATTTTATTTTTGTGTTCACCATATAGATGAAGAGAAAAAATTTCATTTTCTAGATTAAAGTTAGAGCGCCATTTTTTAACTTGGTGGTAAAGTAATACATACACAATTAGGCTGGCGGGTGATCCACCAATAACTAGGTGGGAGGACTTCAAAACCCTCATCAAGTCCCAATTCTACCCTATCGAGTATGTAGAGGACCAATGGATTCAGTGGCACTACTTTACGCAGAGGCATAGGCATAGTGTATAGGAGTACACCACTTAGTTCAGAAAGATGGCCATCATGTTGAGAATCTCTCCCAAGAACCCCGATGTATTCCTCAATTATCTAGGGGGTTTACATAGTCATTTACAAAAGTAGGTGATGCTCTTCAACCCAAGGACAATGGATGAGGCATGTGTACAGGCACAATACCTGGAAAACATAGGCCAAAATAAGGGGAAGCCACGTGGTTCTAAGAAGAAAGAGAACCAAGGAGATTCCAAGGAGGGGAAGAATAAGTGGAAAGGGGAAAATATAAGAAGACACTAGCCACTACACATCATTGCAAATATCCCAACAACCATTTCAATCATTGCAACATTGATGGCCACATTGAGGAAAAGTGTTGGAAACTACATCCAAAGTTGAACCCGAAGAACCATAAGAAGGACAAAAAGAAAAATAACATTCTAGCCATAGATTCAAGCAATCAGGTTGAAATTAGATCTTATGTGGATGAAAATATTGTTTGTACATCTGTGCAGAAGGAGGTGAATATGGGTATCCTTCATCACCGAGAAGAGAAGGAGATGACCAAGCTCTTCCACATCAAAATTTAGGTCAAGAAGACCAATATAGATGCTCTATTCGAATTTGGTTCACATGATAATCTCATAGTAGTGGATCTGGCGAACAAGCTTGGATTGGAGGTTCATGATCATTGTAGCTCCTATAAATTGGGTTGGGTAAACAAGTATGAAGATATCAAGGTAACAAAGCAATGCAAGATTAAGTTTGTTGTAAGTGTTGATTTTACAGATGACGTAGAATTGGACGTAGTACCACTGGATGTATGTAGAGTAGTGTTTGGAAGAACCTACATGTATATGAAGGATGTTATCTTCATGCGAAGGGAAAACCGATACCACCTCATCAAGGATGGGAAATCCTTCATCATCAATGTGCTCAAAGGAAAATAAAAAATTCCACTGGTAAGTGCTAATCAAGCTAAGAAATTAATCAGTTCTAGCATGAAATATGTTTTACTTTTCCTAAGGGAAAATCAGTTCGGTGAAGAGTCGTTAAAATTAAATACATCCATGGAAGGGTGTACTAAGGAGTATAAACATGAATCTGAGGATTTTCTAAATACATACAAGGGGGTGTTCCAGGAGCCTAAATGGATACCACCTAATTGGGAAGTGGAGCACGAAATCCAATTATTTCCAAACTCCCCCTTTCCAAATATTGGAATATATAGATAGTTTGTTCTAGAAACAATAAGTTATTCACATGTGATATGCAAGGGGAGGGGACCTAGTTCTGCAATATCACATGTGAATAACTTAAAAGAAATGAGAAACAATTGTTAGGGGAAGATTTTAGAGCTATCCTAACTATACTACACGAATGAA
>JZKD02S1803885.1:444699-455242 GCA_000966675.3 Picea glauca | reverse complement strand
AATTATACAAAATTCACCCTAGACTCATGACACTTGCCTGTCAGTCTTGGGAGATATCTCTCTCCCACCTTAATTGAGGGGAAACTCCTTTTGCATCTCTCCCTTTGAGCCAATTGACTCCCTCTGAGATCAGGCTCACTCTAGTTCTGCATGTGATAACATCTATTATCTTGAGTCTTTAACATTCCTTATCAAATCACCATGACTAGGACAAATACCACACCAGGGTCATTCACCACAAGTACACCCCTGTGAGTGAATCTCTTCCTGATGCTAACTGACACATGGAAAGCACCTCAAGCACCTCGAGTCCATATTATTCCTTGTCATGATCAAGGAAATGTTATGCCTGGGCCCATTTACCACAAGTACACCTTTGTGATAAATGCATCCCATCTCCCTTGGTCTCCAGCTCAATCTAGGAGAAGGTTCACTCGATGCTTACTCGAGACATTGTAGCAAAGGGTATGTTACACATGGCACTCCCATGTAGACTTCTAGAGGCTACTCCCTCTAGAAACACTAGGGTCAACTCCCCATAGCGTGTGACATCAAGATCAAATCCGTTGACATGTCCTCATGTGCTCTCCACAAGGGATGTTGGGATATAAGCCCAAATCCACTTATCCCTCTTGGATAAGTTTCCTCATAGATCAACTCAACTCAATCAAAGAGGAGTATGATCTCGAGAATGTCTCAGGATGCTGTAAACATAAACACTCCCTCTCAGTGAGGGAGACATTCCTTGCCATGCCAATTCTATCACAAAAGTACTCGAACTTTGTCCTAGTAAGGGGTTTGGTAAGAACATCAACAACCTACTCATATATAGGAAGCTATTGCACCAATAATTCCTTCCTCTGCACCATGTATCAGATGTAATGGTACTTGATCTCAATTTGTTTCGATTTGTCATGAAACATTGGATTCTCTGAGAGATTCACACAAATCTAGTTCTCATAATGAATAACAGTGGAATCCAACACATGTGCAAATAAATATTTAAGGAGATTGCGAAGCCACACTGCGTAGCATATTGCCACACTCAATGAAATGTACTATGCATTTGCAGTGCTCAAAGCCACATAATTTTGTTTCCTGCTACACCAGGAAACCATGATAGATTTGAAAGTGAAGCAACACCTGGAGGTGATCTTCCTATCGACTACACTCCCTTCCCACTTAGAGTCAGTATATCCTTGCAATATCATGTCAATATTGGAAGTATATCTCAGACCATGTCCAATTGTTCCTCACAGGTATCTCAACACATGCTTCACAACAATCCAGTGTGTCTGTCTCAACTGAATCATAAATTGGCTAAGTGCACTCACTACATAAAAAATATCTAGTCTAGTGTTACCTAGACACATCAATGATCCAATCAACTGTCTGTATAGGGTCAGATCAATCTCGTCAGAATCGAAAGCAGACGGACTTAGTTTCTTCATATTTTTCACCATTGGTGTAGCCATGGGCTTATAGTTCAACATCCCAAACTTCTTCAATATCTCAATTATGTACTTCCCATGACTCAGGAAGATCTCATCAGTTATCTACCACACCTATAGTCCCAAGAAGTAGTGCATCATACCAATGTCCTTCATCTCAAACTCAGAGGCCAACACATACTTTCATTCAACAATAAGGCTCTCTATATCGACGAGGAATAAATCATCATCGTAGAGGACCAAAATCATAGACTCACCATTAATAGTCTTGTAGTACAGGTTGGGATCAACAACACTATTGTTGAAGCCCAAAATCATCAGGTGTCCATCAATCCTTGCATACCAAGATTGAGGTGCCTGCTTGAGTCCATATAGGGCCTTCTTCAACCTGGACACATGAGACTCCTTCTCATGTATCACAGAACCATTTGGATGCTTGATGTATACTTCTTCCTCAATCTATACATTGAGAAATGATATCTTCACATCGATCTGATGTAGTCTCCAACCCATGGATGCTGCGAGGGAAATAATCGTTTGGATATAAGTGTATCGAAAAACAGGAGAAAATGTGTCCTCATAATTTATTCCCTCCACCTGAGAGAATCCTCTACCAAAAAATCTCATTTTGTTCTTCTCGATGCTCCCATCAACTGTGTTTGATCTTATATATCCACTTGGAAGTCACTACAAAATTCCCCTTAAGTCTCGAAACAATATCCCATGCATCATTCTTCATGATGGATTGATACTCCTCCATCATGGTATCTCTCCATACTGGCTGACTAGATGCCTCCTCATAAAAGGAAGGCTTAGAATCAATGATGCGGCTCATAGCTGTGACATAACATCAATATTTATGAGTTCTCTTGCTCTATCGGAAAGTAGGAGATACACGTCCTTCTTCCTCCTACAGAGTTTGATGATCTCATGAAGGTCTCTTCCGACCTACTGCAATATCTCTGGGAAAATCACCTGGAGCTACAATATCAACGAGATCAATTTGATCAATAGGCTCAACTGTCTCCCTCTGAATTGTTGGAGGTTGAGGGAGAGAAGGCACCATCTCTTCCTATCTCTCACTATCAATATCCATGTGAGATCCTCTAGATCTCCTGAAGGCTACCTCCTCCTCAAAGGTAACATCTCTACTCACCTCAATCTGTTTTTAACCAAGGATGTAGATCTGGTATGCCTTTGAAGACTCACTATACCCCACAAATGTACCCTTTCTACATGAAGGGTATATCTTGGTACTTTTCTCCTTGGGTACATGAATGTATACTCGACACCCAAATATTCTGAAGTGTCCAGCCTCAGACAACACTCTGGTGAAGGCCTCTTCGGGAGTCATGTTCCTCAAAGTCTTGTGAGGGCTTCTATTCTAAACATACACTGCATTCATGGATGCCTTTTCCCACAAAAACATAAGTAAATGATGATCATGAATCATTGCCTTGACAACCTCAACAATAGATCTGTTCTTCCTCTCTACGATCCCATTCTGTTGAGGGTTGTGAGGAATGGTGTACTCCTTGCTGATCCCTACCTCAAACATCTCTAGGACATGACATCGAGGTTCCCTCATGGAACCAATGTTCCCCAAGACATATCTAGGTTTCCTTGTGAAACCAATGTATTGGTTCCTTCATCTAGTAATCCACTGACTACTTTTCAATCAACTAGTAGCATACTGCTACTACCATGCCATTGATAGCTCAAATCATCTGCCATAGTATTTATGAATATGCTTCAATCAACTAGTAGTACACAACTATTGCAATTGATCCAAATTTTATGAGTAGAACGAAATGAATACATATTATTATCAAAAGATTCTTAACACATAATAACACATAGACATTAAAACTAGTTTCTATTCAATAAGGAAATAAGATGAAACTGTAAATTGCAGCGGAAAACAAGTTGGTTAGAATGGTGGTGGGTTATCTCTGATAAGAGATGTGACGGCTGCGCTCATTCACTACAAGATGATTAAAATGAGGCTCTCAAGGCCTTTTTACAATAAACAGGAATGTAAAAAACCCTAGACATACAAAAAACTAACCCTAGGAGATGAAGTGCCAAAAGTCATGTGGGCCCCGTTTGGGTAAGTTAGTACATCAACTTCCCGGGGTCGTAGCTTTTGCATGCAATCTCCATTTTAGGCGCACGATAGCCCATTGGAAAGGCCTATTCGAGGAATACACATGTTTATTATGGAGAGACATACACATGATGATTGTGGCGATCCCTAAAAACATTGTTTAGGGCCTCAAAACGGCCCCAAAAGTTAGGGACTCAAAAACTAGGAAAAAATTGTCGAACTAGAAAACTGCCAAAATGAGCTAGTTAGAATAGGTGGGAGGCCACCAACATCCATTTGGATCAACTGATATAGATTTTATGAGTAGAAATAAATGAATGCATATTATTATCAAAATATTCTTAACACAAAATAACATATATACAATAAATCTGGTTTCTATTCAATAAGGAAATACACTGAAACTATAATATGCAGCGGAAAACAAGCTTGTAAGAATGGTGGTGGATTATCTCTAAGAAGATATGTGAATGACGAAATCATTCGCCAGAAGATGATTATAATGAGGATCTCAAGGAACTTTTACAATAAATAGGAATTTCAAAAACCCTAGACATCCAAAAACCTAACCCTAGGAGATGAAGCGCCAAAAGGCATGTGGGCCCCATTTGGGTAAGTTAGTACATCAAATTCTCGGGGTCATAATGTTTGCATATGATATTCGTTTTAGCTGCACTATATCCCATTGGAAAGGTCTATCCGAGGAATACACATGTTTCCTGTGGTGATCCCTACACATGATAATTGTGGCGAGCCCTAAAAACGTTGTTTAGGGCCTCAAAACGACCCCGGAAGTTAGGGACCCGAAAACTAGGAAAAAACTGTCGAGCTAGAAAACTACCAAAATGAGCTAGTTGGAATAGGTGGGAGGCCAACGAAATCCATTTGGATCAATCCTCCCCCCTTAGGAAGCAATGGTCTCCATTGCGTTGAGTGCCCCCATTAGATGAGGAAATTTCTGTTGAATTTGGCCCTGGGTGAGCCACTTTCCTTGGTGCAGCAGCTGCCCTGCTTTGACAACTCAATAAAGTTAGATACTTTGTTGGCGAGTGCCCTTGACCTATTTTTCCACAATACGATCATTGGATTCTTGTTGTATGTAGTCGAGGTTGATCTCTATTGGTGTCAGTTGTTCTACTATCTTTGAGGTGTCCAATAATGGCGGGAAATAAGGTCGAAGGATATCCACATTGAACATTGGGTGCAGGACAAGGAAAGGAGGAATGTTGAGCTCAAAATAATTATCACCCACATCCTTGGTGATGGTGTACAACCCATAACGGAGTGCGAGGATCTTTCGATGGGGTCTGGTACGACGTTCTTTCTACAAATGCAACCCAACTTTGTCACCCACCTGAAACTTATGTGGCACCTATTGTTGATCATGGCGTTGCTTGTACTTATCATTGGAGTTCTGTAGGATATCCTGAACCTGTTGATGGATGTGATGGATCCTCTCAATGAACTAAGTGTCTTTGTCAGATTCAGTTGGAGTAGGAGATGAGTCCGTCGAGGTGACCACAAGGGGTAGTGAAACATCCATGGGACCCAATGGTTGGAATCCCAACCCCACCTGAAAGGGGCTGTGGCTAGTTGAGCTATGAAAGGCTCGGTTGTAGATATGATGGACATAGGGAAGACTCTCATCCCATGTGTGAGGGTTCTTGGAATTATACATGCATAGGATATGCATGATCATTCAATTTATGACCTTGGTTTGGCCATTTGTCTGGGGGTGGAAGCCCATGGATTTGTTGAGTTTGGTGTCCAACAATGACCAGAGGCTCGACCAGAATGTGCTGAGAAATAGACTGTCCTGATATGAGACAATGGTTTGTGGGATTCCAAAATGTACCCAGACTCATTCAAAGAGGATCTTGGTAGTGGCCTCTGTTGTGATGCTCTTCTTGCAAGCGGCCAAAACCACCATCTTAGAAAAGCGATCAAAAACCAAAAAAACACAGTCATTTCCCTGCTTGGTGGATGGTAGGCCCAAAATTTAGTCTCTGGAAATGGATTCCCATCCCCTGTCATGAGTAGGCAACGGGGTGTATAGGCCCTGTTTATTAGTGGTCGGTTTGGCAATAGCGCATGCAATGCAAGACCTGATATACTTGCTAACCTCCCGTCAAAGTTTCAGCCAATAGAAATGTTTTTGAAACATTGCCATTGTATTTTTGATGCTGAAGTGTCCTGCCACCTAACTGTAGTGGGATTCCCAGATCAGTTTCACTCGCTCGCTTGATGGAACAAAGATATGGCCCAAACATCACAACAACCCATCCTAAAGATGGAAATTAATGACAACTGTGTTTGCACCCAAAATTTGGTAGGTGGTGGTGAAGTCCAGGTCTGCCTCATAGAGTTGGGTCGATCCAGAGGTCTCATGGCCGCAAGAGTCTAGCACTGTGGTGAGTCCTGTGACTGGCAGTCTGCTGAGGCAATCAATGACACAATTGGTGATTCATGTTTTATACTTGATGTTGAGGTAGAATTGTTGCAAATATGTGGACCACTTCTGATGGATGTCATTTTGCAATTTGCCTTGTGTCTGCATGAATTGCAGTGGCTTATTATCACTATGGATGTCTGTCTCCTTCCCAAGAATGTAATGTCTCCATTGGCGTCAGTCTTTCGCAATGGAGTACTTTTCTTTGTCAAAAGTACGATACTTATGGATGACATTTGATAGTGTCTTGACTATGATAGGCCATGGGGTGGCCGTACTGAGTGAGAACGATGCCCACAACATAGTATGAAGCATCTGTCTTGATCTCAAAGGGATGTTGCAGGTCTATTAGTGAAAGTACTGGGGCTAAGAACAAGTGTTGCTTCAAATAATTGAACAATTGTTGTTGGGATCGAACCCACACAAATTTCTCCTTACCACCACCCCTAGTTACTTGGCTGAGGGCCCATGCAATATGGGAGAATCCCAACACGAACTTGTGGTAGAAATTGGCAAGGCCCAAGAAACTCCGAATCTCAGTGAGTGTGGTTGGGGATGGCTAGTCACAGATGACTTGGACCTTGGCTTGATCCACATGTACACCATGCTGATAAAAAATGTAGCCCAGGTGATGGACCCTGTCCATGTTGAAGGATAATTTTTTCAAGTTGGCATATAGCTTGTGTTGCTGTAGGGTGTGCATAACCTGTTGAATATGTTGCAAGTGTTCTTCTCAAGTCTTTATTTAAATGAGAATGTCATCCAGATACAAAACTACAAAAGTATTTGTGAATGGTCGTAGGATATCATCCATCATGCTCATGAAAGTGGCTGGATAATTTGTCAAGCCAAAGGGCATGGCCAACCATTCGAAAAGACCTTCCTTTGACTTGAAGGCAATCTTCAATACATCTGTCTGTTCTATCGGGAGCTAGTGGTAGCCAGACTTCAAATCAATCTTACTAAAGTATTTGGCCCTTGTGAGGTGATCAAGGAGGTCGTCGATTCGGGGAATCAGGTATCGATTTCTGACTTTGATTTTATTCAAGGCTCGGTAATCAATGCAGAGTCTCTAGGTTCCATATTTATTATGTACCATCATAATTAGGCTCCCGCAAGGTGATGATATGGGACATACGTGCCCCTTCTGGAGAAGTTCTTAGATTTTCTGCTTGATATCCTCATTCTCTAATAGAGAGAAGCGGTAGACTGGCCCATTGGGAAGCGATGCGTCGGGGGTCAGATCGATGGGGTGCTTGACTTGAAAATGCAGATGTACCATGGTAGGTGAGGAGAATATACCTGAGTATGATTCCATGATCTTATCCTCTTGCTTCTGCTATGTGAAGAGGTCGACCGCGGAGACCTTGGATGTGGCTGTGATCTTTCACTTATTCTGAGAGAGAATCACAAAGAAGACAAACTTCCCCATTTGAGAGATGACCTTCCCGCATTGCTTGGTAGAGATCAAGGAAATAACACTAGGTGGGATTTCCTCTGGTATCCTGTAAAATTTCTTGTTCAAAGAAATAATAAACTTGTGAAGCCTAAAATCATATACAATATGTCATTTCCATAAATATGGTTGGCCAAAAAGAACATTACAAACTTCAAGAGGGGAAACATCACAAAATGCATCGTCTTTAAAGGGCTTGATGTTGTATGACAAGCGACATTGTTGGCTAACGCAGATGTCACTTCCTTGATGGAGCCATCCGATGGTGTAGGGTTGCAGGTGCGGTGTTGTCGGCAAGGTGAGTCGCTTGGAAACCTCTGCTGATATGAGGTTATTTTGGCTACCACTATCAATGATGAAGTGGATCGAGGTACCCTTCACCCACATCTGTGAATGAAAAAGGCACTCGCCTTCCTCTGGCTTGTTTGGTTCACAGGGCTGGAGCTTAGTGGTAGCAATGGTAAGCATTGGGTTTTGTATCAATGATCCATCTCCCCCTTTCTGGTTTTGACTCAGAGTCAGAAACCACATCTTATTCAGAGGCTTTCACCTCAACCACTAGTGACTTCTTTGAGCGGAAATCAAGAGTGTTATGCTAGAGGCTCTTATGGAAGTCGCACCACTTCTTGGTGTCTTTCTTTGTCTTTCCAAGAAGAAGAAGACCCATGAAAGGTGTGCGTCGGGACAACACTTAGTCAAAGTGTTAAAGGAATATCAAAGAGGTTCAAAGGATGCAAGGAGTGTGCCATAGGTTTGAAACCTCGAGGAAAAAAACCTCACAAGAGATAGGGAGTACAAAAGTTACGAAAGAGGGACTTGGAAAAATTCCTAAGTATGAAAGATTTGAAGTGTTTAGAGGAGGCGTTCGAGGTTTGAATCACCCCGTGCTATCAAGATCAAGAATATTAGCAACCAAAATACCTTGAGAGGAAAGGGTTTTTACTATTTATAATTCGAACGGATGAGATCCATTCGGTGAGTGTCAGGATCATCCACGATAGTCATATTTGGAGAAGTAGCGAGGGTGTTAAATCCCGGAAGTCCTTTAGACTTCACGTATTCATAGGATTTCATACTTGGAGTGAAAAGGAGGTGGAACTCCCAAAGTTCCAAATTATGGAACCCAATCCAGACCGTAGATCTCTAAAAGGACATGTATCAACAGATCCATGCGTTGGGGAGACCGACAATCCAAAAGGAAGGGGGGCATTGGAGAAAAAGCTTGAAAATATTCTGAATCTCTGAAGAGCGGAGGATATCTTGACCATTGGCTACAACATACACATGTCAGGAGATCCTACACTCCGGGGGATAGACACTTCGAGGAAAAATTGAAGTTTTTGCTGTGTGGGTCGAAATCCCCGAATGTCAGAGCAAATCATGACCGTCCATTTCTAAGGACACACATCAATGAATCATCAACTCTGGAAGACTAGAAGGCTGGGATAATAGAAGGCATAAGTTCTCGTTCCCTTCGAAGCTCTGAAGCCCAGAGTAAATCCAAGTTGTCCATCTGTCAAGATGTAGGGATTGTCGATTTGGGTCCATCTGTAGAGTAAACACATCAGGTCAAGGCACAGAGCACACCACACAAATTTACCGTGGTTCACCCCCACCCTGGGGCTACGTCCACAAAGTCTTCTTCTTTATTTTCTTCAGTTAATCAGGTTACAACACAAAGCCTCAAAACCCTTACTTTTCACTGGACAAAAGATCTACGCAGCTCGCTAGATCCTTCTTCCTTGCACTGCAACACAAATCCTTCTACAGTCTCTCACAGAGACTTGCCCTCGGCTCTACAAGTCTTACAAAAAATGCACAAAGCCTTGATCACGTAGATTCAACTCTTGGCACTTATCCTACATCACATAGATATATCATCCGCTTTCACTAAGCAATCACATAGATTGTCCTCCTTCTCACCTCACCTAGCCTTCTATTTATATATTACAAAAGTGGGCCTAAGAGTGGGTAAACCCATGGGCCGACATCCCTTTCCCATTAAATTATCCCCCAAAACCCAAAGAGGACCCAAAAAGGGGTCTAGCTTCCATGATTTCCACTTCGCATTGCACTCCATCTTTGACAAGCTATCAAAGTCCCAAAAATGGTCAAATATGACCAAGTGTTCCTCAAAACTTGGTGAAGGGCCAATAGGCCCCCAACACTCACTTGTGACTCGTCCTGAGTCACTTAGGTTTGGGTAAGTTTCCCTCAAAGGTCTCGAGCTTAGCTCGAGCTACTTCGACTTGTCTCTATGCTACTGTTTCTTGCTCAATGAATTCCTGAATAATTGCTTCGTTGATAGGTCCTTCCAGTTGTTGTGCGACTGTAATAACTACTTGTTCTAGTAGTGTTCCTTGGCCTTCAATTTCTTGTAACAGTAGGTAGGCTGCCTCTTGTCTCGGCTGGAGTTTCTGGGTGACTTCCATCACTCTGTTTTGCGTGGTAAGAATGAGTTGTTCAACAGTGCATTATTCCTGGGATCTCTTCATCCTCTTGATGGGTGATAGGAGCTTGAGTTGTGTCTGTACTGTATCTGCATGTTTCTTTGCTTCCTGGAGTTGGGACTCCAGTTTCTTCAACTCTGGGTCTTCAGATAGTTGTTCATATATCTTCGTGCTTCTGCTACTTAGCTATTTACATTCTGTAACAAGTGTTTTAATCCTCTCAACTGTGATCTAATCATTTAATTCTCACTAGTTGCACACTTCATGTGGAGTCTGTGGGATGGTATGAAGCTCTAATTCCATGACCCTTTGTTGAAGTTCTTGAATAAATTCAGCTAGCTTCATCACTTGGTGCTCTATGGGCTCTTCAGCCTTCTGCTCTATGTCGGTCACAGAGAGAAATGATATGTTGACTTGATCCGGATTTATGTAGGAACACAATGAAATACATAAATACACATAAATGCAGAGATGCAGCGGAAATAAGACTTCATTTCATTAATAACAAATAACTAAAATATGCTTACAGACAGAATGGAAATAAACTAGCTAGGCGCTGGTAGCTTATCTCTGAGAAGAGATGTGGCTGCTACTCGCATCTGTGAGAAGATGATTACAATGAGGCTCTAG
>JZKD02S1803885.1:419260-439692 GCA_000966675.3 Picea glauca | reverse complement strand
GTACCTTAAAAGGAGTGGCACCTCCAGAGTGGCTTCTGGATGTCGATGCACCGCCAGTCGGAATCCGTTTAAGAATCTGGGCAAAGTTGTCCATCATCGCGTTCCTTTGTTTCTCAAGGGCCTCCTCGAGCAACATTTTGATAGGATCTCTTGCTCCCTCATCTTTCTTTTCTTCCCCCATAGGTGGTCGTCGGGGTTTGCGAGGATGATCTCGCAAAGGTTCAACCAGATCGAGCCCCAACTCCTTATACCCTGATCTCGTTGGGGACATGCAAAGAAGGATCGAGAATGAGAAGACCACTCTGATACCACTGATCCTAATTTATGTGGGAACACAATGAAATATAGAAATACACATAAATGCAGAGATGCAGCGGAAATAAGACTTCATTTAATTAATAACAAATGACTGAAATATGCTTACAGGCAGAATGGAAATAAACTAGCTAGGCGCTGGTAGCTTATCTCTGAGAAGAGATGTGGTTGCTACTCGCATCCATGAGAAGATGATTACAATGAGGGTCTAGAGGAATTTTTACAATAGATGAGAATGCCAAAATTCATAGACATCCAAAAACCTAACCCTACGAGATGAAGCGCCAAAAGTCATGTGGGCCCCGTTTGGGTAAGTTAATACATCAATTTCCCGGGGTCGTAACTTTTGCATATGATCTCCGTTTTAGGTGTGTGATAGCTCGTTGGAAAGGTATCGTCAAGGAGATTCATTTTTGGGGCACAGTAATGCTTTCAACTATCATTGAGAACCTCTATCTCAAAAAACCTTCATTTAGGCCCTCAAAATGGCCCCGAAAGTTAAAACCTGCTAAAAATAGTAAATTGCCAAAATTGCCAGAAAACTGTTTTGAGCCAGTTGGAAAAGGTGGGTGGCCATCGATATCCACCTGGATCATGACTGCTTCTTCAATTCTTATATTCTTTGTGAGCAACTTCTTTTTCTCTTTTTGGATCTTCGCTCTGTCTTCTTCAAATTGTGCTTGGAGAGAATTCTTCTCTTTTTTCGAGGCTTGGCGCTATTCAATAATTTCCTCCTGTGCTTTCTTTAGGGCCTGGGTGGACTATGATTTTTCTTCTTGAGAATGTTGAAGGCGTACTTCAACTATATCAACAATATTGTAGAGTTGAACTGATTCATCTCCCACTTCTGTTGTTCCTTCTGGCAGAGGTGCAATAGAGATTGCTCGACTAGACTGGAGTGCTTACTGTACTCCTTGGAGAGCGATCTCAAATTCGCTATACATTTGTTCCTGCTTTGCCTCTTGCTTCTCTATGATTTCCTTTGAAGCATCATTGACTACTACAACAATGAAATCAAAGTCATCCAATGTGAGGGCAGTTCACATCTTGGTTACAGGGGTTCTTGGTTGGCTTTCTGGATGAAGATTTCAGAGGTGAGACTGATGAGTCTTCTTCATCCCTAGCTGGTGGTACTTCAACTTTTTGTTGTTCATTTTCTATACCTTCTTCGTCATCACCTTCTTCAACTGGTGTAATGGAAGCCATCCTTATAGATAGGCTGTCAACATCCTGGACTTCTTTAGTCTTCTTCGTCATCTTTTCTTTCTTTGTCTTATTGGGCCCAGGTGTATCCTACATAGTTCTGGGGCTGTCGATGTCGGACATTTATGCGGGGTCTACTAAAACAAGGAGGTTCACCAACCATTCCTTGGTGATCTCTTCCAAGTCTTCTTCTGTCAGGTTGAAATAGAAATGAATATGTTCCTGGTGCTCATCAACATGTGGGGTTAGGTATATAAAGTAGTGGTCTGCATTGAACTTTATCAGAGGTTAGAATCTCTGTAAAGTGTTCGGGGTTATGAGAGGTTCACTCCTTATGGATTCTTTCAATTGGTTATAATACATGTGGAAAATGGCATTCGATTTCCATTGCTTGCTCATGTTGTTTGAGTACCATAATGTAATGAACTTCGCGGCCAGTGGCTCAAAGGGGTCAAGGTTCAGGAAGGTTGCACCTTCCGATCGCTCCCATGCAAGAAAATAAATCAGTATCAGGAGCCAACTGAAATGGATTTCATGCCCCCGATCCTGGGCTTCTCTGCAGTCAATCTCCAATTGATTCACCAGGTACTTCACCAAGTTCATCTGTATTCCCTCTGCTGATTCGAATTATTTTCGACACGAAATGAGAGCGGAGATATAATAAAGAAATGCACAGAGATATTGAAGATATTCAATAATATAACATAAACACAAATATATAGTAATACACAATTTCTATTAATCAGAGAAATATACAGAGACAGTAAAAATACAGAGTGAAAGACTCACTAGAATGGTGGCAGCGTATCTCTGAGAAGAGATATGACGGCTACTCGCATTCTCAAGAAGATGATTACAATGAGGCTCTGAAGGCCGTTTTACAATAAACGGGAATGAAAAAAGTCCTAAACATCCAAAAACCTAACCCTGGGAGATGAAGCGCCAAAAGTCATGTGGGCCCCGTTTGGGTAAGTGAGTACATCAACTTCCCGGGGTTGTAACGTTTGCATACGATCTCTGTTTTAGGCGTGTGATATCTCGTTGGAAAGGTATCATTGAGTAGATTCATTTTGGGGGATCAATCATGCCTTCGGCTATAATTGAGAACCTATATCTCAAAAAAACTTCATTTGGGCCCTCAAAATGGCCCCGGAAGTTAAAACCCGCTAAAAATAGTAAATTGCCAAAATTGCCAGAAAGCCATTTTGAGCTATTTGGAAAAGGTGGGTGGCCACTGATATCCACCTAGATCATCTGCACACTTTCCTGCGAGGTCAACTACAAATCTATATACTTGTGTTGGTTGATTCTCGCGTACCAAATTCCCTGTGATCAATTGACATGAGAGGCACACTACGCCACTTTCAATAGAAGCTACCTTGTAGCCTCTTGCACCTTTATCAACATCGCCATAGGATTCTTTGATCTTTTGCACAAGACCGTGGTCTTCGGTCTTTCCAAGATAGTACTCATGGGGATCAGGGCCCTGCATGCTAATCTTGGTGATCCTATTGATCAGTGCCAGATCAACAGTTATGCGACAATCTAACCATAGGTATCCTCCATGGTAACTTGCTAGCAACAATTTTACACGAGCATTCACCTCTTGGTGTGTGCCGAAGTGAGGTATTTTCATAACATTGAGCAAAGTAGACTGTGCGAGGTTCATCATCCATTGCTGAGGGATGAGCTTCGAATTCTTTCCCTTAGTTCTCGTCAAGTACTTATACGGGGTGAGCATGCGTTAAAATTTACAGTCCCCCAGGTTGAAGTTGCAAAACTTCAATGCTGTAACCTTGTCTTGATCTACGTGATAGGTGCGTACTCCTTTCGGTAGATATCTAGTGACTAGGGTGTATTCAAAGTCTTTAGGGACCCGGTCCCTGTCAATCTCACCGCTCGGAGGGGGTATGTAAGCTGGTAGGATGGATGACACTAACTTCACATTGGCTATGTTGACCTTATGCTTAGTTTTTCTTTCTGCGTCGTCTCAAGATGTTCCTGCTCGAGTAGTGGATGGGGAGGCTTGCACTTTGCTCATCAATGATGCTTGGACTCCGATGGACATTCTTGTTTCCAACATGGATCTCTCAGTCATTGAATCAAGAAGGACCTCTGTGATGGATTCCTCAAGTGTGGTGAGCTCATCATACATACGACTCGAGAAATATAATCAGGTTCATGATGATCTCAAAATAATTCACTAGGATGAACAATCTTCTTGCAATGATCACTGTAGACAATCACTAGTTCCGCAGGCTTTGATTTTTTAGTTGGCAAAAGTGTTCTTCGAGCACGACGCGATGAGATAAATAAGATATTCATCAACGGTCTGCTTGCAATGGTTATGAAGCTTCCATGGGAATTGATCCATCCATTATGGTGTGGTCCAACAGTCTGGTGGTGATCCTTTAATGTTTTTCTGTTCGTTCGGTGTGGAAGTCGAACGGGTATATCGGTCCAACGACTATATTTCTTCGCCACAGTGAAGTGTCATATGTCGTTGTTCTAATATCCCGATGAAGATCAATTCCTGTGATTTTTCCTTTTGCGAAGTTTCCTTTGGAATCTTCTGTAACTTTTCAATCTTGGCTCTCTTCTTACTTAGCTTCCTAGCCTTCTTCCCAGTGAGCTTCATCTCGGTCATACTTTTTCCATTCTGATTCTTATCTTCTCTCGACATGGTCACTTCGCGATGCTGAGATTATTTCTTCATATCTAAGGGTAATACTCCTTCATCATATGGATTAGGTATTTCGATCTTTTGTGGTTCCTCTAATGCTCTTATAGCTTTGACATCCAATTCCCTGGTGTTCAATAGATTATATATGTTCTCTTGTTCTTTCATCAAGTAGGCGATCCTTCTAGTAAAAAATTCCATGAGTTCTTGCTTCGTCGGTTCTAGGGCTTCCTTTTCTTATTTTCTCCGGATCTGGTCTTTTTCAATCCAGATCTTGCCTAACAAATCTGGAAATGGGGCATGGTCCTCAATAAATTTAATAACTTCGAATTATTCCTCTGTCGAAGCTCCATGGGTACTCATAGCTATATGGGTAATCCTGCCACATACGGTTACCATTTTTCCTTTAAAAAACCCTATTTTTACTAGTGAAGGAACCATATCAGGCTTTCCTAGGGTTTCCCAAGTACTTTTTGTCATAATGTGCATCTGTTTTCCCTCAGCTAGAGCAAAGTCAATGTCAAAGTCTCCTATTCGACATCTTTATGTTCATCCAGGGTTTCTTTCATTTTTAGTAACATAATCTCTGATTCTTTCTGGGGTTCTTCTATAATCTTAGTCTCTTGATATCCTTCAGAGTTTGCTTGCTCCATATTCAACTTTTCAAGTCTAGTGATCATTCTAGGGAAATCTAGTAATTCATGGTCCATAGCCTTACAACAAAGGCAACTAGGGATTTTCCCAGGGCATTCCTTAGCAAGATGTCCTAGTCTTCTGTAGCTGTAAGTAAGAGTTAATCCTCTCTTTCTCTTCAATGATCCCTGACTTTTCTTGTACAACGCGCTATGATCATAATGACTAGCCTGCAAAAATTTCTTTCTAGGATCCTGCATCCATTTGTTACTCCAGAAATTCTTTCTATGCATAGGTATAAAATATCTATCATTATACTTACCAACTCTATTCATATCAAATGTTCTTTCATCTAACAATGCCCTAGTTTTCAAGCTAGGACAAAATATATCAAGCATGCCTAAATCCATACTTTAGAAACAAAAAATTTCACTTCTTTTACTTCTATAGGGCACAAAGCTTCCAGATCTAAGAACTTTTAACTATTCTTACCTTTATGAAAGCACATAGCTTACAGATATTACTTCTTTTCTTTAGTATCAACCTCTTTTCTTGCAGATCTTACTTCTTTCCTTTAGATCCGTCCTTCCTTCTTCAGCACAGAGATTTTCAAATCAAGTGGATCACTGCGCACTAGGGAATAGATCCATGCACAGAGCTTTCACAATTTCAGGATGAGTCTTTTCACAAAGCTTCTTTTTCTGAGTTCCAAACAATCACAGTTTCAGGTCCCGACAATGGAACCATTTGTGGGCACAGGGGAAGACCCAGGGTTCAACGCTACAACAATGCACAAACAAAACCCTAACTAACAGGCCTTTCGGCAAAACCTGCGAAGCAGATGAATTCTTACCCGAGGTAGAGGTAGGGGTGGTTGCAAGACTCAGGTGTCTGCAACCTTAGATGGGACACAGATCTGTGATTATAGCACTTAGAAATCACCTAACATAGATTATTCATCAATATTCAACCCTTATGATACTTCACAGATAGCACATAACATCGCAATATGTACTTAGATCTAAGATAATTCAACACTTAGCCACAACAAGATAGATTAGATTCGACAGATCAAGCACTAAGCATCTTACATACCAGATCTAACATTTATTCATATCTCAGAAGCACGAAGCATAAATAGATCTATCTAAACACATCAAAGCACTTAGAAAAGGAAGAGACAAACACATCAGGTCGAGGCACAGAGCACAACACATAGATTTACTGTGGTTCACCCCCACCCTAGGGCTACATCCACAAAGTATTATTATTTATTAGCTTCAGTTATTCAGGTTACAGCACAGAGCCTCAAAACCCTTACTCCACACAGGACAAAAGATCTGCGCAGCTCGCTAGATCCTTCTTCCTTGCATTGCAACACAAAGCTTTCTATAGTCTCTCACAGGGACTTGCCCTCAGCTCTGCAAGTCTTACACAAAATGCACAAAGCCTTGATCACACAGATTCAAATCTTGTCACTTATCCTACATCACATAGATATATCATCTGCTTGCACTAAGAAATCACATACATTGTCCTCCTTCTCACCTCACCTAGACTTCTATTTATATATTACAAAAGTGGGCCTAAGCATGGGTAAACCTACGGGCTGACATCCCTTTCCCATTACATTATCCCCCAAAACCCAAATAGGGCCCAAAAAGGGGTCTAGCTTCCATGATTTTTGCTTCGTGTTGTGCTCCATCTTTGAAAAGCTGTCGAAGTCCCAAAAATGGTCAAATATGACCAAGTGTTCCTCAAAACTTGGTTAAGGGCCAACACTCCAGTGGAACTGTGGAGTGGTTCTTCGAAGACCCTCGAAACCTGGAGTAACGAAGTGGGATATTGGTTGTCGATCTGACAGAGGAATATGAGCCGTCAGATATTCTCTGGAGTTTGAATCTCCAGGAGCATGCTGTATTGTAAGGGGTAGACTTGCTGAAGCTCGGATCCCTTAAATCCATCCCAATCATAGGTTTGTGCGGATGTTGTGAGAAGTTGATCCCTCTCGTGGTTCGATGCTATGTTAATTAGGTGTTTGGAAGGATTGGAGATTTTTCCTGTTGAGATTCTCGAAGCAGGATAGCTCTGAAGTCCTGAATTCTTCAGAAACTTGAGGTTTAACTCACTGTTTTGGCCCACGATTTCTAGGTAGGCTTTTCTAGTGTCCGGGGACCCCTGAGAGGTGGATTTCACAGTCGAGAAGTAGTTTTAAGGCCTGTGTAGCGAATTTGAGGGCTTAGAGAGAGCCTATAATTTGTTTTAACTCTCGAAGTGAATGATCCTTAGACCAGTAGGTCGCACAGGCTCCAAGAGTGGGATGGGATCTGCATCACTAAGGCTAAGTTTCAGGTAACTGATCTCTTATTAGAAGCTAAAATAGGGATAATTGTTCTCTTGAAATACTTAACCCTTTTCTAGACAAAGTTTAATCCATGGTACCAGAGCCTGGGAATTGAGTGCTAGAGAAAGTGAAGAGCCCGATTATCCAATGGATGCAAACGAGCAAGATCTATGGTAGGTTGTTTATTTCGCATGGTGAAAGTGCAGGAGAAATAACATGCATAAGGGGTGGGACAATAATTTTTGGAGCCAGAGGTCTAGGGTTGAATGGTGTCACCTGAAAAGAGCATGGAGGATAAAACCACTCCTCTTGGGTCGCAACAATGGTATTCTAGTTTTTTCTAACCACTTGTCCTCTCACTTAGAACACACATATCTTCTCACTGAGCACCACCTGGAGATAGCGTCACATTCCACCTAGGACACTGGGAAGGTCAATGATAACATGTCCTTCCAACATGGAACTCGTTAGAGCTAGCCTGAGACTTCCACATGTAAGGAGGAGGCCCATTAGGGACTCCGATCACCATATAAAACTCAACTACATGTAGATCGAACCCAAAGCCACATAAGTGTTGAAATGGACAAGTATGAAGATGCCACATGTCTGTGGGACCATGATGATGTAAGCCTAACATCACTCAAAATTTCAAGATTTTTGTCTTTGTTAAAATATGTCGTTAAAATCAAAATATGACATGTGGCACTCTAAGAGATAAAAAGAAAATATAAAATATTGTCGGGCTTGGGGAATATTATTCATTCCTAAGTGCCAAAGCATACACTCAACATTTTCAATTGAAGAAAGATTCCAATCAGTGATTCTCAATGTCTCTTGCAATTTATTCAAGATAATCCGTGAGCTCCTAGACCCCTTACAATTTACTCTTGCCTCTGTCTTGAAAAAAACTTATATTGGCGACTGCATCGAATCCTAAAAATTCCTAGTCCTCCAAGAAATCCCAAGAGAATGAAAAACCCTTAATTGATCGGGATAATGAGATTTATGACCCAATTATGTCTCCCCTTAAACTAAACTGAATCATCAGTCTTTCACAGAAAAATACTAAGAGAGGCCAAGACTATATGTATTTGTGTAAGTCAAACTTGGTTAGTTCAAGAATTTTGTAAAATTTTGATTTTCCTAAAATTATCCATTAGTGTACCTAGTTCCTGAATGAAAAATAGTATATGTAGTCAAAAAACATGTTATTTTTCATTTGTCATGAGAAAGCCTAGCTAAAATTATTTTCTTCCCAGAATAACCTGCATAAACCTTAAAGGAACACACTTTGGAAGCTGCATACTAGACATTACCTTAGGCTGATAAATAAATATTACTTAGGAGTATTTTAGCCACAAATTCCTCGTTACCATCCCTCTCGACTAGATTCTCAGCTAACATTTTCCCAGAAAAATTCAGAATGCCCTAACCTTTATTTTTCAAATATTGGGTTGGGACCATGACATTGTAATGGATGACATCACCCTTGGATTTTTCTCCCTCTTGTTATCATCGGATTCCTTGACTCCCCAAAAATTTGATTTATGTGAATTCGTAAACAAATCCATTCTCAATTAGAGAATTTTCCTAGAACTCTCTCTTTTAGATATCATTCCTACCTAGTGCACCTCATCCTCTCTCAGAACAACTCCTATTTCAAGAGTTGGGGAATATAAATTATATATTAAGAAGGAAATATGTAGCCAATAGTTGAATGCCCGCAACATTTAAAAAGGAAAGAACATAATAGATGTTTAAATTATTACGTTGATCATTGCATGAAGGTCATGTATACCCTCATACATGCTTCCCTTCCTCCAAGAGTGCTTCTAGAGATGAGGCATTTTATACAATTAAGTAAAGACACTTGGAGAAGAGACTGACACCTTGCACAAGATCATACCATTATCAAGATATATGGTTTCTCATAAGTACCATTCAAACTTCCATCCTTCCTTACACCTAGGCTAATGGATTTGGAATATATGAGGAAGAGGTTAATGGTTTGCCACTTCCTATTTTCTCAACATAGTAAATCAGTTACTTTCATACTACCATAGGAGGTTGGCCCTTTCCTAGTACAAAAAAAGGTATCTTTTGCTAAAGCTGAAATGATGTTGAACGAGTTTGATTTTGAAAAGGATGCAACTGGGTATATGAACCTCATGGAGGTATTTCTGCTAAGAGGTCCACCTACAAGCACAAGTAAAAAGGGATAATAGAAAATGAAACTAACTTAGAATATCTGGAAGAAGTCAAAGAGATTTTGGAAAAAGAGGCTCCTATCTCAAAGACTTTGTCATCTCAAGCTAGCTCAATTTCAGGTGTTAAATCACTAAAGCACCCATTTTCAGATCCTTAATTAGAGTCAAGGATAGATGGACATTAGAGAAATAATCTTAAAGAAGTTAACTAAGAAGAGGAGGAAGATGAGGAAGACAACTTTTCAAAGTTCTTACATAAAGGGAAGAGTGTATTGTAGATAACACAGGGATATATGGAACCTGAAGGGCCACCTATTCCAATTGAACATTTTCCATCATCCTTGTTGTTAGCTAGACCACTCAAGAAAACAACCACCAATGGTGGAGCAACAAGGAAACCACCCACTGTGTTCTCTCGTTACATGGATATATAGACACATAAAAACTATTCACAAAGGGAGTTGTATCCTCTAGTGGGAGGTGAGGAAGCTACACCAATAAAGTTGTTGATAGAAGTAGATAATTAAGAATGTACTTTTAATTATCTCTATTAGAATAAAAAGTACAAATGCCTCTTTCTCTAGAAGACTACAAAGTAACTCAGGTTAAGGTTAAAACAAGGAGTATTCAATCTCTTGACTTGATTGATTTTCATCAACAAGCAAGTGAGATGTTGTATCATGGAGTGTTGCAGTCCTCTTCCAATGAGAGGAAAATCAAGGAAATTGTGCTCAAAATTCACAAGCAGTCAAGACAAGAAAAAATAGCCACTAAGGTTAATCAAACTAGGGTGGCAGAGTAAAAAAGAAAGATAATATCCCTGGGCATAGATCCTAAATATCCTACTACTATAGGAGATATAAAGAAGAAAAATGATATTGAAATCAAAGTACTAAAAAAGAAGATGAATATGCCTAAAGCCCAACATGTACAAACACTAGAGTTACAAGCCAGTTACGAGGAAAAGAAGAAATTGTTACTCCAACTAAAGAAGAGAAAAAAAGATAATACATAACTACAAAGAGAAGTCAAAGTATTGAGAACAAAAAATGAACTGTGAAATAATAAATAACATCATTCAACCCAAGTATCAAGGCAAGGTTAGGAAATAGTTGATGCCATTGATCCAATAGAAGGCTTGGATAAGGTAATGGCTTATCTTGGCACGAAGGAAAGGAAAGTAGTAAATATGAGCAAACATTCACAAAAAAAAGTGCCAAAACTGTGGAGCTGGAAGAACAAGCCAAAAATAAAGAAGTCCTCTTGTCCAAGTTAAACACATATAAAGATGAATCCTTGAGTGAAGTGGAAAGGTTGCATAGGAGAGTCATAGGGGAGAAAACATTAGAAGATAAACTTTTTATTATATTGGATCAAATAGATTCCTTGATAACTGACAATTGGAATTGGGCACACTTTTCTCTGATGGGAGATGAATTGGAGTTAATAAAATCAACCAGAACAAACATAGTTTAGGTAAAATATGAACTAGAAAATAAACATGACCTTGCCAATGAGATTATCAAATTCTTAAATAACATAACCGAAGAGAAACTTAGAGAATTGAATGTTAAATATAGAGCCAAGATCATCATTGATTCCAATAATATTATTAACAAAAGGATACAACTACATAATGTCGAAAGTAGGTTGTAGGAGATATCAAGGGAGATTTCTTGTTTCAAAATAATGTTCAAAGATCTCATCGTTCTTGGGTTACCTCCCCCTTGGGAAAGGGATGCAGATTTTATCTCTCACTAGAGGTACTCAGAGTTGTTGGAGCAAAAATGAAATGATGATAAAAGGTTTGACAAACTTACTGTAGTCTTGTTAGGAAAGAATATCATGGAAATGCTCGCAGGGGTCTTTGAGATTCTGCATCAGCTGAAAGGGGTTTTCAAGAATTTTCGACAACCATCATATGAAAGATACACTAACCTTGATGACATGGTTAGAAATGTGAAAAATTATTGACTATCCTATGGGAAAGGTGTGGTAATATATGTGTCAATTCCTCAAGCTCTCTCTAGGGAGACAAGGGGAATCAAGCAGTGCAAGGTTGACCCAGTAAAATTAAATCAAACAAATTTTGATGAGAAATTGTGTTTTGGATAATTATTGTTCTTTCCATGTATAGATATTTTATAAACATTATGAATAACAATTTCAATAAAATCAAGAAGCAGTAAATGGTATCGAGAAGTAGTAATGGTAAAGAACAGTTTTGAAGAAGACTGTGAAGATAAAAGGAAGAGAATGCTCATTTTGTAAGTGTTGACAATTTGGGGAATTTAAGAGTTTCTTACAACCAAAGCTATTGAACACAATTCTTAGGTAGAGACATATAATAAAGGCAATAGGCTTCATGAGATTCATTCCCTATATTATGTTTTAGTCTGTAAATCTTCTTTTTGTACATGTGTTCTTGTAAAATCCACCCCTTTCATTTGGATTCTTGTATCAGATCCCCATTAATAAAATCTTAAGAAATAGGTTATGCAACATATTCAGTGTAATTGTGTGGTGTATGGATATGACATATATGTGATTTCCTCTTAAAAAATGACCACTATATTATAATTTCTTCATATGTATGAATGATATGCAGAAGTTACCTCCATGTTTTTGAATATCTGAAGATGTTTAACTGTTTGAAACATGTTTTAATGATCTGTTATATGTGTTAGAATTCTTGAATTATTAATTGCTCAAAACATTGTTCTATTTCCATTAGCTATGAGATTCATTCTTTCCAATGCCTCATATAATTATTTTGTTTTTATTCTAATTCACCACCTCACCCACCTCTAAATCTATTTTTTTTGAAACACTCGTGAACATATGCCTCTTGGAGCTGAGAGTTTTTATTATCGAAGTTGAGAATGTTTGAGGCATGAGATTTTTAAAAGAAAGAGATAAAAGATTTCCCAAATTTGTATAATTTTATTTAATGCAAGCATGAATTTAAGATTCTCCCCAAGTCTTATCCCCTAGGGTGCCTTGGCATCATTCCATTAACAACTTGGAACATCTCGAGGGATAACAAAAACAATAACATGTTTAGAAATAAAGGGAAATTTACAAAGCTTATGGTTATTATGAATGATCTTGTGCCAATATAGGATAATGAGTGCAAGTATGAGAGGATGGTTTAGTCTAGGAAACATTGATAGCCAAGTCAATGAAATAAGAAGGTATTTTTGTAATTTTTCTTGACATCTCTTTAAACAAAAAAAAATATTTTTATGGTTTTAAAATTATATTCAAAAAAATTGTTATGAATATGATTTCTTTCATTTACATAAAGTTCTAACAATTTTAGCATCATCATTTTCCAAAAAGGAAATAGATGGCATTGATCAAGTTTCAAAATTTGAGATGTTCTATCTATAATCATGAAATATAAGACCAAAAAATTCAATGGCTATTATACCATTGATCTGACGATGGAGAATGAAATCATGATTAAAGTTGCACATCGTTTAATGCATGTTATACTACCCAAATGATTTGATGGTTAACATCCATTGTGATTAGACATATATAGTTTAATTCAGGCTTAAAGTTGTGCGAGTTATAACAAACAACACAATGCTCAAAATATATAATGGTTCAAATTAATCACGATCGACGACCTAGAATATTTTTGGGATTAAAGTTACACGTGATTTAACATATTTCTTACCTCCCAAAATATTTGATGGTGATAATTGAAGCTGATCTAATGACTGAGGTTTGTTTTGAGCTTAAATATGAAGGATATTTAACGACCACCTATACTCCTGAATCCCCATAATGTTGACACATGTCATAAATGTTGATTGATAGATGTTTTGATTTATTGAATACATCATGTTACATTTATTTTGGCACATGAAATAGGATCTTCTAATTAATTTATATATCTTCGCATGTGTGTAGGTTTTTGGTAGCTACATACATAATATGATTGGGAATTGTGGTTTTCATTATTATGACTAATGCACCAAGAGAGAGTTCATGACAAGATATCATATTTTCTCATCCATTACTACTCATTCTCGTGAAATGTGGGTAATTTCTAAATGTTAGTATATTTATACACTTAGGAGTTAATTAATATCAACTTGGTCTAATGTGTCATTAGGTTAAAGTGTGTTTCTTTAATATGCACTAGTATTTGTAATCCAACGATCATGATATGTTCTTGACATAGATTGATTTGACGAATCATATTCTCCTCGATCTTAACAAATACATTGATCCATGTATTAACACTCGATTGGTCCATGATCTCTATTTAAAGAGTATGGAGGATCATTTGCTGATTATCAACTGTGAGAAAAAATTACAATTTTTTCGTTTGCATTAATAAATTTCTCTAAGTGGCCACATTGGTTGAGGTCATGGATGTTTCCCCACAAGGGTTTTACCACGTAAAAAATCAATATGTTGATATTTGATCTAGTTGTGTCAGTGGTTACTGAAGGTGTTTGTACTTTATTGGAATAACCATGTTGTTGAACATGGTATCAAAGTGCATTTGAAGACCTGCTCCTAATGTATATAGACATCTTGAAGTTGTGTTGTTGCATCTCTAGTTTCTGCTATTTCCATATATTTCTAGGACGAGAGGATTATTCCATTGTGTCCAGAGTGCCTTTTTGAACTATTTTTTCTTTTTTGTTTCACTTGAAAATGTTTTTGTTTTCCCATGATACAACCATTTTAGTTAGATCTCTATGTAAAAAGCTTGAATACACCCTTTTAAATTTTTACAAAGATGTTATTTTGATTTTATTTTGGTTTTATGTTTTTAATTTTTGGGTTGCTACTCTTTTTAATCTATGTATTCTCTTTTCCCTGCGCTCTGTGCGATCTCAACAAATCAGAAACATAACATAAAATGGTTTTTGTGTCTACATATGCTCTTTTCTGTATGCTCTATGCGATCTTGATAAATCATAAACAGAGGGAAAATTTTCATTTTCTGAGTAAGGTAACTGAGATCTCTGTATTTTCTCTATTTTTTTATTTTTTGGGGAAACATTTTCACTATTTTTCGTTTTATTTGGGCAACATTTTCGCTAATTTTCACTTATTGAGGAAACATTTTCTAAATTGAATATTTTCTACAACAATGTTTTTGAAAGTGGAGGTTTTCATAAACAATTTCTTCCTATATCAAAGAGATTTTTTTTTAAGGAAATTTTTCTTAAACAATTCATTTCAAAGTCAATATTGTTTTTGAATCATTTTGGTCACAAGGAAGGTTTTCTCAAGATTTTTTTTTTTCAAGATCAAAGTTTTTTTTAACTTGTGTTTAAAATCAACTTTTTATCCAAGATTTCTATTAAAGAAACTTGGTTTATTGAACAAAAGTTTTCCCAAGTTTTTTAAGATATGATTATAAAATTAATCTTTTATTTATTTTTAAAAAGGATTTTTTGAACTATACCATTTGATGTTTGAAATTATATTTCTTCTTATTAAATGTTGATTTTTTAAAAACGTTTACATATTGAATAATCATGGGAAACAAAAGGGGGCACAAGATAAAATATGATCGCACTTGGGATGATACTCGTCATAATGAACTGTAGAAAGAGTACTATAGAAGAAAGAAACAAGAATGTGCAAATATTGAAGGAACAAGTGATGATAATTTAATTATAGATTTACATCTTGATGTTCAACAAGAAGAAATGGAACCAGGTACATGCATACATATTATAGATAATGTTTAGAATTCAAAAAAATATTGTCTAATATAATTGATTGTAATTTGAAAATATTTTGCAAAAAATAGAAACAGATTTTCCTCATAACATTGATGAAGTCGTTGTTAGGGATCTAACCTCTCTAACCCCTCAAGTAGGTAGAATAATACATTTTCCATGTAATAAAGGTCGATATTAATAAGGCCTAGTAATAAGGAAGAATAAGTCAAATGTAAGAAGACCTAATAGAAGCTTCCACTTCTAGAAGGATCTTCCTCTAGATTGTTCTTTTGGGTATACAGATTTAGTATAAACATGAGTTAAGAGTATGAAAAGTTTTGTCTTGAGAATTATTGTAATAGATCCCTCCTCTGCTGGAGGTTTTCCCCTCAAAGAGAATGAACATTGTTTCCTATCAATTAAGGTATTATTTTGGTGTTGTGGTTTCATTTATTGTGTTTTTTTGTTGTTATTCTCTGTAGTATTTCTGTTTTCGGCTATTATATTAGTTCTGGTACCTTACAAGTAGTATTAGAGAACTTTCCATGGCAGAAAATTGTGGATTAATTTTTTCCAGGGTAGAGACGTATTCCAGTGTCTTAAAGCTACAAAGATCTGTCATTCATTGCATAAATCCATGGTCGGGGAAGAATACACACAATAACTACAAGTGGTACTTAAGCGCACATTGTTTCCCACCCTTGTAACCGTTGTTGTTACCCCTTTGAATGGTAGCACATTAGGAAACACATGTATATGAATCGACTTAGATATCATGAAGCCCTCCATAGATAAACTGATCGACCGTCTAACTACTATGGTACCACCGAGAACAATACTCAGGAAGATATTCTCTAGTATCTAGGTAATCGAGTTGTACGGTTAAGGGTATGGTCTACCCTCCTTAGTTGGTTCCCTAAGATATTGGTCTGAGTACTCATGTTCGACCATGCACGTATATCAAAGAGCTATAGCACAGGGAAAACTCTTGTCTGTAGAAACCTTAAAAATCCCTAACCCTTAGGAAAAAAACAACGTAGAAAGGGAAAATACAAGATTTCTCCTATTCAGAATTTGGGCATTTCGACACTGCTTTTTTCCTATTAAGAATTTGGGCATTCCAACACTACAATATTATTTACATCAGAGTATAACTCGGTAAGAGGAAAAAAAAAATAGAGTATAGTGGTCTCACTAGCACACTTATTTGAGACCTATCCCATTGGATTCCTCTCTTCGCCCTGATTATCATGGTACCTATCATTTTTAATGCCATTTTTTTAGTGGATCCGACCCCTTTCTCGACACCCTTATTTGAACCCTATCCTATTGAATTCCCCTTTTCACCTTGATATTCATGGTACCTATCAATTTTCACCATTCTTCTTAGTGGTCCCACCCACCCTTCCTAGCACCTGTATTCTCCACCTATCCCATTTACCTGACCATTTTTGAAATCTATCCAAATGGCGACCACCCGCACCCAAGAACTCAATAGATTGATGGATGACAACATCTAGAACAAGGAGGATATCAATAATATCAATGCCAACATTAGCACGCTCAATTTCTTTGTTCAAACCCTCTAGGACCAATGTTGCCACATCAAAGACACACTTGACCAATTGATGGGCCATTCCCTGAATCCTTCCTCTTCTAAAAAACCATCCTATATGGAAGACCATGAATCTTCCCATTACCATGGTCCTCATTCCACCCACCTTCCTTGATACCCACACCTTCCTAGAATTAATGTGAACACATTTGATGGCTCAGATCCCACAGGTTGGGTCACTCAAATGGAACATTATTTCTCTTTGCATGGAATTACTGATGATTTATCCAATCTTTGTTATGGTATCCTACATATGGATCCAAAATGTTGGTAATGGTGACAATGGTGTAGAAAGGCATGCCAAGGATATGTTTATTGCACACAATTTGTTTCTGATATTTATGATTTCTTTGACTCCAACACCCACCATTTTGTTTGTATAACCAAGTTGAAGCAGTCTGGGATAGTGTAATATTTTATCACAATAATTGAGCACTTGGATTTAATAATGAAGGGCATGTCACATGCCTTATTTAGGGAATTATTTATCAGTGCATCTGTTAAATCCATTGAGACACCCTATGTACATCCAGACATCCAATATATCCTCTCCCAACACCAAGTTGTTTTTACCACTCCCAAGGAACTTCCCCCTTCCTTTGGCATCCGTTATGATTCCATTCCTCTCATTATGGGAAGTCTTCCTCCCAATGTTCGCCCTTATTGTCACCCATTTTCCCAGCCCCTATTCTTCCCTTGTGGTCATGGTACTCAAGAAAGAAGGTACTTGGTGAAAGTGTCCTGATTTTCACGCCCTCAACAAACTCACAATCAAAGACAAATTCCCCATTATTATCATTGATCACCTGTTGGATGAGTTAAGTGGTGCTCAATGCTTCATCAAAATTGATCTACATTTATGCTACCACCGCATCTATATGAAAGAAGAAAACATTCCCAGGACTACATTTCAAACTCATGAGAGTCACTATGAGTTCTTGGTAATTCCCTTTGACCTATGTAATGCTCCCTCCACTTTCCAAAGTCTTATGAATTATGTCTCCCATCCTTTTCTCCATCATTTTGTATTATTTTTCTTTGGCGATATTCTCAGCTATAATAAAACTTGGACATCCCATCTCTGCCTTGTGGATCAAGTTCTCAATCTACTCTCTAAGCACCAAATTTTTCTCAATCAAAAGTGGAGTACCTGGGTCATATTTTCATAAAGGATGGTGTATGGGTGGATTCTAATAAAATTGAAGCTATGTAGGATTGGCCTCGCCCTAAAAATATTAAGAGCTTGCATGGTTTTCTAGGTTTAACGGGATATTATTAGCAGTTTTTTTGGAATTATGAAAAATTTATAGCTCCTCTCACTGCTCTCCTTAAAAAGAATGCTTTCACTTGGCCTTTTTCTACTGATCACTCTTGAGCCTTGAAAGAAGTTATGTGCTCGACCTTTGTCCTAGCACTTCCAGACTTCACAAAGAATTTTGTACTGGAATGTGATGCTTCTGGGAAAGGAATTAGGGTCGTCCTCATGTAATATGGAATGCCTTTTTCGTTCACTAGAAAACAACTTTCAGAGAGACAATTGGGCCAATCCATTTACTAAAAAGGAAACACTATCTATTATCCATGCCATGGATATTTGGTATCCTTATCTATTGGGACAACGCTTCCAAATTAAAACTGATCATAAGAGTCTCAAGTATTTTTTGGAATAATGAATTTCATCCTCAGAGAAACAAAAATGGGTGACTAAGCTATTTGGATATGATTATGAGATCATTTATAATAAGGGAAAGGAGAATGTAGTTTTTTGTTTTCTTTCCAGGAAGTATGAATATTTCAAGTGTCTTTGCTCCCTCTCCTTCATTGTACCAGATTGTTTCCACGTTGTTCATCAGGAGTGGTTGCAAGACCCAAACATTTCTAGCATGATCCACCAATTGAAACACAATTATTTAGATTCTCTAGGGTAATCTTATCACAATGAAGAGCTTTGCTACACAAGTCATTTGTATTTAATGAAACAATTGCAATTTAATTCCACGATTATTTCTAAGCTTCATGCTTCATGCACAACTGGGCATTCAATGTTTACCACAACCTATTAACGGGTCAAACATTTTTTTTTGTCTGGGATGGTATTGAATAAAAAATCCGCACCTTTGTGGATGAATGTGATGTATGTCAACACAACAGGGGAGAAACAATCAAAGCTCTAGGAACACTTCAATTGCTTCTGATCCTGCTTGCTATTTGGAGATATATTTCTATGGATTTTATTGTTGGCTTACCTAAATCAAGCAATAAGTCAGTCATCATGGTGGTCATCGATCGTCTTTCAAAATATGCTGATTTATGTGCTCTTCAACTCCCATTCACCGCATCCAAAGTGGCTCAAATATTCATGGATAATATCTTCAAGCTTCATGGCATGCTTCATTATATTGTGTCTAACATAGATCCCACTTTCACTAGCAATTTTTGGCAAGAATTGTTCAAGCTATAGGGCACCCAATTGCATCTCAACACAACCTATCATCCAAATGCAGATGGCCAAACCGAAGTTATCAACAAGTGTTTGCAAACATATTTGAGGTGCTTTTCATCTGAGAGGAAAAATCAATGGGCTTAGGGGTTACCCATAACTGAATGGTGTTACAATACATCTTACCATACAACTACTCGCATGACTCTATTTGAAGAAATATACATCCAAAATCCATCGTCGATTCTCTCATACATGTCAGGTGTTTCGAAGGTTTTGGAGGTTGAAAAAAATATTATAGTCAAAGAGGTTATTCTTTGTTCCCTCAAATAAAATTTGGTCATGGATCAGAATCACATGAAGCAATAAGCGGATCAAGGATGTTTCAAACATCAATTTGCTGAAGGGGATCAAGTGTTTCTTTGACTGCAACCTTAAAAGTAGACTTCACTTAAAGTTGAACAATGTCAGAAACTTTCTACCAAATTTTATGGTCCTTATACAATTATCAAACGAGTGGGATCAGTGACCTACTGGTTATCTCTACTCAATAATTCTAAGATCCATCCTATTTTTCATGTTTCATGTTTAGAGAAGGTGATTGGAACTAAGTTCCAAAATCAAACCAATCTCCTTGAGTTGGATGAAGAAGGTTCCATTTGGTTTCATCCAAAAGTAGTCTTGGACCTAAGAAAACATCGTCTCCATCAGTGAACCATTAAGGAAGTGTTAGTCGAGTGGAAAGATACAACTCCAAAAGATGCCACCTGGGAGACGACCACCATTCTACAACACTTTCCTCATCTCAAGCCTTGAGGACAAGGTTGTTCTTAAAGGGGGAGAGAATGTTAGGAAGCTAACCTCCATAACCCCTCAATTAGGTAGAATAATATATTTTCCATGTAATAAAGTCCGATATTAATAAGGTCTAGTAATAAGGAAGAATAAGCCAAATGCAAGAAGACCTAATAGAAGATTATGCTTCTAGAAGGATCTTCCTCTAGAGTGCTCTTTTTGGTAGATAGATTTAGTATAAATATGAGTTGAGGGTATGAGAAGTTTTTTCTTGAGAATTATTGTAATAGAGCATTGATCTGTTGGAGGTTTCCCCCTCGAAGAGTCAAGTGAACATTGTTTTCTATTAATAAAGGTATTATTTTGGTGTTGTGGTTTTTTATATTGTGTTGTTTTGTTTTTGTTCTCTAAATTATTTATGTTTTTGAATATTATGTTCGATATGGTACCTTACATTTGTTGAATATGAAAATGAAGCATAAGTCCAACCATGCACCCACC
>JZKD02S1803885.1:391372-419202 GCA_000966675.3 Picea glauca | reverse complement strand
TTCTCGTTTAGTTTTTTAATGTCTAATTTAAATTTGTATATTTTTTATACAACATTTATTTGAAATTTTTATGTTTACAACTTAGAAAATTGAATCTCTATTAATTTCAAGTGTTTTTAAATTTAATAGATTTAATTTATGTTTTTAAATTATATTGAAAGTTATGTAGGTGATATCAACATTGATGATAAAATGTTAGAAAATGTTGATACTGAGAAATTTGAGTAAAAAAAAGATTACCATGTTATTCAATATCGTGTTGAAATGATTTATGATAATTTTAAAAAAATGAATAAGTAGCAACACAAGATCAAGTTTTGAGAGGTATGATAAGGTCAAAAAAGTTAAAAGAAGCTACATCATTATTGGGTATTCAAAAATCGACAAAATATAGAAAGGTGAAGCAAAGTCTCTTTGAAAATATAACAAGTGCATTACAATCTCTTGGAAAGTCTAGAAAAAAAGATGTCAGTGTTGCACATAGAGAATAGCAGAAAATCTATATGAATTCCATGGAAAACATATATTGGAAATGAAACAAATATAATTGTTCAATAAGTTGAAAGAGAAGCAAAGTCAAGTTAAAATGTCTATCAATACATTTGTGCAACAAAAACCGTGGTATGTTAAACCCATCACTGTTCATGTTACTTATTTTTCTCATTGTCACGTGAAATTTGAGTTATATTACGACACTTTTCTTGATTTTAGTAAAACATTTTGGGAAATTTCACCTCCTCCCTCCACAATATGTTCTTTTATATCCCAAATTCTATGTGAAAGAGAAGGTGATGGATTATTTTACCAAAAAAACTGTGTTGGTGGAAAGATATGCGATAACTGTGGGAATATAGATTTATTTCACTCCAAGTATCCTATTGATATGAATGATCAATCCTTGTCCAATATAAAAATAAATTGGAAGAGATATGGATATATCAATGTTACTACTACAAATTCTTCAAATGTTATTTCCAGGAGGATCGATTTGCAAGAGGATAAGATGTGTGTGATGGATTTTTTGAAGAAGTTTGAAAATGAAATTTATAAGTACACCAAGCATTCACATTGAGCTCAATGGAAGAGCTAAAATTCAAATAATCCCATGAATTTTTTCAACCTGAGATGATTTTCTCAATAGTTTATTTTGCATAGAATTATACATTCACTGCACAAAAAGAAACACATAGTGAATATTGTCATTTTGATCAAGTCTCTATACTTGTCAACGATCTATATAGACATGATCAATAGAGTGTTGATAACATAGAAATTAGATATCATTTTCAGGATTAACTACGTAGAGTAAGTCATTAATATATGACCCATATCCATGAGTATTAGTTGCAACTGACCAATAACTATCATGATTTGAATAATCCACTTAGCACTCATTACATAGAAATCACCAATGAAAATCAACATGTCATTAAAGAATATCACTTTTATATAAGTGACGATCGTACTCACAATACTCATTTTGTACAAAATTGTTTTGATAAAATTTATGATTCCTTGAAAGCCTGTGGGATCGAATATGATCAACATTGGATATGGTCAGATGGAAGTGTAGGTCAATTCAAATCTTCACAATCATTCTATTGATTGTGTCATATTCATAAGAAATCAAACATTAAACATTGTTGAAATTTCTTTGATACTGGTCATGGGAAAGGAGAGCATAATGGTGGAGGGGCATGTGTAAAATGATCACTTCGAAGGTATTAGATGAACCCTTATGTCAATCATTTTATATCCGATGATCAAATTGTTCAATGGTGTCGAGCATCTCTAAGCCACAAACATAATCCATCAAGGGATATGTGCAGGTGTGTGTATATATGTTGTACACTTGAAATTTTTATTCACACATGAAAATGTGATTCAATCAAGTTCATTATAAAAAAATTGTCTTTAACATATATATTGACATTTCATTTATTTAAATAAATTATTCTTGAACCATGCATTTTTTTTTGGCATATTGGAATCTAAGATGTAATAGATCAATCCCATATGAAGCTAGTACAATACATGGGACTCAAAAATTGCATTCAATTAAAAACAAATCCTACCAATTGTTTTTTTCATTTGATATATGGAATGAATCTTGTTTTTGTTCAGTTTTCATAGAGGACACACAATCCAATGACACTTGTGAAAACAAAACTAGCAAATATGTTCAAGCTTGGAAACATACATAAATTAATACAAAGGGGAAAATGTCACTTGCAAGCTTAGAGGAGATGGAATCAAATGACAATACAGTTTCAATTGATGGTGATAGAGTTTCCAATCTTGTAAGAGAAGGTAAGATGTTGCAACTGAACTCAAATTATTTTTTTATGTTAAAACATGGTAGATACACTATGTAAAATAAATTATAATATAACTTAGAATTGTGCATGTTGATCTAAATATTTGTTTGTTGGCACATGCCTTTATTTGCAGGAGGTGTATTTATTGTGGTTGCACCTATAGAAAACAATGAAATTGTTAAATATTATTTGATGTGGTGCAAAGAAAGAAAGATGAAGTTATTGGAGGATTATAAAAGAAACAATTTTATATATGAAAGAGGATCCATCATACTAATTTTTTTTTTCAAGAAATCCATCAAACCGAAAGCCATTTTCACTTTGAAGACTATCAATTGAATGTCATAAGTTTTCAATATAGTCATTTGGTATGTGAAGTGCACATAAATTTAATAGAGGTTCAATCAAAGAAAAAAACAAAAGTTAGAAAATGAAAAATGACAAAATTTGATCATGAACAAATAATTGAAGATGGCATACCATTACGATGTTATTAAACAAAATTATAGGTTAAAATAAATTTGCATCAAGTACATATATGGATATGTAGGATTTTGTCTTGTTTAGTTTACTTTTGTGGTCCATTCGAGTAAGGTGATATTTGATTAATTGTTGTACTACTTTAGACAATTTTGCACATAAAACTAGATCTCAGTTGGTTGTCAATTATAAAATATTTGGGTCCCCATATGTCCTTTAGACCACTTAAGGGATGAGATAACATGATCTGGATTTTCTAATCATGCCCCAAATAACTAGATATTACATAAATTTCTTACACATAATATGTTGTTTTCGATTTTAAATGTACTTGTATGAAATGAATTTTAGTTAGAAATGGATCAAAGATATTGTAACTTAGAATTAGAGTTTAGATATGTTGTAACCTATGCAATACCATGAAATTCATGTACATGGAATTTGAGAACATTGCCCCAATCTTTGGATTTTGGATTGCTCAATTTGGAATTTTGAGTTCATGTGACATTTTTTTTATGTGGATTCATAGGAATCTAATCCTAATAGAATCTGGAAAATGAGATTTATATGATCTTCTCATTTGGTATTTCACCATCTAAACCTCTATAGTTGGAGATGTTGGAATGATGTGACATTTTCCTTTGTGATTCTACTTCTATCACTTCTGTCAATTTTTGTTTTGGAGCTCATGTGAGCCTTTTCATTTAATTATTTTTCTTTGATCAAAATCTCATACCATCTATTTGATTAGTTATTCATAGCATCGCCACTAATTTTCTTTACACATGGCATAATTATTTACTTAAATAATTCTATCTAATCAATTATTTCACCATCTTTCCCTCTATAGTTAGAGATATTGTATCTATTATTAACAATGGATACTATGTATGTTGGTATCTCTCTTACTTGCATATTAAGGTTGAATTTCATAAAATTGGACTTGTCTCTCTTACATATATATTAAGTATTATTCAATCTATAGACCATATCGTAGAGCTTTAAATAATAGTGTAAAAGAGTTTTTAAGAACCTTAATTATTTTCTCTTTCTTGAAATAACTATTTGTTTTCTTATAACATAGTTAATGAATCTAACTAGGTGTTCACTTTTGATAGAATTATATAATGTCACGATGTCACACCCCTAGACTATTTTGACCTTATATTGGGTTGTCCCTATAAACACAATTGGTATGCACAATATAATGATAGACTTAACACTTACATTCTCACCAAGGAAAATAAGAAATACAAATTAACATCTATTTTACCACCCCCAATTTCATATTCACCCCATTTTCTATCCAACAAAACTATTGTCAAACAAGTCACCACTAGTAGGATCCTAATGTTTTTTGTAATTTCTCATCACAAATTGCCTAGTATAAAAATATAATGTCCCCATTTTGGGACATTATAATTTTACAGAGTGCTATGCCTACCAGAGTAGCCAGATAGGGGTGACAGAGAGTTCAAGAGATATTGAGGGGTTTTATTGGGACCGACTTGCATTGTTCATCATCAGGATCCATTCTACACATCTTGGCTTTGGTTCCGTTGCATTCCGATGATTTTTGTAATTTTGAGTTATTATGGGTCATATCTTAATTAAATTCACTAAGAAGGTCATAATGGGCATATTACTTGGAGAAACCTCTTAGTGTAATAGCTCACCGGAATCGAGAAGAAGAGCACTACAGGATGAGATGATGAGAAGTGACTTTCAATGACCGGAGAAGCCATAAGGATGGATAAATCACTTTTTAGAGGTAAAATGGTTAATTATTTAAATAATTAAGTGATTTAATTAAGGAATAATAAAATAAAGTAAAAGTCACTTGGAGGGAAAAGGTCAACAATGAATTAGGGTTTCAGCAGTGAATTAGGGTTTATAAAAGCTATAAGAGAAGGGTTAGCTACCTAATTCATCATTATTCAGATTATGACTTGCAATTGAGGAGAGAGGCGCATCTCAGGAGAGATAGATTAGTGGATTCCAGGAGGAAGATACTCGTTGGCTGATTTTGGTGTTGAGAGCCACAACCTAGTCATCGGGAAGATCACACAGGTCTTCCATCATTCTTCAACAACAGTTATGGAGGGTCCAACAACTAGGGCACACTTATCCAGGGTGAGGGCGCAACTCTTGAGGATGTTCAGGGAATCGATTTGTCCCATCCATGGAGAGTTCAGAGATTCCCCTCCAACTTAGTTGAGAGGAAGGCAAGGAACATATTTTTCCTGATTCCTCGTTAGATTATGATGGAGGAATCATCTGGGGCACATTTTCCAGACTTGGAAGTGCGAAACTTTTGGCGGACAAATTCGGGGTTCCCGAGCGAGCATCAGATCAGATTCAGGGAAACCATTCCAACCCATTTCCCAGTAGACCAAGGTGATCATTTTGAGATACATCTTAGTCGATTCTGACGGTGGAATCACTAGGGTGCATTTTTCCAGTGAGAGAGGGGTGCATTCCCTCAGGGGGATCCATCTGATTTCTAGACCCACTAACAGAGGGGTCGATTAGTTACTAGGCCTGAGAGATAGAGCAGGGCGCACCATTTGGGAGAGTTTCCAGGCCATTTCGAGAATATCCACCAAGGAGAACTTTCCAGACTTCCAACAGTTACCGTATGAGCTGCCATAGTTCCAACTCATCCATTGATCCTGCAGTGCTCATCTATTATCGAGTATTATCATTTAGTTTGCTTATTGTATTCTGGCTAAGATCCTTTTGTCTTTTTCTCTAGCCGAGTGATTCATTTTATTTAGATGCATTCGGCCTTTGTACTCCGCATAGATATCATAATATAAACTTGCAGTCCTTTGTCGCATTTGTTATTTGTATGATCATTTATATGATGTAAACGAATAATCCTACACACACATTAGCAACGTTTCCTATACTAGCCAAGTTAGGAACATTACAGTGGTATCAGAGATTTAGTCCTGCCAGCCTGTGACTAAAGTCGATGAGTTCAATGGGTGACCCAGAAGGCAGAGAGAATATGGGGAGATAGATATGAGAGGAAAGAGGGCACTGGTAAGGTACCCATGGACCCAGAGGAAGCCTTCATGCAGGTACTCAACAATTTGGTAGTCAGTTAGCAGACCATGATGCAATATTTGGCATAGTTGGATGATAGATTAGCTATAGTGGACACCCCGAGCACACTAGCCCGACATGCAGCACAGGGGAACTCGGGGGTAGGCAGTAGACCCCAGACACCTACTCACACACACACATCTTTGAGTAGGATTCCAAGACCATGGTTCCCTAGTTTTTAGAGGGCACCACCAACAACAACACAACAGTCATTAGCACAGAGGTTGCCCAGTCATGCAGAAGACATTGAAGAGTACAAGAGGGAGTATGCAGCATTGGGTCATGAATTCCATCATGACATGACACTAGTCGAGTACTGTGGACTTAGGGGCACGAACCATCCCAAAGAACCTCAGAGAATAGGACAACAATAGAAACAGGTGCATAACATAGATTTCATCCGGAAAGTTGATAAACTCACCATACCTTCGTTTGACAGATCGTACAAATGTAGTGCCAGAGATGGGGTACAAAAGCTAGACAGGTACTACAATCTCAACCAGATGACCGAGACAGAGGCTAGTGAATCTTGCGCATTTGAGGGACATTTGGATGGACAAGATGATAGTGCATGTCTTTCATCCTCCCTGTCAGACAATGTTGAGGATTCGACACTTCAGCACAGTGGTGACACTTGTGAGGATTCATATGTGTTGGAACTTATACATGATGATGTTAGGAGGTTGTATGACCTACCTATGGGTGTAGACATGGCTTCCAAGAAGTCATGTATGGAGGATGATGAGATTCCTATGATGAGTGAGCCACATTTTTCATATTCTCAGTCACCTATGCTATCCATGACACAAGAGGATATCAGTGGCATTCCTGATATGGTAGAGGAGCCTTGTGTGGGGATTGTACATAAGGGACATATGGATGTACAGATCCAGGAGGAGAGGTATGTCTTGGAGATAGTTGACCTTACACATACCTATCAGTATGAGGAGAGTGAGTCACCACTCTTGGAGATTCCATTGATGGATCAGGTTGTGGAGACCAACAACTTGTTGGAATAGTTACTTCTAGGATCGATCTACAGTGATGAGGATGCACTCTTTATTCGACGGGATGACCATAGCCCGTGTCTAGACACATCTATATGGGATCCAAGTGTAGATAATATTAGTAGGGTGAGCACACAGGAGGATATAGCTTCCCATACATGATACAGTGTGATTCATGTGGGGGTAGCAGTTGGTGATGGTGTGCAGTGGCATACAGGAGGACTCAGTAGCGTAGTGGACAATGGGTAGTTCAGTGCATTATATTTTGAGGAGTGTGTTGTTGGGGATTCCATTGTTAACACTAGTAGTAAGGGGCATGAGGTAGAACCTCAGTGAGACTGTGATGAGGATTCATGACACTAGACAAGACAATTTAGAGTCAATGAGGACATGATCATGGCATCCACTCGATGCATTGAGGATACACATGCATTTGTGGAAGGTTATTGTTGGAGGGCCTCAATGGCACATGATAGTTCAGATAGGGTACTGGACATTGATGACTTCCATACACTCATGGAGAGAGTGACTGTGATGAGGGTCGACTACCAATAGTTATTGATGGATAAATATTACCTATTAGAGATTGGAAAGATGTATCACAAGGCATTAAGGGAGCAGGGGCTTGAGGTGGACTGACTCACTCATGAGTTGGCAAGTACATGAGGATTCTTGGAGGGCACATAGACAACCTTTCAAGAATTAGAGTCTAGATTAGAAGAGCTCCTTGAGAAGACTGGTCAGAGATATACTATATCTATCTCGGTAGAGATTCAGATATGTTCCTCAGTTACATTGTTGGAGTATATCCAAGTGTCACAGGGGCCACCAATCATGGGTAGTTCTGAGACAATCAATCATAAACATACACATGAGGATTCCAGAGTGAGGGGAAGTTATGAGGACACCTTCATTTGTGTTCTAGGATTGGTTGATATCCACGCGGAGGTTGATCCGAAAGTACACCTTGGACATATGATGATGATAGATATGTACAATGGGATTCATGGGGACACATTGGATGGAAAGGAGGAGACATACTTAGTGGAGCATGGAGATTCCCCTCCCTTGCACCAACACATAAGTTTGGGAGATCACATTCACAATAGTAGCAACTATCTGAGTGATGATGGAGGGAGAGTGATTGACCAACAGTTTATGGAGTTATCTACTATTGTACCCGATAGTTGGAGTTTGGGCGATTATTCACCATGGGTGCTAGTGGATGAGATTTTGGTCCAATCCTGTGGATTGGCCAAAGAATATGATACTTTCCAGTCCCACAGTTGGTTGCAGGTATTTATGATATCCTTTCCCGACACTTTTATCATTGACAACAACATAGGGGGAGCTAGACAGTGGCAGGGGACATGGAGAGTTGGTAGGCTGAGACCACCTGACATGAGTTTCTTGATTGCATACATTAGGATAGGGGTGGATCATCAGGGGAAGATAGTTGAGGTCCTAGGCATGATGGAGAGTATCCTAGGCCATTGGATAGAGGATATATTATAGGTTTCACATATTCAGACTCTCATTGGGATGAGGGTGGAGGGATTTCGACAGTTACCAGTAGGGCACATTAGTAGTTAGTGGGGATTGGAAGTGATGAACTTCCAAATTTGACATGGGATCTGGGAGCCCATTGGGTCGATAGTTTGTTTCACCTTATGAGGATCCACGCGTGGCAGGTCCAGTATGGATACTTTGAGTAGACAGACATGATCAGAGTAAAGCAACATCGACATGATGGTCCATGCCAGAGACTAGCATGGGACCCTGGGATTACAGGGTCGTGCATTTGATTGACTGATGGAGACATGTGAACATTTGCAGGGGGGAGTCACTTTGATTTTCCATTGAGTTTTAGTATTGGGGTGAGCATGTCACTGACTAGTGATTCGTTGAGGTCTTGTAGTACCTCACTATGGCAGTAGTATGTTTAGTTAGTGGGGGCCGTGCTGAGTTTGGTATGGTTTGGTAGGATAAACCTATTTCAGGTTGAGGCCATGTGTTATTTGTAGGAGACTCATGGTGTTGATATGTTACAGAACTATACTCCACAGTGCATTGCGGTTCACATTTTGATATGGGATCTAGGGATTGGAGTGCTTGGTAGTTCAACATTGGATGGAGTTGAGTTTCGAGTAGAGTGGTTGCTCGGGAAGTTGACTGAGATTCTTTGGCTATTAATCATTCTACTCATCAGAAGCATGTGGGTGTCATGTGTGGTGAGCACTGGGAGAGACCAAATCTTGAGCGAAGTCTACCTTGTGTCACATAGGTGGATATGGGACCCTGGTATCATATGTAGTTGGATGCAGTTATTTCTTGAGGACAAGCAATATTCCGGTAGGGAGGATTGTAATGTCCCCATTTTGAGACATTATAATTTTACAGAGTGCTATGCCTACCACAGTAGCCAGATAGGGGTGACAGAGAGTTCAGGAGATATTGAGGGGTTTTATTGGGACCAACTTGCATCGTTCATCATCAAGATCCATTCCACATAGCTTGGCTTTGGTTCCGTTGCATTTCGATGATTTCCGTAATTTTGAGTTATTATGGGTCATATCTTAATTAAATTCACTAAGAAGGTCATAATGGGCATATTACTTGGATAAATCTCTTATTGTAATAAATCATCAGAATCAGGAAGAGGAGAACTACAAGATAAGCTGATGAGAAGTGACTTTCAGTGGCCAGAGAAGTCATAAGAATGGATAAATCACTTTTTAGAGGTAAAATGGTTAATTAATTAATTAATTAAGTGATTTAATGAAAGAATAATAAAATAAAGTAAAAGTCACTTGGAGGGTGTTGGAGCCGCCCTTCTCTAAATAGGTGAAATGTTATACTTAAGCCCCAAAAGATGGATTTTGGGACTTCGTTTATTTCACGTTTCTACCCACTAAAGCCGCAGTGTCCCGACACGCAAAATGGTGAAAACTTGTTGGTCCTAATCACCATTATTAAATGACTAAGCGAGGATTATCATATTTCATCACATTGTACTCTTGCTCTTGGGAGTTACACGTTGAACGTTTCTAAAACCTCCGACTTGTGAAGTCGCGAAGTTGTGTTAAAGTTACCCAGGTTAGTAACAAGAGTAAATCACTTTAAACCTTAGTTAATCACTATCGTGATTTCGTGACTCAACGATTGCTTCCCCAAAGGGCAACACCATTGTAACTATGATCCACCAAGTCGTGATATTCATTAATTAAGCATGGATTAGTTAAAGGCTTAAGTCGAATCACAAAAAATCAACTAAATCGCACCATCGCGATTTCGGGTTTTTAGGGTCCAATGGCTAGGAGTGAAATCACCCAATACGGTGAACGCTGAAGAAGGGGATTAGCGAATAAAGTGAACTTAATTAAAATAGCTAAACCAGATTAATTAACACCTTAAGAAACCTTTAACACACATGGTTTACGAACAAAGTCTTCAATGTTTTTGTGTTTTTCTAGGTCACGAATTGTCAAGCATTTATGGCATTTATTTGATTTTCAGTGAGGTGATGGATAGCAAGATCTCATTTTACTTCTAAATATTTCTATTAAATGATTTGACTGTTCCATTGACAGGAAATCGCACATGCTTAAATGATCAAGGTAGAGGGTTTCCTTTCTTTATTTTAGTTTTCATTTCTATTGCGTGTAGATTAATTTCACCAGGATAACTTTTGTCTATGTTTTCAATCTTTCCTAGAGGGGATCTAGTTGCAAGTTTCTCTATCATGGCTCCGCGGAAAGTGCCCAAGGAAACTACCAAAGAGGAATGTAGTTTACAATGAGGATCTCAAGGAACTTTTACAATAAACAGGAATGTCAAAAACCCTAGACATCCAAAAACCTAACCCTAAGAAATGAAGCACCAAAAGGCATGTGGGCCCCGTTTGGGTAAGTTAGTACATCAACTTCCCAGGGTCGTAACTTTTGCATGCAATCTCCATTTTAGGTGCACAATAGCCCATTGGAAAGGTCTATTTGAGGAATACACATGTTTCTTGTGGAGATCCATACACATAATAATTGTGGCGATCCTTAAAAACATTGTTTAGGGCCTCAAAACGGCCCCAGAAGTCAGGGACCCGAAAACTAGGAAAAAATTGTCGAACTAGAAAAATGCCAAAATGAGCTAGTTGGAATAGGTGGGAGGCCACCAAAATCCATATGGATCAACTGATATAGATTTTATGGGCATAACGAAATGAATACATATTATTAACAAAATATTCTTAACATAGAATAACAGATACACAGTAAAACTGGTTTCTATTCAATAAGGAAATATGCTGAAACTGTAAAATGCAGCAGAAAACAAGCTTGCAAGAATGGTGGCAGCTTATCTCTAAGAAGAGATGTGAAGAATGAAATCATTCACCAGAAGATGATTACAATGAGGATCTCAAGGAAATTTTACAATAAACATGAATGTCAAAAACCCTAGACATCCAAAAACGTAACACTAGGAGATGAAATGCCAAAAGGCATGTGGGCCCCATTTGGGTAAGTTAGTACATCAACTTCCCGAGGTCATAACATTTGCATATGATATTCGTTTTAGGTGCACAATATCCCATTGGAAAGGTCTATCTGAGGAATACATATGTTTCCTGTGGCGATCCCTACACATGATAATTGTGGTGAGCCCTAAAAATGTTGTTTAGGGCCTCAAAACGACCTCGGAAGTCAGGGATCCGAAAACTAGGAAAACATTGTCAAGCTAGAAAACTGCCAAAATGAGCTAGTTGGAACAGGTGGGAGGCCAACAAAATCCATTTGGATCAATCCTCCCCCCTTAGGAAGCAATGGTCTCCATTGCATTGAGTGCCCCCATTAGATAAGGAAATTTCTGTTGAATTTGGCCCTGGGTGAGCCACTTTCCTTGGTGAAGGAGCTGCCCTGCTTTGACAACTCAATAAAGTTGGATCCTTTGTTGGCAAGTGCCCTTGACCTATTTTTCCACAATATTATCATTGGATTCTTGTCGTATGTAGTGGGGGTTGATCTCTATTGGTGTCAATTATTCTACTATCTTTGAGGTGTCCAATAATGGTGGGAAATAAGGTCGAAGGATATCCACATTGAACATTGGGTGCAGGACAAGGAAAGGAGGAATGTTGAGCTCAAAAGAATTATCACCCACATCCTTGCTGATGGTGTACAACCCATAACGGAGTGGGAGGAGCTTTTGATGGGGTCTGGTAAGGCATTCTTTCTACAAATGCAACCAAACTTTGTCGCCCACCTGAAACTTATGTGGCACCTGTTGTTGATCATGGCGTTGCTTGTACTTGTCATTGTAATTTTGTAGGATATCCTGAATCTGTTGATGGATGTGATGGATCCTCTCAATGAACCGAGTGTCTTTTTCAGCTTCATTTGGAGTAGAAGATGAGTCAGCCGAGGTGACCACAAGGGGTAGTGCAACATCTATGGGACCCAATGGTTAGAATCCCAACCCCACCTGAAAGTGGTTGTGGCTAGTTGAGCTATGAAAGGCTCGGTTGTAGATATGATGGACATAGGGAAGACTCTCATCCCATGTGTGAGGGTTCTTGGAATTATACATGCGCAGGATATGCACGGTCATTCAATTTATGACCTCAGTTTGGCCATTTGTCTGGGTGTGGAAGCCCATGGATTTGTTGAGTTTGGTGTCTAACAGTGACCAGAGGATCGACAAGAATGTGCTGAGAAATAGACTGTCCTGATCTGAGACAATGGTTTGTGGGATTCCAAAATGTACCCAGACTCATTCAAAGAGGAGCTTGGCAGTGGCCTCTATTGTGATGCTCTTCTTGTAAGCGACCAAAATCACCATCTTAGAAAAGCGATCAACAACCAAAAAAACACAGTAATTTCCTCGCTTGGTGGACGGGAGGCCTGAAGTGTAGTCCATGGAAATGGATTCCCATGGCCTGTCAGGAGTAGGAAGTCGGGTGTATAGGCCCTATTTATTAGTGGTTGGTATGGAAATAGCGCATGCAGTGCAAGACCTGATATACTTTCTAACCTCCTGTCGAAGTTTCAGCCAATAGAAATGTTTTTGAAACATTGCCATTGTATTTTCGATGCTGACGTGTAATGCCACCCAACTATAGTGGGATTCCCAGATCAGTTTCACTCGCTCACTTGATGGAATGAATATATGGCCCAGACATCACAACAACCCATCCTAAAGATGGAAATTAATGACATCTATGTTTTCACCCAACATTTGGTAGGTGGTGGTGAAGTCCAGGTCTAACGCATAGAGTTGGGTCGATCCATAGGTCTCATGGCCGCAAGATTCTAGCACCATAGTGAGGGATGTGACTGGAAATTTGCTAAGGCAATCAACAACATGGTTGGTGATTCCTGTTTTATACTTGATGTTGAGGTAGAATTGCTGCAAATATTTGGACCACTTCTGATGGAGGTCATTTTGCAATTTGCCTTGTGTCTGCATGAATTGCAGTGGCTTATGATCATTGTGGATGGCTATCTCCTTCCCAAGAATGTAATTTCTCCATTGGCGACAATCTTGCACAATGGAGTACATTTCTTTGTCATAAGTAGGGTACTTATGGACGAAATTTTATAGTGTCTCACTATGATAGGCCATGGGGTGGTCGTATTGAGTGAGAATGATGCCCAAAACATAGTATATGGCTGAGGGCCCATGCGATATGGGAGAATCCCAACACAAACCTGCAGTGGAAATTGGTAAGGCCCAAGAAGTTCCAAAGCTCAGTGAGTGTGTTTGGGGCTGGCTAGTCACAGATGACTTGGACCTTGGTTGGATCCACATGTACACCATGCTGGTCAGGGATGTAGCCCAGGTAATGGACCCTGTCCATGTTGAAGGAGAATTTTTCCAAGTTAGCATATAGCTTGTGCTGCTGCAGGGTGTGCATAACCTGTTGAATATGCTGCAAGTGTTCTTCCCAAGTCTTTATTTAAATGAGAATGTCATCCAGATACAACACTACAAAATTATTTGTGAATGGTCGTAGGATATCATCCATCAGCCTCATGAAAGTGGCTAGATAATTTGTCAAGCCAAAGGGCATGGAAAACCATTCAAAAAAACCTTCCTTTGACTTGAAGGCAATCTTCAATACATGTGTCTATTCTATTGGGAGCTTGTGGTATCCAGACTTTAGATCAATCTTACTAAAGTATTTGGCCCTCGTGAGGTGATCAAGGAGGTCGTCGATTCAGGGAATCGGGTACTAGTTTCTGACTTTGATTTTATTCAAGGCTTGGTAACCAATGCAGAGTTAGTAGGTTCCATATTTATTTTGTACCATCATAATTGGGCTCCCGCAAGGTGATGAGATGGGACATATGTTCTCCTTGTGGAGAAGTTCTTGGATTTTCTACTTGATATCCTCATTCTCTAATAGAGAGAAGCGATAGACTGGCCCATTGGGAAGTGATGCGTCGGGGGTCAGATCGATGGGGTGCTTGACTTGACAATGCAGAAGTACCATGGTAGGTGAGGAGAATATACCTGAGTATGCTTCCATGACCTTATCCTCTTGCTTCTGCTGTGTGAAGAGGTCAACCGCGGAGACCCTGGATGTGGCTTTGATCTTTCACTCATTCTGAGAGAGAATCACGAAGAAGACAAACTTCCCGATATGAGAGATGACCTTCCTACATTGCTTGGTAGAGATCAAGGAAATAACACTAGGTGGGAATTCCTCTGGTATCCTGTACAATTTCTTGTTCAAAGTAATAATAAACCTGTGAGGCCTAAAATCATATACAATATGGCATTTCCATAAATATGGTTGGCTAAAAATAACATTACAAACTTCGAGAGGGAAAACATCACACAATACCTCGTCTTTGAAGGGCTTGATGCTGTATGAAAAGCAAAATTGTTGGCTGACACGGATGTCACTTTCTTGGCGGAGCCATCCAAAGGTGTAGGGATGCAGGTGTGGTGTTTTCGGTAGGGCAAGTCACTTGGAAACCTCCGCTGATATGAGGTTATTTTGGCTACTGCTATCAATGATGAAGTGCAACCGGGTACCCTTCATCCACATCTGTGAACAAAAAAGGCTCTCACCTTCCTCTGGCTTGTCTGTTCCACGGTGTTGGAGCTTAGTGGTAGCAATGGTAGCATTGGGTTTTGTATCAATGATCCATCTCCCCCTTTCTGGTTTTGACTCAGAGTCAGAATCTACATCTGATTCAGAGGCTTTCACCTCAGCCACTAGTGACTTATTTGAGCGTAAATCAAGAGTGTTATGCCAAGGGCTCTTATGGAAGCAACACCACTTCTCGGTGTCTTTCTTTGTCTTTCCAAGAAGAAGAAGACCCATGAAAGGTGTGCATCGGGACAACACTTAGTTGAAGTGTTAAAGGAATATCAAAGAGGTTCAAAGGATGCAAGTAGTGCACCATAGGTTTGAAACCTCGAGGAACAAAACCTCACAAGAGATAGGGAGTACAAGAGTTACAAACGAGGGACTTGGAAAAATTTCTAAGTATGAAAGATTTGAAGTGTTCAGAGGAGGTGTTCGAGGTTTGAATCACCCCATGCTCTCAATATTAGGAATATTAGCAACCAAAATACCTTGAAAGGAAAGGGTTTTTACTATTTAGAAGTCGAACGGATGAGATCCATTTGGGGAGTGTCGGGATCATCCACGACCATCATATCTGGAGAAGTAGCGAGGGCGTTAAATCTCGGAAGTCCTTTAGACTTCACGTATTCATAGGATTTCATACTTGGAGTGAAAAGGAGGTGGAACTCCCAAAGTTCTGAATTCTTGAACCCAATCTAGACCGTAGATCTCTGAAAGGACATGTATCAGTAGATCCATGCGTTGGGGAGATCGACACTCCAAAAGGAAGGGGGGAATTGTAGAAAAAGTTTGAAAATATTCTGAATCTCTGAAGAGCAGAGGATATATTAACCATTGGCTACAACATACATGTGTCAGGAGATCCTGCACTCTGGAGGATAGAAACTTCGAGGAAAAATTGAAGTTTTTGTTGTGTGGGTCGAAATCTACGAACGTCGGAGCAAATCATGACCGTCCATTTCCAAGGACACACATCAATGAATCATCAACTATGGAAGACTAGAAGGCTGGGAGAACAGAGGGCATAAGTGTTCTTTCCCTTCGAAGTTTTGAATCCCAGAGTAAATCCAAGCCGTCCATCTGTCGAGATGTAGGGATCGTCAATTTGGGTACTTCATGATTTCGCTAGTCCGGTGCTTTGGAGGTTTTATAGTATTGGAAAACTGAGACTCCCAAAGCCCGAAATCCAAAAGTAAATCATGACCATTGGTTGACAATAGGGTGTAGACCTTTGATTTCTTTCTGTACATATTCGTCGGTCCGACGCTCCATGTTGGCATAGGGGCAGACCCAAGGTTCAAAGCTACAACATCTCACCAACAAAACCCTAACTACCGGCCCTTTCGGCAACACGTGCGAAGTAGATGAAGTCTCACTCGAGGGAGAGGCATGGTTGGTTGCAAGACCCAGGTGTCTGCAACCTTAGTTGGGGCACAGATATATGATTATAACACTTAGCAATCACCTAGCATAGATTATTCATCAATATTCAACCCTTATGATACTTCGCAGATAACACAAAACATTGTAGTATGTACTTAGATCTAATATAATTCACCACTTAGCCACAACAACATAGATTAGATTTGGTAGATCAAGCACTAATAATCTTACATACCAGATCTAACATTCATTCATATCTTAGAAGCACAAAGCATAAATAGATCTATCTAAAAAAATCAAAGCACTTATCAAAGGAAGAGACAAACACATTAGGTCAAGGCACAGAGCACAACACACAAAATTACTGTGGTTCACCCCCACCATAGGGCTATGCCCACAAAGTCTTCTTCTTTATTTGCTTCAGTTAATCAGGTTACAACACAAAGCCTCAAAACCCTTACTCTGCACTGGACAAAAGATCTACGCAGCTCGCTAGATCCTTCTTCCTTGCACTGCAACATAAAGCCTTCTACAGTCTCTCATAGGGACTTGCCCTCAGCTCTGGAAGTCTTACACAAAATGCACAAAGCCTTGATAACGTAGATTCAACTCTTGGCACTTATCCTACATCACATATATATATCATCCGCTTGCACTAAGCAATCACATAGATTTTCCTCCTTCTCACCTCGCCTAGCCTTCTATTTATGTATTACAAAAGTGGGCCTAAGAGTGGGTAAACCCATGGGCCGACATCCCTTTTCCATTAAATTATCCCCAAAAACCCAAAGAGGACCCAAAAAGGAGTCTAGCTTCCACAATTTCCACTTCACGTTGCACTCCATATTTGACAAGTTGTTGAAGTCCCAAAAATGGTCAAATATGACCAAGTGTTTCTCAAAAATTGGTCAAGGGACAATAGGCCCCCAACACTCACCTATGACTCATCCTGATTCACTCAGGTTTGGGTAAGTTTGCCTCAAAGGTCTTGAGGTTAGCTCGAGCTACTTCAACTTGTCTTTGTGCTACTTCTTCTTTCTCAATGAATTCTTGAACAACTGCTTCGTTGATAGGTCCTTCTAGTTGCTGCTCGACTGTAATAACTACTTGTTCTAATAATGTTCCTTGGCCTTCAATTTATTCGAACAGTAGGTAGGCCACCTCTTGTCTCGACAGGAGTTTCTGGGTAACTTTCATCACTCTGTTCTACGTGGTAAGAATGATTTGTTGGGCAGTGTGTTGTTCCTAGGATCTCTTCATCCTCTCGATGGGTGACAGGAGATTGAGTTGTTCCTGTACTGTATCTACATGTTTCTTTGCTTCTTGGAGTTGGGACTTCAGTTTCTTCAACTCTGGGTCTTCAGATAATTGTTCATATATCTGCGTGCTTCTGCTACTTAGCTGTTTACATTCTGCAGCAAGTGTTTTAATCCTCTCGACCACACTCTAAGCATTTAATTCTCGTTGGTTGCGCACTTCTTGTGGAGTCTGTGGGATGGTATGAAGCTCTAATTCCATGACCCTTTGTTGAAGTTGTTGAATAACTTCAGCCAGCTTCATTACTTGGCGCTCTATGGGACCTTCAGCCTTCTTCTCTATGTCAGTCACAGAGAGAAATGATATGTTGACTGCTTCTTCAATTCCTATCTTTTTTGTGAGAAACTTCTCTTTCTCTTTTTGGATCTTCGCTATGTCTTCTTCAAATTGTGCTTGGAGAGAATTCTTCTCTTGTTGCGTGGCTTGGCGTTGTTCAATAATTTCCTCCTGTTCTTTATTTAGGGCCTGGGTGGATTGTGCTTTTTCTTCCTGAGCATGTCGAAGGCGTACTTTGACTGTATCAAAAATCTTGCAGAGCTTAACTGATTCATCTCCCACTTCTGTTGTTCCTTCTAGCAGAGGTGTAGTAGATATTGCTCGGCTAGACTGGAGTGCTTACTATGCTCCTTGGAGAACGATCTCAATTTCGCTATACATTTGTTCCTGCTTCACCTCCTACTTCTCTATGATTTCCTTTGAAGCATCATTGACTATTGCAACAATGAAATCAAAGTCATCCAATGTGAGGGCAGTTCACATCTTGGTTACAGGGGTTCTTGGTTGCTTTCTGGAAGAAGATTTCAGAGGTGAGACCTTCCTTTTCTTCGATGAGTCTTCTTCATCCCTAGGAGCTGGTACTTTGACTTTCTGTTGTTCATTTTTTGTACCTTCTTTGTCATCACCTTCTTCATCTAGTGTAATGGAAGTTGTCCTTACACATAGGCTGTCAACATCCTGGACTTCTTCAGTCTTCTTCGTCGTCTTTGCTTTCTTTGTCTTACTGGGCCCAGGTGTATCCTATGCAGTTCTGGGGTTCTTGATGTTGGACATTTTTGTGGGGTTTGTTGAAACAAGGAGGTTCACCGACCATTCCTTGGTGATCTCTTCCAAGTCTTCTTCTGTCAGGTTATAATATGACTAAATATGTTTCTGGTGCTCATCAACGTGGGGGGTTAGGTATATAAAGTAGCGGTCCATGCTGAACTTTATCAGAGGTCAGAATCTATGTAAAGTGTTCGGGGTTATGTGAGGTTCACTCCTTATGGATTCTTTCAATTGGTTATAATATGTGTGGAAAATGGCATTCGATTTCCATTGCTTTCTCATGTCGTTTGAGTACCATAATGTACTGAACTTCGCGGCTAGTGGCTTAAAGGGGTCAAGGTCTGGTAAGGTTGCGCCTTCCGATTGCTCCCATGCAAGAAAAGTGATCAGTATCAGGATCCAACTAAAATGGAATTCATGCCCTTGATCCTGGGCTTCTCTGTACTAAATATCTAATTGATTCACGAGGTGCTTCACCAAGTTCATCTGTAGTCCCTCTGTGCACTTTGCTGCGAGGTCAACTACAAAGCCAGATACTTGTGTTGGTCGATTCTTGCATACCAAATTCCCTGCGATCAATTGGCATGCAAGACACACTGCACCACTTTCAATAGAAGCTACCTTGTAGCCTCTCGCACCTTTCTCAACATCGCCATAGGCTTCTTTGATCTTCTGCACAAGAGCATGGTATGCGGTCTTTCCAAGATAGTACTCATGGGGATCAGGGCCTTGCATGCTAAGCCCAATGATCCTATTGACCAGCGCCAGATCAAAAGTTATGCGACGATCTAACCACATGTATCCTCCGTGGTAACTTTCTAGCAACAATTTTACACAAGCATTCACCTCTTGGTGTGTGCCGAAGTGCGGTATTTTCATAACATTGAGAAAAGTAGACTGTGCGAGGTTCATCATCCATTACTGAGGGATGAGCTTCGAATTATTTCCCTTAGTTCTCGTCAAGTACTTATACGGGGTGAGCATGTTGTAAACTTTACGGTCCCCTAGGTTGAAGTTGCAAAACTTCAACGCTGTAACCTTGTCTTGATCTATGTGGTAGGTGCACACTCCTTTCGGTAGATATGCAGTGACTAGGGTGTTTTCAAAGTCTCTAGGGACACTGTCCCTGCTAATCTCACTGCTCAAAGATGTTCTGGTAGGATGGATGGCACTAAATTCGCATTGTCTATGTCATCCTTATGCTTAGTTCTTCTTTCTGCTCTAACTCGAGATGTTCCTGCTCGAGCAGTGGATGGGGAGGCTTGCACTCCCCTCATCAATGATGCTTGGACTCTGATGGACATTCTTCTTTCCGACATGGCTTTCTCATTCATTAAATCAAGAAGTTCCTCTGTGACAGATTCCTCAAGTGTGGTGATCTCATCGGACATACGCACTCAGGAAAGATAATCAGGGTCACGATGATCTCAAAATACTTCACTAGGATGAACAATCTTCTTGCAATGATCACTGTATACAATCACTAGTTCTGTGGCCTTCGATTTTTCAGTTGGGAAAAGTGTTCTTCGGGCACGATGCGATGAGCTAAATAAGAGATTCATCAACGGTCTACTTTCAACGGTTATGAAGCTTCCATGGGCATTGATCCATCCGTTATGGCATGGTCCAATGGTATGGTGGTGATCCTTTAATGTTTTTCTATCCATTCGGGGTGGAAGTCGAATAGGTATATCGGTCCAATGACTATATTTCTTCGCCATGACGAAGTGTTGTATGTCATTGTTCTAATATCTTGGCTAAGATCAATTCCTGTGATTTTTCCTTTTGCGAAGTTTCCTCTGGAATCTTCTGTAACTTTTCGATCTTGGCTCTCTTCTTACTTAGCTTCCTATCCTTCTTCCCAGTGAGCTTCATCTCGGTCATCCTTTTTCCATTCTGATTTTTATCTTCTCTCGTCATAGTCACTTTGCGATGCTGAGATTATTTCTTCAAATCCAAGGATAATACTCCTTAATCATATGGATTAGGTATTTTGATCTTCTGTGGTTCCTCTAATGTCGTTATAGCTTTGACATCCAATTCCCTGGTGTTCAATAGCTTAGATATATTCTCTTGTTCTTCCATCAAGTCGGCGATCCTTCTAGTCATAAATTCCATGAGTTCTTGCTTCTTCGGTTCTAGGGATTCCTTTTCTTCTTTTCTCTGGATCTAGTCTTTTTCAATCCAGATCTTGCCTAACAAATCTGGAAATGGGGCATGGTCCTTAATAAATTTAATAAATTTGAATTCTTCCTCTGTCGAAGCTCCATGGGTACTCATATCTATTTGGGTAATCCTGCCACATAGGGTTACCATTTATCCTTTAAACAACCCTATTTTTACTAGTGAAGGAACCATAGTAGGCCTTCCTAGGGTTTCCCAAGTACTTTCTGTCATAATGTGCATCTGTTTTCCCTCATCCAGAGCACATTCAATGTCGAAGTCTCCTATTCTTACTTTGATTTTCTCCTTTTCTTTGAAGATCTATGACAAATTGGCATCTTTATGTTCATCCAGAGTTTCTTTCATTTTTAGTAACATAATCTCTGATTCTTTCTGGGGTTCTTCTATAATCTTAGTCTCTTGATCTCCTTTAGAGTTTGCTTGCTCCATATTCATCTTTTCAAGTCTAGCAATCATTCTAGGGCAATCCAGTACTTCATGGTCCATAGCCTTACAACAGAGGCAACTAGGGTTTTTCCCAGGGCAATTCCTTAGCAAGATGTCCTTGTCTTCTACAGCTGTAACAAAGAGTTAATCCTCTCTTTCTCTTCAATGATACCAAACTTTTCTTGTACTGCGCACTATGATCATAACGACTAACCTGCAAAAATTTCTTTCTAGGATCCTGCATCCATTTGTTAGTCCAGGAATTATTTCTATGCATAGGTATAACATATCTATCATTATACTTACTAGCTCTATTCATATCAAATGTTCTTTCATCTAACAATGCCCTAGTTTTCAAGCTAGGAAAAAATCTATCAAGCATGCCTAAATCCATACTTTAGAAACAAAAAATTTCACTTCTTTTACTTCTACAGGGCACAAAGCTTCCAGATCTAAGAACTTTTAACTATTCTTACCTTTATCAGAGCACAGAGCTTAGAGATCTTATTTCTTTTCTTTAGTATCAACTTCTTTTCTTGAAGATATGACTTCTTTCCTTCAGATCTGTCCTTCCTTCTTCAACACAGATATTTTTAGATTAAGTGGATCACTTCGCACTAGGGAATAGATCCACGCACAAAGATTTCACAATTTCAGGATGAATCTTTTCACAAAGCTTCTTCTGCTGAGTTCCCAACAATCACAGTTTCAAGTCCCGACAATGGAACCATTTGTTGGCATAGGGGAAGACCCAGGGTTCAACGCTACAAAAATGCACCAACAAAACCCTAACTAACAACCCTTTCGGAAACACCCACGAAGCAGATGAAGTCTCACCCGAGGTAGAGGCAGGGGTGGTTGCAAGACTCAAGTGTCTGCAACCTTAGCTGGGACATAGATCTATGATTATAACACTTAGCAATTATCTAACATAGATTATTCATCAATATTCAACCCTTATGATACTTCATAGATAGCACAAAACATCGCAATATGTACTTAGATATAAGATAATTCAACACTTAGCTACAACAAGATAGATTAGATTCGACAGATCAAGCACTAAGCATCTTACATACCAAATTTAACATTCATTCATATCTTAGAAGCACAAAGCATAAATAGATCTATCTAAACACATCAAAGCACTTAGAAAAGGAAGAGACAAACACATTAGGTCGAGGCACAGAGCACAACACACAGATTTACCGTGGTTCACCCCCACCCTAGGGCTATGTCCACAAACTCTTCTTCTTTATTAGCTTCAGTTAATCAGGTTACAACACAAAGCCTCAAAACCCTTACTCCACATAGGACAAAAGATCTGTGCAGCTTACTAGATCCTTCTTCCTTGCACTGCAACACAAAGCCTTCTATAGTCTCTCATAGGGACTTGCCCTCGTCTCTGCAAGTCTTATACAAAATGCACAAAGCCTTGATCACACATATTCAACTCTTGGAACTTAGCCTACATCACATAGATATATCATCCTCTTGCACTAAGAAATCACATACATTGTCCTCCTTCTCACCTCACCTATCCTTCTATTTATATATTACAAAAGTGGGCCTAAGCATGGGTCAACCCACGGGCCAACATCCCTTTCCCATTACATTATCCCCAAAAACCCAAAGAGGACCCAAAAAGGGGTCTAGCTTCCACGATTTGCGCTTTGCGTTGTGCTCCATCTTTGACAAGCTGTCAAAGTCCCAAAAATGGTCAAATATGACCAAGTGGTCCTCAAAACTTGGTCAAGGGCTGACACTCCAATGGAACTGTGGAGTGGTTCTTCGAAGACACTCGAATCCCAGAGTCACGAAGTGGGATACTGGTCATCGATTTGATAGAGGAACATGAGCCATCAGATCTTCTCTGGAGTTTGAATCTCCAGGAGCATGTTGTATTATAAGGGGTAGACTTGTTGAAGCTCGGATCCCCGAAATCCATCCCAATCATAGGTTTGTGCATATGCTGTGAGCAATCGATCCCTATCATGGTTCGATGCTATGTTAATTAGGTGTTTGGAAGGATTAGAGATTTTTCCTGTTGATATTCCTGAAGCAGGATAGCTCTGAAGTCCCGAATTCTTCAGAGACTTGAGGTTTAACTCATAGTTTTGGCCCACGGTTCCCGGGTAGTCTTTGCTAGTGTTCAGGGACCCCCGAGAGGTGAATTTCACATTCGAGAAGTAGTTTTAAGGCCTATGTAGCGAATTTGAGGGCTTAGAGAGATCCTGTGAGTTGTTTTAACTCCTGAAGTGAACGATCCTTAGACCAGGAGGTCGCACAGGCTCCAAGAGTGGGATGGGATCTGCATCACTAAGGATAAGTTTCAAGTGCCTGATCTCTTATCAGGAGCTAAAATAGGGATAATTGTGCTCTTGAAATACTTAACCCATTTCTAGAAAAAAGTTTATTCCATGGTACCAGAGCCTAGGAATTGATTGCTAGAGAAAGTGCAGAGCCCAATTATCCAACAGATGCAAATGGGCAATATCTATGGTAGGTTGTTTATTTCTCATGGTAAAAGTGTAGGAGAAATAACATGCATAAGGGGTGGGACAACAATTTTTGGAGCCAGAGGTCTAGGGTTGAATGGTGTCACCTCACAAGAGCATGGAGGATAAAACCACTCCTCTTGGGTCACAACAATGGTATTCTAGTTTTTTCTAACCACTTTTCGTCGCACTTAGAACACACATATCTGGTCACTTAGAACCACCTAGAGATAGCATCACATTCCACCTAGGACACTGGGAAGGTCAACAACAACATGTATTTCCAACATGGAACTCATCAGAGCCAACCCGAGACTTCCACATGTAAGGAGGAGGCCCATTAGGGACTCCGATCACCATATAAAACTCAGCTACATGTAGATCGAACCCAAAGCCACATAAGTGTTGAAATGGACAAGTATGAAGATGCCACATCTCCATGGGACCATGACGATGTTAGCCTAACATCACTCAAAATTTCAAGATTTTTGTCTTTGTTAAAAGATGTCGTTAAAATCAAAAGATGACATGTGGCACTCTAAGAGATAAAATGAAAATATAAAATATTGTCGGGCTTGGGGAATATTCCTAAGTGCCAAAGCATACACTCAACATTTTCAATTGAAGAAATATTTCAATCAGTTATTCTCAATGTCTCTTGCAATTTATTCAAGATAATCCGTGAGCTCCTAGACCCCTTACAATTTACTCTTGCCTCTGTCTTTAAAAAAAATTATATTGGCGACTGCATCGAATCCTAAAAATTCCTAGTCCTCCAAGAAATCCCAAGAGAATGAAAAGCCCTTAATTGATCAGGATAATGAGATTTATGACCCAATTATGTCTCCCCTTAAAGTAAACTGAATCATCAATCTTTCACAGAAAATACTAAGAGAGGCTAAGACTATATGTATTTGTGTAATTCAAACTTGGTTAGTTCAAGAATTTTGTAAAATTTTGATTTTCCTAAAATTATCCATTAGTGTACCTAGTTCTTGAATGAAAAATAGTATATGTAGTCAAACAACACGTTATTTTTCATTTGTCATGAGAAATCCTAGCTAAAATTATTTTCTTCCCAGAAGAACCTGCATAAACATTAAAGGAACACACTTTGGAAGCTGCATACCAGAACTTACCTTAGGCTGATAAATAAATATTACTTAGGAGTCTTTTAGCAACAAATTCTTCATTATCATCCCTCTCGACTGCATTCTCAGCTAACATTTTCCCAGAAAAATTCAGAATGCCCTAACCTTTATTTTTCAAATATTGTGTTGGGACCATGACATTGTAATGGATGACATCACCCTTGGATTTTTCTCCCTCTTGTTATCATCAGATTCCCTGACTGCCCAAAAATTTGATTTATGTGAATTCCTAAATGAACCCATTCTCAATTAGAGAATTTTCCTAGAAATCTCTCTTTTAGATATCATTCCTACCTGGTGCACCTCATCCTCTCTCAGAACAACTCCTATTTCAAGAGTTGGGGAATATAAATTATATATTAAGAAGGAAATATGTAGCCAATAGTTGAATGCCCCCAACATTTAAAAAGGAAAGAACATAATAGATGTTTAAACTATTACGTTGATCATTGCATGAAGGTCATGTATACCCTCATGCATGCTTCCCTTCCTCCAATAGTGCTTCTATAGATGAGGCATTTTATACAATTAAGTAAAGACACCTGGACAAGAGATTGACACCTTGCACAAGATCATACCATTATCAAGATATATGGTTTCTCATAAGTACCATTCAAACTTCCATCCTTCCTTACACCTAGGCTAATGGATTTGGAATATATGAGGAAGAGGTTAATGGTTTGCCACTTCCTATTTTCTCAACATAGTAAATCAATTACTTTCATACTACCACAGGAGGTTGGCCCTTTCCTAGTACAAAAAAGAGTATCTTTTTCTAAAGCTGAAGTGATGTTGAACGAGTTTGATTTTGAAAAGGATGCAACTGGGTATATGAACCTCATGGAGTTATTTTTTCTAAGAGGTCCACCTACAAGCACAAGTCAAAAGGGATAATAGAAAATAAAACTAACTTAGAATATTTGGAAGAAAAAGGGATTTTGGAAAAAGAGGCTCCTATCTCAAAGACTTTGTCATCTCAGGCTAGCTCAGTTTCAGGTGTTAAATCCCTAAAGCACCCATTTTTAGATCCTTAATCAGAGCCAAGGATAGATGAACATTGGAGAAATAGTCTTAAAGAAGCTAACTAAGAAGAGGAGGAAGATGAGGAAGACAACTTTTCAAAGTTCTTAGATAAAGGGAAGAGTGTATTGTAGATAACACAGGGATATATGGAACCTGAAGGGCCACCTATTCCAGTTGAACATTTTCCATCATCCTTGTTGTTAACTAGACCACTCAAGAAAACAACCACCAATGGTGGAGCAACAAGGAAACCACCCACTGTGTTCTCTTGTTACATGGATAGATAGACACATAAAAACTATTCACAAAGGGATTTGTATCCTCTAGTGGGAGGTGAGGAAGATACACCAATAAAGTTGTTGATAGAAGCAGATCATTAAGAATGTACTTTTAATTAGCTCTGCTAGAAGAAAAAGTACAAATGTCTCTTTCTCTAGAGGACTACAAAGTAACTCAGGTTAAGGTTGAAACAAGGTGTATTCAATCTCTTGACCTGATTGATTTTCATCAACAAGCATGTGAGATGTTGTATCATGGAGTGTTGCAGTCCTCTTCTAGTGAGAGGAAAATCAAGGAAATTGTGCTCAAAATTCACAAGCAGTCGAGACAAGAAAAAATAGCCACTGAGGTTAATCAAACTAGGGTGGCAGAGTCAAAAAGAAAGATAATATCCCTGGGCATAGATCCTGAATTGTTAGAATATAGAAGATGGTGTGCTCGTTTTACCATTGACGATAGCCTCATCACCCAACCACAGGCCAAATCCTCCCTTCGAGCACTTTAACCTTGACCTAAGAATTCCTCCAGAAGCAAACCCTAGGCTAGATAGCCAAACAAAGAGTAGCGCATCAATCCCCAAGGATAGTGCATCAAAAAAGACTGATCAGATGTTCCAAACCCTAGCCAAGAGATATCCAAGCCAATACTGAAACTAGCTGCTGCTGTAGCTTCACCTGCAACCCTCCTCCAAACCTGCGCACCAACTGCAACTGCAATGCGCACCAACTAGGAAAACTGCAGTCCTGAGATATGACAAATGAGAACTGGCACCTTGTATTTATAGTAATTCTGCCAGTTTACTGGGGCCGACTTCTCTTTCTGGGTATGTGTCTGTTCAATATATTATTATTAATTCTGTCCAACTTCTTCTCTTGGAGGCTAATAGCCTAATATAAATTATCTTCTTGAGCCGACAAGGCTTCTAGGGTTATTATCCAATTCATTAGGGTTTCTCTTGCTTCCCGGAGTCTTGTATTCTTGTAAGGTTCACACATGGGGGTAAATACCTCCCGTAGCTACCATAATATTAACACTCCCTCCTAGCTAGAGAGGTATTTACAAGTAATGGACTTATGCACAAAACATACCATTTACCCAGTAGCATCAATATAGTCATCTAGACTATTTCATGACTAGATCATGAACATCACCATCACCATCAGCTGCATCATCTCTCAAAACCATACTTCATCTGAGTAGTTAGATATGATGCTGGATAAGTCACTCTCACCATGGAGTGATACAAGAGGAGTAAAATCTCTGAACTGTTTTCCGTCTGGAAAATCTCTGTTCATCATTCATCTAAATGATCATCTCCAATAATCTGTTGATAGTCTTAAAGGAAATTAGAACAAGGATAGAACACACCTATGTTTATTCATAGTAGTACACAACTACAATATAGTGGTTAACTACCACATCAAGTAACACACAAGTACTTGATCAACAACGTATAGTTGCGAGCAGTGAAACACATTCACCACAGTAGTCCTCATCTACTGTCATATAGTCTTCAT
>JZKD02S1803885.1:363944-387963 GCA_000966675.3 Picea glauca | reverse complement strand
CCTCAACAAGAGGTTTAGGGTTTCTGCAACTGCCTCTGCTGGTAACCCTAGCTGCAGTGCTTTTGGAAGCTGCTCCTGCTAGTAACCCTAGCGGCAGTTCCTCAACGAGCTCAATATATAGCAGCTATGTTTCCTTTCAGCATTTTAGGCTGACTGAAGGGGTTTGGGCCCATAACCTGTTAGAATATAGAAGATGGTGTGCTCATTTTACCATTGATGATACCCTCGTCACCCAACCACAGGCCGAAGCCTCCTTCCGAGCACTTTAACCTTGACCTGAGAATTCCTCTAGAAGCAAACCCTAGGCTAGATTTCCAAACAAAGAGTAGTGCATCAATCCCCAAGGATAGCGCATCACAAAAGGTTGATCATATGTTCCAAACCCTAGCCAAGAGATATCCAAGCCAATACTTAAACTAGCTGCTGCTGCAGCTGCAGCTGCAACCCTCCTCCAAACTTGCGCACCAACTGCAACTGCAGTGTGCACCAACTAGGAAAACTGCAGTCCTGAGATATGAAAAATGAGAACTGGCGCCTTGTATTTATAGTAATCCTGTCAATTTACTGGGGCCGACTTCTCTTTCCGGGGATGTGTTTGTTCAGTATATTATTATTAATTCTGGCCGACTTCTTCTCTTAGAGGCTAATAGCCTAATATAAATTATCTTCTTGAGTTGACAAGGCTTCTAGGGTTATTAGCCAATTCATTAGGGTTTCTATTGCTTCCCGGAGTCTTCTATTCTCGCTAGGTTCACACATGGGGGTAAATACCTCCCGCAGCTACCATAATATTAACATAAATATCCTACTACTGTAGGAGATATAAAGAAGAAAAATGATACTGAAATCAAAGTACTAATAAAGAATATGAATATGCCTAAAGCCCAACATGTACAAACACTAGAGTTACAAGCTAGTTACGAGGAAAAGAAGAAATTGTTACTTCAACTAAATAAGAGAAAATAAGATAATACATAACTACAAAGAGAAGTCAAAGCATTGAGAACAAAAAATGAATAGTGAAATAATAAATAACATCATTCAACCCAAGTATCAAGGCAAGGTTAGGAAATAGTTGATGTCATTGATCCAACAGAAGGCTTGGCTAAAGTATTGGCTTATCTCGACATGAAGGAAAGGAAAGTAGAAAATATGAGCAAACATTCAAGAAAAAAAAGTGCCAAAACTGTGGAGCTGGAAGAACAAGCCAAAAATAAAGAAGTCCTCTTGTCCAAGTTAAACACAGATAAAGATGAATCCCTGAGTGAAGTGGAAAAGTTGCATAGGAGAGTCATAGGGGAGAAAACATTAGAAGAAGAAATAATATTATATTGGATCAAATAGATTCCTTGATAATTGACAATTGGAATTGGGCACACTTTTCTCTGATGGGAGATGAATTGGAGTTGATAAAATCAACCAGAACAAACATAATTTAGGTAAAATATGAACTAGAAATAAACATGACCTTGCCAATGAGATTATCAAATTCTTAAATAACATAACCGAAGAGAAACTTAGATAATTTAATGTTAAATATAGAGCGAACATCATCATTGATTCCAATAATATTATTAACAAAAGGATACAACTATATAATGTCGAAAGTAGGTTGCAGGAGATATCAAGGGAGGTGTCTTGTTTCAAAATAATGTTCGATGATCTCATCGTTCTTGGGTTACCTCCCCCTTAGGAAGGGGATGAAGATTTTATTTCTCACTATAGGTACTCAGAGTTGTTGGAGAAAAAAAGAAATGATGATAAAAGGTTTGAAAAACTTACTGGAGTCTTGTTAGGAAAGAATATCATGGAAATTCTTGCAGGGGTCTTTGAGATTCTGCATCAACTGAAAGGGGTTTTCAAGCATTTTCCACAACCATCATATGAAAGATACACTAACCTTGACGACATGGTTAGAAATGTGAAAAATTATTGACTATCCTATGGGACAGGTGTGGTAATATATGTGTCAATTCCTCAAGCTCTCTCTAGGAAGACAAGGAGAAGCAAGTAGTGCAAGGTTGATCCAGTAAAAATTGAATCAAACAAATTTTGATGAGAAATTTTGTTTTAGATAATTATTGTTCTTTCCACGTATAGATATTTTCTAAACATCATGAATAACAATTTCAATAAAATCAAGAAGCAATAAATGGTATCGAGAAGTAGTAATGGTAAAGATCAGTTTTGAAGAAGAGCGTGAAGATAAAAGGAAGAGAATGCTCATTTTGTAAGTGTTGACAATTTGGGGAATTTAAGAGTTTCTTACAACCAAATCTATTGAACACAATTCTTAGGTAGAGACAGATAATAAAGGCAGTAGGCTTCATGAGATTCATCCCCTAGATTATGTTTTAGTCTGTAAATCTTCTTTTTGTGCATGTGTTCTTGTAAAATCCACCCCTCTCATTTGGATTCTTGTATCAGATCCCCATTAATAAAATCTCAAGAAATAGGTTATGCAACATATTCAGTGTAATTGTGTGGTGTATGGCTATTACATAGATGTGATTTCCTCTTAAAAGATGACCACTATATTATCATTTCTTCATATGTATGAATGATATGCAGAGGTTACCTCCATGTTTTTGAATATATGAAGATGTTTAACTGTTTGAAACATGTTTTAATGATCTGTTATATGTGTCAAAATTCTTGAATTATTAATTGCTAAACACATTGTTCTATTTTCATAAGCTATGAGATTCATTCTTTCCAATGCCTCATATGTTTATTTTGTTTTTATTCTAATTCACCACCTCACCCACCTCTAAATCTATTTTTTTTGAAACACTCGTGGACATATGCCTCTTGGAGCTGAGAGTTTTTATTATCAGAGTTGAAAATGTTTGAGGCATGAGATTTAAAAAAAAAAAGAGATAAAAGATTTCCCAAATTTGTATAATTTTATTTAATGCAAGCATGAATTTAAGATTCTCCCCAAGTCTTATCCCCTGGGGTGCATTGGCATCGTTCCATTAACAACTTGGAACATCTCGAGGGATAAAAAAAACAATAACATGTTTAGAAATAAAGGGAAATTTACAAAGATTATTGTTATTATGAATGATCTTGTGCCAATATAGGATAATGAGTGCAAGTATGAGAGGATGGTTTAGTCTAGGAAAAATTGATAGCCAAGTCAATGAAATAAGAAGGTATTGTTGTAATTTTTCTGGACATTTCTTTAAATAAAAAAATAATTATTTTTATGGTTTTAAAATTATATTCAAAAAAATTGTTATGAATATATTTTCTTTCATTTACATAAAGTTCTAACAATTTTAGCATCATCATTTTCCAAAAAGGAAATAGATGGCATTGATCAAGTTTCAAAATTTGAGATGTTCTATCTATAATCATGAAATATAAGACCAAAAAATTCAATGGCTATTATACCATTGATCTAACGATGGATAATGAAATCATGATTAAAGTTGCACATCGTTTAATGCATGTTATACTACCCAAACGATTTGATGGTTAGCATCCATTGTGATTAGACATATATAGTTTAATTCAGGCTTAAAGTTGCGTGAGTTATAACAAACAACACAATTCTCAAAATATATAATGGTTCAAATTAATCACGATCAACAACCTAGAATGTTTTTGGGCTTAACGTTACACGTGATTTAACATATTTCTTACCTCCCTAAATATTTTATGGTGATAATTGAAGCTGATCTAATGACTGAGGTTTATTTCGAGCTTAAATATGAAGGATATTTAAAGACCACCTATACTCCTGAATCCCCATAATGTTGACACGTGTCATAAATGTTGATTGAGAGATGTTTTGATTTATTGAATACATCATGCTACATTTATTTTGGCACATGAAATAGGATCTTCTAATTAATTTGTATATCTTTGCATGTGTGTAGGTTTTTGGTAGCTAAATACATAACATGATTGGGAATTGTGGTTTTCATTATTATGACTAATGCACCAAGAGAGAGTTCATGATGAGATATCATATTTTCTCATCCATTAGTACTCATTCTCATGAAATGTTGGTAAGTTCTAAATGTTAGGATATTTATACACTTAGGAGTTAGTTAATATCAACTTGGTCTAATGTGTCATTAGGTTAAAGTGTGTTTCTTTAATATGCACTAGTATTTGTAATTCGACGATCATGATATGTTCTTGACATAGAGTGATTTGACGAATCATATTCTCCTCGATATTAACAAATACATTGATCCATGTATTAACACTCGATTGGTCCATGATCTTTATTTAAAGAGTATGGAGGATCATTTGTTGATGATCAATTTTGAGAAAAAATTACAATTTTTTCTTATGCATTAATAAATTTCTCTAAGTGGCCACATTGGTTGAGGTCATGGATGTTTCCCCACAAGGGTTTTACCATGCAAAAAATCAGTATGTTGATATTTGATCTAGTTGTGTCAGTGGTTACTGAAGGTGTTTGTACTTTATTGGAATAGCCATGTTGTTGAACATGGTATCAAAGCGCATTTGAATACCCGCTCCCAATGTATATTGACATCTTGAAGTTGTGTTGTTGCATCTCTAGTTTCTGCTATTTCCATACATTTCTAGGACAAGAGGATTATTCCATTGTGTCCAGAGTGCCTTTTTCAACTATTTTTTTTTTTTTTTAGTTTCACTCGAAAATGTTTTTGTTTTCCCATGATACAACCATTTTAGTTAGATCTCTATGTAAAAAGCTTGAATACACCCTTTTAAATTTTTACAAATATGTTATTTTGATTTTATTTTGGTTTTATGTTTTTATTTTTTGTGTTGCTACTCTTTTTAATCTATGTATTCTCTTTGCCCCGCGCTCTGTGCGATCTCAACAAATCAAAAACATAACATAAAATGGTTTTTGTGTCTACATATGCTCTTTTCTATAGGCTCTGTGCAATCTCGATAAATCATAAACAAAGGGAAAATTTTCATTTTCTGAGTAAGGTAACTGAGATCTCTGCATTTTCTCTATTTTTTTATTTTTTGGGGAAACATTTTCACTATTTTTCGTTTTATTTGGGCAACATTTTCGCTAATTTTCACTTATTGAATAAACGTTTTCAAAATTGAATATTTTCTACAACAATGTTTTTGAAAGTGGAGGTTTTCATAAACAATTTCTTCCTATCTCAAAGAGATTTTTTTTTACAATTCATTTCAAAGTCGTTATTGTTTTTGAATCATTTTGGTCATAAGGAAGGTTTTCTGAAGAAAAACTTTTTCAAGATCAAAGTTTTTTTTAACTTGTGTTTAAAATCAACTTTTTATCCAAGATTTCTATTAAAGAAACTTGGTTTATTGAACAAAAGTTTTTCCAAGTTTCTTAAGATATGATTATAAAATTAATCTTTTATTTATTTTTAAAAAGGATTTTTTGAACTATACCATTTGATGTTTGAAATTATATTTCTTCTTATAAAATGTTGATTTTTTAAAAATGTTTACATATTGAATAATCATGGGAAACAAAAGGGGGCACACGATAAAATATGATCGCACTTGGGATGATACTCATCATAATGAACCGTAGAAAGAGTACTATAGAAGAAAGAAACAAGAATGTGCAAATATTGAAGGAACAATTGATGATAATTTAATTAGAGATTTACATCTTGATGTTCAACAAGAAGAAATGGAACCGGGTACATGCATACATATTATAGATAATGTTTAGAATTCAAAAAAATATTGTCTAATATAATTGATTGTAATTTGAAAATATTTTGCAAAAAATAGAAATAGATTTTCCTCATAACATTGATGAAGTCGTTGTTAGGGATCTAACTTCCCTAACCCCTCAAGTAGGTAGAATAATATATTTTCCATGTAATAAAGGCCGATATTAATAAGGCCTAGTAATAAGGAAGAATAAGTCAAATGTAATAAGACCTAATAGAAGCTTCCACTTCTAGAAGGATCGTCCCCTAGACTGTTCTTTTAGGTAGATAGATTTAGTATAAACAAGAGTTAAGAGTATGAAAATTTTTGTCTTGAGAATTATTGTAATAGATCCCTCCTTTGCTGGAGGTTTCCCCCTCAAAGAGGCAAGTGAACATTGTTTCCTATCAATTAAGGTATTATTTTGGTGTTGTGGTTTCATTTATTGTGTTTTTTTGTTGTTATTCTCTGTAGTATTTCTGTTTTCGGCTATTATATTAGTTCTGGTACCTTACAAGTGGTATTAGAGAATTTTCCTTGGCAAAAAATTGTGGATTAATTTTTTCTAGGGTAGAGATGTATTCTAGTGTCTTAAAGCTACAAAGATCTATCATTCAGTTCATAAATGCATGGTCGGGGAAGAATACACATAAGAACTACAAGTGGTACTTAATCTCACATTGTTGGCCACCCTTGTAACCGTTGTTGTTACCCCTTCGAGTGGTAGAACATTAGGAAACACATGTATATGAATCAACTTAGATATCATGAAGCCCTTCGTAGATAAATTGATCGATCGTCTAAATACTATGGTACCACCAAGAACAATACTCAGGAAGATACTCTCTAGTACCTGGGTAATCGAGTTGTACGGTTAAGGGTATGGTCTACCCTCCTTAGTTTGTTCCCTGAGATATTGGTCTGAGTACTCATGTTCGACGATGCAAGTATATCAGAGAGATATAGCACATGGAAAACCCTTTTCTATAGAAACCTTAAAAATCCCTAACCCTTAGGAAAAAAACAACACAGAAAGGGAAAATACAAGATTTCTCCTATTCAGAATTTGGGCATTTCGAAAATGCTTTTTTCTTATTAAGAATTTGGGCATTCCAACACTACAGTATTATTTACATCGGAGTATAAATCTGTAAGAGGAAAAGAAAAATAGAGTATAGTGGTCTCACTAGCACACTTATTTGAGACCTATCCCATTGGATTCCTCTCTTCGCCCTGATTATCGTGGTACCTATCATTTTTAATACCATTTTTTAGTGGATCTGACCCCTTTCTCGACACCCTTATTTGAACCCTATGCCATTGAATTCCCCTTTTCGCCCTGATATTCATGGTACCTATCACTTTTCACCATTCTTCGGTCCCACCCACCCTTCCTAGCACCCGTATTCTCCATCTATCCCATTTACCTTACCATTTTTGAAATCTATCCAAATGGCCACCACCTGTGCCCAAGAACTCAATACATTGATGGACGACAACATCCAAAACAAGGAGGATATCAATAATATCAATGCCAACATTAGCACGCTCAATTCCTTTGTTCAAACCATCTAGGACCAATGTTCCCACATCAAAGACACACTTGACCAATTGATGGGACATTCCCTGAATCCTTCCTCTTCTGAACAACCATCCTATATGGAAGACCATGAATCTTCCCATTACCAAGGTCCTCATTCCACCCACCTTCCTTGATACCCACACCTTCCTAGAATTAAGGTGAACAAATTTGATGGCTCAGATCCCATAGGTTGGGTCACTCAAATGGAACATTATTTCTCTTTGCATGGAATTACTGATGATTTATCCAAGCTTTGTTATGGTATCCTACATATGGATCTAAAACGCTGGTAATGGTGACAATGGTGTAGAAAGGCATGCCAAGGATATGTTTATTGGACACAATTTGTTGCAGATATTTATGATTGCTTTGACTCCGATACCCACCATTTAGTTTGTATAACCAAGTTGAAGTATTTTGGGATAGTGTAATATTTTATCACAATAATTGAGCACTTGGATTTCATAATGAAGGGCATGTCACATGCCTTCTTTAGGGAATTATTTATTAGTGCATATGTTAAATCCATTGAGACACCCTATGTACATCCAGATATCCAATCTATCCTCTCCCAACACCAAGTTGTTTTTACCACTCCCAAGGAACTTCCCCCTTCCTTTGGCATCCGTTATCATTCCATTCCTCTCATTCTGGAAAGTCTTCCTCCCAATGTTCACCCTATCACCCATTTTCCTAGAATAATGAAATTGGGAAATTGTTCATGAATTTCTACAAGTGGGAGTTATCCATCCTAGTACCAGTCCCTATTCTTCCCCTGTGGTCATGGTACTCAAGAAATAAGGTACTTGGTGAAAGTGTATTGATTTTCACGCCCTCAACAAACTCACAATCAAATACAAATTCCCCATTATTATCATTGATGACCTCTTGGATGAGTTGAGTGGTGCTCAATACTTTATCAAACTTGATCTACGTTTATGCTACCACCGGATCTGTATGAAAGAAGAAAACATTCCCAGGACTACATTTCGAACTCATGAGAGTCACTATGAGTTCTTGGTAATTCCCTTTGACCTGTGTAATGCTCCCTCCACTTTCCAAAGTCTTATGAATTATGTCTCCCATCCTTTTCTCCATCATTTTTTATTAGTTTTATTTGATGATATTATCATCTATAGTAAAACTTGGACATCCCATCTCTGCCTTGTGGATCAAGTTCTCAATCTACTCTCTAAGAACCAACTTTTTCTCAAACAATCTAAATGTGACTTTGGACCCTCAGAAGTGGAGTACCTGGGTCATATTTTCATAAAGTATGGTGTATGGGTGGATCCTAAGAAAATTGAATCTATGTAGGATTGGCTTCGCCCTAAAAATCTTAAGAGCTTGCATGGTTTTCTAGGTTTAACGAGCTATTATTAGAAGTTTGTTTGGAATTATAAAAAATGTGCAGCTCCTCTCACTGCTCTCCTTAAAAAGAATGCTTTGACTTGGCCTTTTTCTACTGATCACTCCTTCTAAGCCTTGAAAGAAGTTATGTTCTCGACCTTTGTCCTAGCACTTCCAGACTTCACAAAGACTTTTGTACTGGAATGTGATGCTTCCAGGAAAGGAATTGGGGTTGTCCTCATGTAATATGGAACGCCTTTTTCCTTCACTAGAAAACAACTTTTAGAGAGACAACTGGGCCAATCCATTTATTGAAAAGGAAACATTATCTATTATCCATGCCGTGGATATTTGGTGTCCTTATCTATTGGGAAAACTCTTCCAAATTAAAACTGATCATAAGAGTCTCAAGTATTTTCTAGAATAATGAATTTCATCCTCAGAGAAACAAAAATGGGTGACCAAGCTATTTGGATATGATTATGAGATCATTTATAATAAGGGAAAGGAAAATGTAGTTTTTTATTTTCTTTTCAGGAAGTATGAATATGTCAAGTGTCTTTTCTCCCTCTCCTTCATTGTACCAGATTGTTTCCACGTTGTTCATCAAAAGTGGTTGCAAGACCCAAAAATTTCTAGCACGATCCACCAATTGAAACACAATTATTTAGATTCTCTAGGGTACTCTTAGCACAATGAAGAGCTTTGCTACACAAGTCTTTTGTATTTAATGAAACAATTGCAATTTAAATCCATGGTTATTTCTAAGCTTCATGCTTCACGCACAACTGGGCATTTAGGGTTTACCACAACCTATTAATGGGTCAAACATTTTTTTTTGTCTGGGATGGTATTGAATAAAACATCTGCACCTTTGTGACTGAATGTGATGTATGTCAACACAACAAGGGAGAAATAGTCAAAGCTCTGGGAACACTCCAACCACTTCCAATCCCCCTTGCTATTTGGAGATATATTTCTATGGATTTTATTGTTGGCTTACCTAAATTGAGCAATAAGTTAGTCAAAATGGTGGTCATCGATCATCTTTCAAAATATGTTGATTTATGTGCTCTTCAACACCCATTCACTGCATCCAAAGTGGCTCAAATATTCATGGATAATATCTTCAAGCTTCATGGCATGCCTCATTATATTGTGTCTAACATAGATCCCACTTTCACTACCAATTTTTGGCAAGAATTGTTCAAGCTATAGGGCACCCAATTGCATCTCAACACAACCTATCATCCAAATACAGATGACCAAACTGAAGTTATCAACAAGTGTTTGGAAACATATTTGAGGTGTTTTTCATCTGAGAGGAAAAATCAATGGGATTAGGGGTTACCCATAACTAAATGGTGGTACAACACATCTTACCATACAACTACTCGCATGACTCTATTTGAAGAAATATACATCCAAAATCCATCGTCAGTTCTCTCATACATGTTAGGTGTTTCAAAGGTTTTGGAGGTCGAAAAACATCTTACAGTCAAAGAGGTTATTCTTTGTGCCCTCAAATAAAATTTGGTCATGGATCAGAATCACATGAATCAATAAGCAGATCAAGTTGTTTCTAACATCAATTTTTTAAAGGGGATCAAGTGTTTCTTTGACTGCAACCTTATAAATAGACTTCACTTAAAGTTGAACAATGTCAGAAACTTGCTCCCAAATTTTGTGGTCCTTATACAATTATCAAGTGAGTGGGATCAGTGAGCTACTGGTTATCTCTACTCAATCATTCTAAGATCCATCCTATTTTTCATGTCTCATGTTTAGAGAATGTGATTGGAACTAAGTGCCAAGATCAAACCAATCTCCTTGAGTTGGATGAAGAAGGTTCAATTTGGTTTCAGCCAAAAGTAGTCTCGGAACAGAGCAAACATCATCTCCATCAATGAACCATTAAGGAAGTGTTAGTCAAGTGGAAAGATACAACTCCAAAAGATGCCACCTAGGAGACGACCACCATTCTACAACACTTTCCTCATCTCAAGCCTTGAGGACAAGGTTGTTCTTAAAGGGGGAGAGAATTTTAGGAACCTAACCTCCATAACCCCTCAATTAGGTAGAATAATATATTTTCCATGTAATAAAGGCCGATATTAATAAGGCCTAGTAATAAGGAAGAATAAGCCAAATGAAAAAAGACCTAATAGAAAATTATGCTTCTAGAAGGATCTTCCTCTAGAGTGCTCTTTTTGGTAGATAGATTTAGTATAAATATGAATTGAGGGTATGAGAAGTTTTTTCTTGAGAATTATTGTAATAGAGCATTGATATGTTGGAGGTTTCCCCCTCGAAGAGTCAAGCGAATATTGTTTTCTATCAATAAAGGTATTGTTTTGGTGTTGTGGTTTTATATATTGTGTTGTTTTGTTTTTATTCTCTACATTATTTATTTTTTCAAATATTATGTTAGATGTGGTACCTTACAGTTGTTGAATATGAAAATGAAGCATAAGTCCAACCATGCACCCACCCACCCACCCACCCACCCACAAGATGAATACTTGTATATTTTAATTGATTTATGATTTCTCATTTAGTTTTTTAATGTCTAATTTAAATTTGTATATTTTTCATACAACATTTATTTGAAATTTTTATGTTTACAACTTAGAAAATTGAATCTCTATTAATTTCAAGTGTTTTTAAATTTAATAGATTTAATTTGTGTTTTTAAATTATATTGAAATTTATGTAGGTGATATCAACATTGATGATGAAATGTTAGAAAATGTTGATACTGAGAAATTTGGGTTCAAAAAAGATTATCATGTTATTCAATATAGTGTTGAAATGATTTATGATCATTTAAAAAAAATGAATAAGTAGCAACACGAGATCAAGTTTTGAGAGGTATGATAAGGTCAAAAAAGTTAAAAGAAGCTACATCATTATTGGGTATTCAAAAATCGACAAAAGATAGAAAGGTGAAGCAAAGTCTCTTTGAAAATATAACAAGTGCATTACAATCTCTTGGAAAGTCTAGAAGAAAAGATGTCAGTGTTGCACATAGAGTAATATAAGCAATAGTTGTTTCAGCTAGCAATATAAAATACTGTTTGACACAACAGATGACAAAAACGATGGGAACCTCACTAAAAACATTGCACAAACACATAAAATTTTGATTGCAAATAGATTCAAATGATGAGCTTGCTTGTTGGACAATTATTTGTATATAACCTTACAAAGATAGACTTGTAGAAAATGTTAAAACTATGGCCCATCAATATTGGTTGGAAAAATCATCTTTTTCACCAATGTAAGGGATGTGTTGTGGCAAAGAATAGCAGAAAATCTATATGAATTCCATGGAAAACATATATTGGAAATGAAACAAATATAATTGTTCAATAAGTTCAAAGAGAAGCAAAGTCAAGTTAAAATGTCTATCAATACATTTGTGCAACAAAAACCGTGGCATGTTAAACCCATCACTGTTCATGGTACTTATTTTTCTCATTGTCACGTGGAATTTGAGTTACATTACGACACTTTTCTTGATTTTAGTAAAATATTTTGGGAAATTTGACCTCCTCCCTCCACAATATGTTCTTTTATATCCCAAATTCTATGTGAAAGAGAAGGTGACAAATTATTTTACCAAAAAAACTGTGTTGGTGGAAATAAATGTGATAACTGTGGAAATATAGCTTTATTTCACTCCAAGTATCCTATTGATATGAATGATCAATCCTTGTCCAATATAAAAATAAATTGGAAGAGATATGGATATATCAATGTTACTACTACAAATTCTTCAAATGTTATTTCCAGGAGGATCGATTTGCAAGAGGATAAGATGTGTGTGATGGATTTTTTGAAGAAGTTTGAAAATGAAATTTATAAGTACACCAAGCATTCACATTGAGCTCAATGGAAGAGCTAAAATTCAAATAATCCCATGAATTTTTTCAACCTGAGATGATTTTCTCAATAGTTTATTTTGCATAGAATTATACATTCACTGCACAAAAAGAAACACATAGTGAATATTGTCATTTTGATCAAGTCTCTATACTTGTCAACGATCTATATAGACATGATCAATAGAGTGTTGATAACATAGAAATTAGATATCATTTTCAGGATTAACTACGTAGAGTAAGTCATTAATATATGACCCATATCCATGAGTATTAGTTGCAACTGACCAATAACTATCATGATTTGAATAATCCACTTAGCACTCATTACATAGAAATCACCAATGAAAATCAACATGTCATTAAAGAATATCACTTTTATATAAGTGACGATCGTACTCACAATACTCATTTTGTACAAAATTGTTTTGATAAAATTTATGATTCCTTGAAAGCCTGTGGGATCGAATATGATCAACATTGGATATGGTCAGATGGAAGTGTAGGTCAATTCAAATCTTCACAATCATTCTATTGATTGTGTCATATTCATAAGAAATCAAACATTAAACATTGTTGAAATTTCTTTGATACTGGTCATGGGAAAGGAGAGCATAATGGTGGAGGGGCATGTGTAAAATGATCACTTCGAAGGTATTAGATGAACCCTTATGTCAATCATTTTATATCCGATGATCAAATTGTTCAATGGTGTCGAGCATCTCTAAGCCACAAACATAATCCATCAAGGGATATGTGCAGGTGTGTGTATATATGTTGTACACTTGAAATTTTTATTCACACATGAAAATGTGATTCAATCAAGTTCATTATAAAAAAATTGTCTTTAACATATATATTGACATTTCATTTATTTAAATAAATTATTCTTGAACCATGCATTTTTTTTTGGCATATTGGAATCTAAGATGTAATAGATCAATCCCATATGAAGCTAGTACAATACATGGGACTCAAAAATTGCATTCAATTAAAAACAAATCCTACCAATTGTTTTTTTCATTTGATATATGGAATGAATCTTGTTTTTGTTCAGTTTTCATAGAGGACACACAATCCAATGACACTTGTGAAAACAAAACTAGCAAATATGTTCAAGCTTGGAAACATACATAAATTAATACAAAGGGGAAAATGTCACTTGCAAGCTTAGAGGAGATGGAATCAAATGACAATACAGTTTCAATTGATGGTGATAGAGTTTCCAATCTTGTAAGAGAAGGTAAGATGTTGCAACTGAACTCAAATTATTTTTTTATGTTAAAACATGGTAGATACACTATGTAAAATAAATTATAATATAACTTAGAATTGTGCATGTTGATCTAAATATTTGTTTGTTGGCACATGCCTTTATTTGCAGGAGGTGTATTTATTGTGGTTGCACCTATAGAAAACAATGAAATTGTTAAATATTATTTGATGTGGTGCAAAGAAAGAAAGATGAAGTTATTGGAGGATTATAAAAGAAACAATTTTATATATGAAAGAGGATCCATCATACTAATTTTTTTTTTCAAGAAATCCATCAAACCGAAAGCCATTTTCACTTTGAAGACTATCAATTGAATGTCATAAGTTTTCAATATAGTCATTTGGTATGTGAAGTGCACATAAATTTAATAGAGGTTCAATCAAAGAAAAAAACAAAAGTTAGAAAATGAAAAATGACAAAATTTGATCATGAACAAATAATTGAAGATGGCATACCATTACGATGTTATTAAACAAAATTATAGGTTAAAATAAATTTGCATCAAGTACATATATGGATATGTAGGATTTTGTCTTGTTTAGTTTACTTTTGTGGTCCATTCGAGTAAGGTGATATTTGATTAATTGTTGTACTACTTTAGACAATTTTGCACATAAAACTAGATCTCAGTTGGTTGTCAATTATAAAATATTTGGGTCCCCATATGTCCTTTAGACCACTTAAGGGATGAGATAACATGATCTGGATTTTCTAATCATGCCCCAAATAACTAGATATTACATAAATTTCTTACACATAATATGTTGTTTTCGATTTTAAATGTACTTGTATGAAATGAATTTTAGTTAGAAATGGATCAAAGATATTGTAACTTAGAATTAGAGTTTAGATATGTTGTAACCTATGCAATACCATGAAATTCATGTACATGGAATTTGAGAACATTGCCCCAATCTTTGGATTTTGGATTGCTCAATTTGGAATTTTGAGTTCATGTGACATTTTTTTTATGTGGATTCATAGGAATCTAATCCTAATAGAATCTGGAAAATGAGATTTATATGATCTTCTCATTTGGTATTTCACCATCTAAACCTCTATAGTTGGAGATGTTGGAATGATGTGACATTTTCCTTTGTGATTCTACTTCTATCACTTCTGTCAATTTTTGTTTTGGAGCTCATGTGAGCCTTTTCATTTAATTATTTTTCTTTGATCAAAATCTCATACCATCTATTTGATTAGTTATTCATAGCATCGCCACTAATTTTCTTTACACATGGCATAATTATTTACTTAAATAATTCTATCTAATCAATTATTTCACCATCTTTCCCTCTATAGTTAGAGATATTGTATCTATTATTAACAATGGATACTATGTATGTTGGTATCTCTCTTACTTGCATATTAAGGTTGAATTTCATAAAATTGGACTTGTCTCTCTTACATATATATTAAGTATTATTCAATCTATAGACCATATCGTAGAGCTTTAAATAATAGTGTAAAAGAGTTTTTAAGAACCTTAATTATTTTCTCTTTCTTGAAATAACTATTTGTTTTCTTATAACATAGTTAATGAATCTAACTAGGTGTTCACTTTTGATAGAATTATATAATGTCACGATGTCACACCCCTAGACTATTTTGACCTTATATTGGGTTGTCCCTATAAACACAATTGGTATGCACAATATAATGATAGACTTAACACTTACATTCTCACCAAGGAAAATAAGAAATACAAATTAACATCTATTTTACCACCCCCAATTTCATATTCACCCCATTTTCTATCCAACAAAACTATTGTCAAACAAGTCACCACTAGTAGGATCCTAATGTTTTTTGTAATTTCTCATCACAAATCGCCTAGTATGAAATTGTAATGTACCCATTTTGGGACATTATAATTTTACAGAGTGCTATGCCTACCATAGTAGCCAGATAGGGGTGATAGAGAGTTCAAGAGATATTGAGGGGTTTTATTGGGACAGACTTGCATCATTCATCATCAGGATCCATTCCACACATCTTGGATTTGGTTCCATTGCATTCCGATGATTTCCGTAATTTTGAGTTATTATGGATCATATCTTAATTAAATTCACTAAGAAGGTCATAATGGGCATATTACTTGGAGAAACCTCTTAGTGTAATAGATCACCAGAATCGGGAAGAAGAGCACTACAGGATGAGATGATGAGAAGTGACTTTCAGTGACCAGAGAAGCCATAAGGATGGATAAATCAGTTTTTATAGGTAAAATGGTTAATTAATTAAATAATTAAGTGATTTAATCAAGGAATAATAAAATAAAGTAAAAGTCACTTGGAGGGAAGAGGTCAACAATGAATTAGGGTTTATAAAAGCTATAAGAGAAGGGTCAGCGACCTAATTCATCATTATGCAGATTATGACTTGTCATTGAGGAGAGAGGCACATCTCAGGAGAGATAGTTTAGTGGATTCCAGGAGGAAGACACCAGTTGGATGATTTCGGTGTTGAGAGACACAACCTATTCATCGAGAAGATCACACAGGTCTTCCATCATTCTTCAACAACAGTTACGAAGGGTCCAACAGCCAGGGCGCACTTATCCAGGGTGAGGGCGCAGCTCCTGAGGATGTTCATGGAATCGATTTGTCCCATCCAGGGAGAGTTCAGAGATTCCCCTCTGACTCAGTTGAGAGGAAGGAAAGGAACATATTTTTCCTGATTCCTCGTGAGATTCCGACGAAGGAATCATTTGGGGCACATTTTCCAGACTTGGAAGTGTAAAACTTTTGGCGGACACATTTGGGGTTCCCGAGCAAGCATTAGATCAGATTCAGAGAAACCCTTCCGACCCATTTCCTAGTAGACCAAGGCAATCATTTTGAGATACATCTCATCCAATTCAGATGGTGGAATCACTAGGGCAAATTTTTCCAGTGAGAGAGGGGTGTATTCCCCCAGGGGTATCCATCCGGGTTCCAGACCCACTAGCAAAGGGACTGATCAGTTACCAAGCCTGAGAGCTAGAGTAGGGCACACCATTTGGGACAGTTTCCAGACCATTCCGAGAGGTATAGCCGCCAGGAAGAACTTTCCAGACTTCCAGCAGTTACCGTATGAGTTGCCATAGTTCCAGCTCATCCATTGATCCCACAGTGCTCATTTATTATCGAGTATTATCATTTAGTTTTCTTATTATATTCTGGCTAAGATCCTTTTGTCTTTTGATCTAGCTGAGTGATTCATTTTATTTAGATGCTTTTGGCCTTTGTACTTCGCATATATATCATAATATAAACTTGCAGTCCTTTGTCGCATTTGTTATTTGTATGATCATTTATATGATGTAAATGATTAATCCTACACACACATTAGCAACGTTTCCTAGACTAGCAAAGTTAGGAACATTACAGTATTATTAGAGCTTTAGTCCTTCTAGCCTGTGACTAAAGTCGATGATTTCAACAGGTGACCCAGAAGGCAGAGAGAATGTGGGGAGATAGATATGAGAGGCCAGAGGGCACTGGTAAGGCACCCATGGACCCAGAGGAAGCCTTCATGCAGGTACTCAACAATTTGGTAGTTAATTAGCACACCATGACACAATCTTTCACACAGTTGGATGATAGATTAGCTATAGTGGACACCCCGGGCACACCAGCCCACCATGCAACACAGGGGAACTCGGGGGCAGGCAATAGACCCCAGATACCTACTCGTACATACACATCTTCGAGTAGGATTCCCAGACCATGGTTCCCTAGTTTTTATAGGGCACCAAAAACAACAACACAATAGTCATTAGCACAGAGGTTGCCCAGTCATGTGGAAGACATTGAAGAGTACAAGAGGGAGTATGCAACATTGAGTCATGAATTCCATCATGACATGACACTGGTTGAGTACTGTGGAATTGGGGGCATGAACCATCCCAAAGAACCTCAGAGATAAGGACAACAATAGCAACAGGTGCATAACATATATTTCATCTGGAAACTTGGTAAACTCACCATACCTTCTTTTGACAGATCGTCCAAATGCAGTGCTAGAGATGGGGTACAAAACCTAGACATGTACTACAATCTCAACCAAATGATTGAGACAGAGGCTAGTGAATCTTGTGCATTTGAGGGACATTTGGATGGACAAGATGATAGCACATGTCTTTCATCTTCCCCATCAGACAATGTTGTGGATTCAACACTTCAACATAGTGGTGACAGTTGTGAGGATTCATATGTGTTGGCACTTAGACATGATGAGGTTAGGAGGTTGTATGACCTACCTATGGGTGTAGACATGGCTTCCAAGAAGTCATGTATGGAGGATGATGAGATTCCTATGATGAGAGAGCCACATTTTTCATATTCTCAGTCACCTATGCTAGCCACGACACAAGAGGATATCAGTGGCATTCTTGATATGGTAGAGGAGCCTTGTGTGGGGATTGTACACAAGGGACATATGGATCTACAAACCCAGGAGGAGAGTTATGGCTTGGAGATAGTTGACCTTACAAATACCTATCAGTATGAGGAGAGTGAGTCACCACTCTTGGAGATTCCATTGATGGATTAGGTTTTGGAGACCGACAACTTGTTGGGACAGTTACTTCCAAGATCAATCTACAGTGATGAGGATGCACTCCTTATTGGACGGGATGACCATAGCCCGTGTCTGGACACATATGTATGGGATCTAGATGCAGATGATATTAGTAGGGTGAGCACACATGAGGATATAGCTTCCCATATAGGATATAGTGTGATTCATGTGGGGGTAGTAGTTGGTGATGGTGTGCAGTGGCATACAGGAGGACTCAGTAGCGTAGTGGACAATGGGAAATTTAGTGCCTTATATTTTGAGGAGTGTGTTGTTGGGGATTCCATTGTTGACAATAATAGTAAGGGGCATGAGGTAGAACCTCAGTGGGGTTGTTATCAGGAGTCATGACACTGGACGAGACAATTGTGAGTCAATGAGGACATGATCATGGCAGCCACTCGATGCATTGAGGATACACATGCATTAGTGGAAGGTTATTGTTGGAGGGCCTCGATGACACATGATAGTTCAGATAGGGGACTGGACATTGATGACTTCCATACACTCATGGAGAGAGTGACTATGATGAGGGTCGACTACCAGCAGTTATTGATGGATAAAGATTACCTATTAGAGATTGGCAAGATGTATCATAGGGCATTGAGGGAGAAAGGGCTTGAGGTGGACTGACTCACTCATGAGTTGGTGAGCACACGAGGATTCTTGGAAGGCACACAGACAACCCTTCAGGAATCACAGTCTAGATTAGATGAGCTCCTTGAGGAGACTGGTCAGAGATACACTATATCTATCTCGGCAGAGAGTCAGATATGTTCCTCAGTTACATTGTTGGAGTATATTCGAGTGTCACAGGGGCCACCAATCATGGGTAGTTTTGAGACAATTGATCATACACATAAACATGAGGATTCCAGAGTGAGGGGCAGTTATGAGGACACTTTCATTTATGTTCCAGGATTGGTTGATATCCACACAGAGGTTGATCCAAAAGTACACCTTGGACATATGATGATGATAGATATGTACAGTGGGATTCATGGGGATGCATTGGATTGAAAGGAGGAGACATACTTAGTGGAGCATGGAGATTCCCCTTCCTTGCACCAGCACATAATTCTGGGAGATCACCTTCACAATAGTAGAAACTATCTGAGTGATGATGGAGGGAGAGTGATTGACCAACAGTTTATGGAGTTATCTACTATTGTACCCGATAGTTGGAGTTTAGGCGATTATTCACCATGGGTGCTAGTGGATGAGATTTTGGTCCAATCCTGTGGATTGACCAAAATAGATGATACTTTCCAGTCCCACAGTTGGTTGTAGATATTTATGATATCCTTTCCCGACACTTTTATCATTGTCAAAAACACAGGGGTAGCTAGACAGTGGCAGGGGACATGGAGAGTTGGTAGGTTGAGACCACCTGACATGAGTGTCTTGATTGCATACATTGGGATAGGGGTGGATCATCAGGGGAAGACAGTTGAATTCCTAGGCATGATGGAGAGTATCCTAGGCCATGGGATAAAGGATATCTTAGAGGTTTCTACATATTCAGACTCTCGTTGGGATGAGGGTGGAGGGATTTTGACAGTTACCGGTAGGGCACATCAACATTTAGTGGGGATTGGAAGTGATGAACTTCCAAATTTGACATGGGATTTGGGAGTCCATTGGGTCGATAGTTTGTTTCATCTTATGAGGATCCACACGTGGTGGGTCCAGTATGGATACTTTGAGCAGACAGTCATGATCAGAGTAAAGCAACATCGACATGATGGTCCATGTCAGAGACTAGCATGGGACCCTGAGATTAGAGGGTCGGGCATTTCATTGACTGATGGAGACGTGTGGACGTTTGCAGGGGGGATTCACTTTGATTTTCCATTGAGTTTCAATATTGGGGAGAGCATGTCACTGGCTAGTGATTCGTTGAGGTCTTGTAGTACCTCACTATGGCAGCAGTATGTTCAGTCAGTGGGGGTCATGCTGAGTTTGGTATGGTTTGGTAGGATAGACCTATTTCAGGTTGAGGCCATGTGTTATTTGCAGGAGACTCATGGTGTTGATATGTTACATAACTATACTCCACAAGGCATTGCAGTTCACATTTTGATATGGGATCTATGGATTGGAGTGCTTGGTAGTTCAACATTGGATGGAGTTGAGTTTCAAGTAGAGTGGTTGCTCGGGGAGTTGACTGAGATTCTTTGACTATTAATCATTCTACTCATCAGGAACATGTGGGTTTCATGCATGGTGAGCACTTGGAGAGACCACATCTTGAGGGAAGTCTACCTTATGTCACATAGGTGGATATGGGACCCTGGTATCATATGCAGTTGGATTCAGTTATTTCTTGAGGATAAGAAATATTCCAACAGGGAGGACTGTAATGTCCCCATTTTGAGACATTATAATTTTACAGAGTGCTATGCCTACTAGAGTATCCAGATAGGGGTGGCAGCGAGTTCAAGAGATATTGAGGGGTTTTATTGGGACCAACTTGCATCGTTCATCATCGGGATCCATTCCGCACAGCTTGGCTTTGGTTTCGTTGCATTCCGATGATTTCCGTAATTTTGAGTTATTATGGGTCATATCTTAATTAAATTCACTAAGAAGGTCATAATGGGCATATTACTTGGATAAACCTCTTAGTGTAATAGCTCATCGGAATTGGGAAGAGGAGCAATATAGGATAAGATGATGAGAAGTGACTTTCAGAGGCCAGAGAAACCATAAGAATGGATAAATCACTTTTTAGAGGTAAAATGGTTAATTAATTAATTAATTAAGTGATTTAATCAAAGAATAATAAAATAAAGTAAAAGTCACTTAGAGGGTGTTGGAGCCGCCCTTCTCTAAATAGGTGAAATGTTATACTTAAGCCACAAAATATGGATTTCGGGACTTCGTTTATTTCACGTTTCTACCCACTAAAGCCGCAATATCCTAACACACGAAATGGAAAAAACTCGTTGGTCCTAATCACCATTATTAAATGACTAAGCAGGGATTATCTTCTTTCATCATCTCGTACTCTCACTCTCAGGATTTACACATTGAACGTCTCTAAAACCTCCGACTTGCAAAGTTGTGAAGTTGTGTTAAAGTTACCCAGGTTAGTATCAAGAGTGAATCACTTTAAACCTTAGTTAATTACTATCGTGATTTTGCGACTTGGCGATTGCTTCCCCAAAGGGCAGCACCATTGTAACTATGATCCACAAAGTTGCGATATTCATTAATTAAGCATGGATTAGTTAAAGGCTTAAGTTGAATCATAAAAAATCAACTAAATCACACCATCACGATTTTGGGTTTTTAGGGTCCAACGGCTAGGAGCGAAATCACCCGATATGGTGAACGCCGAAGAAGGGGATTAGCGAATAAAATGAACTTAATTAAAAGAGATAAACTAGATTAATTAACACCTTAAGCAACCTTTAACACACACGGTTTACAAACAAAGTCTTGAATGTTTTTTCGCTTTTCCAAGTCACGAATTGTCAAGCATTTATGGCATTTATTTGATTTCCAGTGAGGTGATGGATAGCAAGATCTCGTTTTACTTCTAAATATTTCTATTAAATGATTTGACCGTTCCGTCAGAAGGAACTCGCACATGCTTAAATTATCAAGGCAGAGGGTTTCCTTTCATTATTTTAGTTTTCATTTCTATTGAGTCCAGAGCAATTTCACCGGGATAACTTTTGTCTGTGTTTTCAATCTTTCCGACAGGGGATCTAGTTGCATGTTTGTCTATCATGGCTCCGCAGAAAGTTCTCAAGGCAACTACCAAGAGTTCAGGTCAGGGTTCAGACGTTGTTTCTGATACCTCGCCTCAAAGTATTAATTCTATCAAAACATGGACGTATGTTTCCAACGTTTTGCAATCCAAGTCAATAAACTGCTCGGATGATTCCAGTGACACCGAGAAGGATGACTTGTCAACCAAATACAAAATCGTCGCTCAAGCAAAGATGCACAAAATAGAGGCAAGGCCACAACTTCTTCCCTATTATGATATGATCAGGTGGGCGCTGGACCATGTGGACATCCTGACTAGGACGATTATCAGTGAACAGAGGGTGACAATTGGGATTTTCAGACTAGAGTATTTACAGGAAATGTATAAATTGTCACCCACACCGAACCTTACTCACAATTCCAAATTCCTAGAGGGTTTCAAGAAGAAGGCATGCGAGCAGTATGGAAAAAATCTATTCGATCTGATCAAAGATTGGGTTTCGCACCCCACGAAATTCAGGGCTGATACTCATGGAATCTATTCAATCTCCACCTTAGAGCCGCAATTCAAGTATATAGCGATGATGGCCTATAGGATGTATGGGAAGGAGGACACTACTCACTTTTTCCTCCCATGGGTACCGCTTATTCATATAGTTTCTGAGGGTTTCTCCTTTGACTGGGCCAAATTGTTGTCTGACAGTCTAACCAGTCGAATAACCGAATATTGAGCACAGAAGGCGAGTAGGAAAGTGGCTTTGTTCTTTATGTTTGCTTACATCATGGATGTTATTTGCTTCATGAAACCTTTCCCACTAATGAACTGGAGCTGGGCTCCATCTAATACATAGCCTATGCATGTCTACCACTCAAAACTTTGGGAGGATAAAGCCAAAGAATTCATCTACGAGATCTTCAACTAGGTAATGGTACCAATGCATGTCTCCATTTTCGGCCATCCGCCTCCTAGAATTTCGGATAACATCACGACCAACCTAAGTAGCATGGCAGATTGGTATATAGAAGTGGATTTTTCATACATCATGGTCTTTGGCACCTTTGTTCCTCCATATGCTCTGCCACTATTCTTGCTAGATAAGCTATTGTGTCGCGATATCGCTAGACAGACTGTGCTCGACGGGATAAGCAAAGAGCTCAAAGGAGTATCGAAAAAGGTATGTCCACCTTTTCCCATTCACATTGGTGCATATTATTTATTAGACTTCGTCCATTCTAGAGCCGAAGCTATGGCCTTAAAGGAAATGAAATTGGTGGACATTGAGTTTAAGAAGCACAACCCAAATAAGGTTGTGAGCAATCACCTGACGAGTTGTGGCTTGAAGAGGTACAAACACGAGGATTCACCTCATGATGAAATCTTCTAGGGCGCAAAGTCCTATCATGAAGTCTTAAGTCGGATTCAAGCCCTGCCGCCTGGAGATATGGTCGATTTCCTTAGATTCTAGAAGCAATGACAGAGTTGTCTTCCCCAAGTTTTACTTAGTGAAACCCCAAAGCTTCCGGTTACACAGCAAACAGAAGCCAAAGTCTCAAAGGAATCGAGTCCTGACAACGAGAAAAACCCATAGAAAGTAGGGGAGGCTAGGACCTCAGAGCGAGTAGCTGAAATACCCTATCAACAGGAAGGAAACCCAGAAAAGGGTATGCTAGGCAAGAAGTTCCAAAGTCAAGCAGGGATATCCTCGCAAAGATTGGGTGAACCACTACTGCTCATATAAAGCAAGATAGCCATGGATGCTATCCAGACACAATAATTCAAGGAAATCGGTAGTCCCATCGCTTCTATAACACCCTTACAGTTCACAAAGGGGAACCTCGATGCAGGATGGATTTTCAGTGAAGAGCTAATGTAAATCCTAACCTTGTACAATATCTACTGCAAACTGATATTCAGAAAAGAACAGAAAAGATACAATGGCAAATACAAACATTACACAAAGATTTTTCACCTGGAAACCCAAA
>JZKD02S1803885.1:312765-335672 GCA_000966675.3 Picea glauca | reverse complement strand
AGCCCACTCAAGATAGCATTCATAGCCTTAGCGTTGAAGCTAAATTCTAGTTTGTCATCCTTATTATCTAGCACAACTGGCTTTACATAACCAGTATCTACCACATCCCAGACATTTGCAGCTAACGACATTATGTAGGTTCTCATTCTAACTTTCCAAAAGGCAAAGTTTGTTCCATTGAACATAGGGGACTTATTGGTTGAATTTCCTTCATGGCTTGACATGTTTAATCTCTAGGATCTACCCTTATATAAAAGGGGTTGGCTCTGATACCAAATGTTGGACAACTGAGAGGGGGGGTGAATCAGTTGTCACCGTGCTTAAACAATTATGCTTCTTTTAAAATATTTACAAGGCACTCAATGATGATCACAATAATGCAGGGAAATAAACAATGGCACATTCAACATCAGTCACATATATGAGAAACACAGAGACAAATATTTCCCAAGGAAACACATACAGGGTAAAAACCTCTTTTTCTTTATATGATAAGTATTATTTACATTCTTTACATTATCATACATATGAGCACCAACTCATTGTGAAGCTACAACCTCTGTTTTGCAAGCTGCAACTTGTTGAGGGCACCAACTCTCTGTTTTTCTCTAGCACCCACTAGAAGGAAGCACCAACTCCCTGGTTTCTCTAGCACCAACTAGAAGGAAGCACCAACTCCCCAGTTTCTCTAGCACCAACTAGAAGGAAGCACCAAATCCCTGTGTTCAAGCCTCCACTTGAACCTCTGAGGACGCCAGTCCTCCCTAGCACCTCCCAACCACCCTGGATTATGAATATGAAATGTTGAAACCTATTACAGTGATATAGTGTTCAATAACAACTTACCAGTCTCATCACTGTTCTTCAAGATTTTTCTACTCAGACTTCCTCACTGTCTTCCAGCATGCATCCGCTGCCCATTCTGTTCTTCTGCTTTTTATGCTCTGTGTGCCATGTCCATTCACTGTACAGTTCTTCTTCTGTTCTATTCAGCTGCTGCACTCTGCTCCTACTTCACACATGAATCACCTTCAACAACAACATCCACAACAAATCCAGCAACAACAACCTGCACATCTCTTCTCTCCTCTTTGTCTCTCTCACTTTTGTGCCGCTTGTACATGCAATATTCTCCATTCCTCTGCATCCTCACACAGTGCCAATTTCCTCCACATCTCAAGTGCTCTTCCTGATCATCATCGCAACTCTTCATCTTCTATGGTGGTTCCCACCATGCGTCCAGCATCACTGGGTGTTCTGCTGAGATTCCTCAGCCTCTTTGGCAGTTGAGACTCTTCGTCTTCTCTGGCACAGTTGAGCTTATCCTTTATTTTTCAGTTACAGATTTCAATGCTCATCCACCTATCAATCCCTCTAAGAATCGTCTTCCTTCACTGGATGAAGCTTGGAGACTCTTCATCTTCTCTGGCGATCACACAGAGGTCTCTTCAAATTTTCTGGCAGAGACCATCAATGGTTTCTAGCAGTTACACTGCAAGGAGAAATATTAGCCCTCCGATTATGCTCAAATTCACCTACACCGTTGGATTGGCTCCATGCGATCTTGCATTCATTTCGACATTTCAACATTCGACAATTCGACATTCGGGTGACCAAGTGTCTCGACACTCCCAGTCGCGATCCCCGAAAAGGAGCTTGGTTTCTCTAGCTCTTTCCTCCATCTCTTGTCGATGTGACCAAGGGCTATGACCACAAACTTTATTCAACAACTACATTTGGTAATTTCGCGTTTCAGCACTTCGACACTCCTATGGTTATGTTTCTTACCTCTCCAATTCACGATTCAAAAAAGTCCGAAATGGAGTCAGATCAACAGTCCAGAATCTTGGTGTATTGACGGTCCAGATCATATCGTGAGTTCGCATCTCGCGATTCCTGTGATGGAGATTCTCGTCACTCCAAGTTGCGATAGGTGAAGTTTTGAGATGGAGCTCAGATCAACGGTCCATGTTCTTGGTGATCCGATGGTCCTGATCTTTTCGTGATATCACATCTTGTTGTTCCTTAGATGGAGGTTTTCATCACTCCAAGTCAAGATAGGCGAGACTCCGATATGGAGCTGGATCAACGATCCACGTTCTTGGTGATCCGACGGTCCTGATCTTTTCCTGATCTTACATCTCACTATTCCTTAGATGGAGGTTTTTGTCACTCCAAGTCAGGATAGGCGAGATTCCGATATGGAGCTAGATCAACGGTCCAGAACAAACCTCGATCTGACAGCTAAGATAGTTTCACGATTTCGCATATCGCGAATTTGAGAAGTTAGGGAACCCATGTTCCTTTGACTTTCCATTCAGCAACATGAGGATCTTTCGCCACATGTCCTATGATTCGACGGTCCAGATCTGATCTTGATTCAACGGCTCAAATCATATCGCGATTTCGACATTCTTGTTGCAAAGTGTTTCGACACTCCAACTTTCGGTATCCGAAACCCCGATAGCCAAAACTCTGAAATGAAGTTGGACCACCACTTTGATCTTTCACTTTAAAGAATGTGCAGGTTCTTCCTGATCCAACGATGGTCAGACCATGCGCTTGGATCTAATGCCAGAGATCTGTCCTCCATCTTTGTGCTCCTCCTGTCTGGATTCAGATCTGACGGTCATCGGGAATTCTGAATGGGATCCAACGATCAATGTCGCTTCTCTTCTCGAGATTACGCATCCTCCTTACTTAGAAGAATTTCTAAGTGTCAAAGGCCTTGACCTTTGATTCGCCTGAGATCCTGAGTACGCTATCTCTCTTCAGCTTTGGCAATGATTTAACCTCATCCCTGGTGCACACCTACGCACTGCGTGTGACTCTACGCTAATTTACGTTGTTTCTGTTTTGCCATTGATGCACACTCCAATATTTCCATCAATGACAAGCACACACTGTCTATAAAGCATGCCAATAAAACAATGTAGACATAAGTTTAAAACAGGAAGACATATAAGAAAAGATATCCTTGATAAAATCATCCAGATGTTTGGAGACAATCCCCTATAGTTTCTTTTGGTGGATCGTCATATTTTGTGACATTTATAAACGATTACTCCATAAAGGTTTAGGTCTATTTACTTAAAATAAAAACTAATGTATTTAATATGTTTAAGCAATTCAGAGATTTGGTTGAAAAGAGCACTGATAGGTCAATCAAGTGTTTAAGAACAGACAATGGAGGCGAGTTCACATCTATGGAATTTGAGAACTACTGCAAGGAAGCTGGGATCGAAATACATAAGACCACAATTTATACTCCTTAGTAGAATGGTGTTGTCGAACACATGAATAAGACTCTTCTAGAGAGAGCAAGGAGAATGCTCAGTAATTCCAAGTTGCAGCAAGAATTGTGGGAAGATGCAATTCTTATAGCATGATATCTAATAAATCGGTCACCGTCAACTGCAATAAATTGTAATGTTCCAGAAGAGGTATGGACAAGTCATTCATGTGATTATTCAAATATGAGAATATTTGGTTGTGATGATTATGCTCTTATTTCTAAAGAAAATGTTCTAAGTTATATCCTATATCAAAGAGATATGTCTTCATTGGATATGGTGATGGAGTTAAGGGGTACATATTGTGGGATCCTACTGCCCACAAACTCATCATAAGCAGAGATGTAGTAGTCGATGAATCCTCACTCTTAAAATTAGAACTGGTAGATGTTGAAGTGAGACAAGAAAAGGTACCACAAGTTCATCAAATTCACTTGGAAACTCAACCATCTTCAGAAAGGGAGGATCATGAAGAAGTTCCAGAAGAAGAATATGAAGATGCAAAAAATATCCAGGAAACTAAGGATATGCCTCAACCATCTCTAAAGAGATCTACATAGGTCAAGAATCCTTCTACAAGGTATGACGATTATGTTTCATATGTGGATTTGGTTTCTATTGATGGAGAACCTAGTTGTTATTAGGAAGCAATTAAGGTATCTGAAAGTGCTCAATGGAAAAAAGATACAAAAGAAGAAATGGATTCCTTAGAGAGGAAAAAAAACTGGGACCTGGTATAACTTGTAAAGGACAAGAAGGTTGTTAATTGCAAGTGGGCCTACAAACTGAAAAAGGGTGTTGATGATAAATTTGAAAGGTATAAAGAAAGACTAGTAGAAAAAGGGTATTCTCAAAAGGAAGGTATTGATCTTCATGAAATCTTTCCACTATTTGTGAATCTTGTTTCAATTCATGTTGTGTTAGCATTAGTTTCTTTACTTGATCTTGAGTTAGAGCAACTAGATGTTAAAACAAGGTTTCTACATGGAGATTTGGATGAGGATATATATATGGAACAACCAGAAGGGTTTGTTCAAGATCACAATAAGAGGTTTGTTTGCAAACTCAAGAAGTCATAGTATGGCCTAATATAGTCTCCCAGGAAATGGTACAAGAATTTTGATTCCTTCATGGTGAGCCTAAATTTTACAAGAAGTGAATATGATCACTGTGTTTACTTTAAAAAATTGGAAAATGGCATATTCATTATTTTGGTGTTATTTGTTGGCGATATGCTTGTGGAAAGCAAAAGTATGGTCAAAATCAATAGGTTAAAGAATTAGTTGTATAGGGAGTTTGATATGAAGGATCTAGGAGCAAAAAAACAAATCTTGGGCATGGAGATACACAGAGACAGGAAAAATGGTAAGTTGTGGTTATCACAACAGAAGTATGTGGAGAAAATACTTATGAGATTCAGTATGAATAATGTGAAACCCATACAGATCCCTTTGGCTTCCCATTTCAAGATTTATTCATGTTTATGTCCTAGTAATGATGAAGAAAATGATTATGTGTCTCATGTTCCATATGCAAATGCAATAGGAAGTTTGATGTATGTGATGGTGAGTACTAGACTAGATATTTCACATGAAGTTGGTGTTGTCAGTAGATACATGACAAATCGAGGTAAAAAACATTGGGAAGAAATGAAATGGGTTCTTTAATATCTTAGAGGCACAAGTAATTATTCTATCACCTATGATGGTTCCAGTGATTCAGTTTGCGGTTATGTAGATTCAGATTTTGCAGTTGACTTGGACAAAAGGATATCCACTTCATGATATGTATTTACTCTTGTAGGAGGACCTGTTAGTTGGATGTCAAAGATTTAAAAGGTAGTTTCTTTATCCACTACAGAGGTAGAATATATGGTTGCTTCACATGCATGCAAGGAGGCAATTTGGTTAAAAGGTTTGTTGGGTGAGTTTGGAAGGATACATGACAAGGTGAAAGTAATTTGCAATAGTTAAAGTGCTATTCATTTGGAAAGCAATCCATCTTGTCACAGTAAGACGAAGCATATTTCTATCAAATACCATTTTTTATGACAAGTGGTTGATGAAGGGAGAGTGCCTCTAGATAAAGTCCATACAAAAGTGAATTTTGCAGACATGTTTACGAAACCAATTTTGTAAGAGAAGCTACGATGGTGTTTGGCTTCTCTTGGCTTGCAGAAAAGGTGAGGAATTAATTCAGGCATGATATATCAAGTGAATTGTTATCAAGGTGGAGATTGTTGGAAACTTTCCAACCAATTTCCATGTGGTATCATACAAATGGACATCAACTAAATTTAGATTGTGCATACATGCACTCTTCAGTGAACAGTTCGTGTAACTTGTGGATCTTATTATAATCAATTAGTCTAATTGTTTGAGACATTTTAGATATATGAGCATACCCATAGAGGTGAAGAGAGTGTGAACAAGACACAATACTATGGATGTTGGATTACTGAGAGGGGGGGTGAATCAGTAATAGAGAAATTTGATCCTTTTTAACCATATAGTCCAAGTGTTATATCAATGTAGCGTTATCATCCAATAACTGTAGAGTGAATAAGAAATGAAAAAATGAAAAATCATACATAGACATAGTACATCAGTGTTTTACGTGGAAACCCAAAGTGGGAGAAAACCACGAAATGTTTTTTCTTATATGTCTTGAAGAATTACATTAATTGGAAGCACCATCTTCCTTTGTTTTCCAGCTGCAACTGGAAGGACGCTCCAACCCCCTTGTTTCTCAAGCTACAACCTAAGAGAAGCTCCAACTCCCCTATTCTCTAGCTACAACTAGAAGGAGGCTACAACCCCCTATGTTCTCCGACTACAACCGAAAGGTGGCTACAACCACCTGTCCTTGCCCCATCCAACTGCCCTGACGTAGAATTAGAATTATGGAACCAATGTCACACTATCACTGTGAGATATACCACTATACAACTATATCAATCTGTACCACTGACTTGCATCCAACCTGTAGAACTTCCCTGTAATCAATTTGTACTAGAACTGAACATGTATCAACAAAAATACAATAGGTACGCGACCTGTAGTGCTCCAAAACATGTATGTACGCACCCTATCGGTTATGCATCTCATGTATGTACATGACCAAACTATTATGCAGCCCACATCTGCCTTCTGAAAATTAGGGTTTCCTTTCTCTTGAAAACTTCTGACCCTCTGTTACTTATTTCACATAGATCTGTAACCTATCATTGTATCCATATTGTAACTGTATCATGTGCATGCATCCTCATACATAACCTTTACCCAAAGAATATATATCTCTCTCTAGTCATGTTTCGTATAGGTGTGTGTAATCATGAACAACTTTAATAACCCTCACATGATCTAGTCATTAGACCCTTTCTGATAGTCAGCCTCTCAATACATTAATCACTTCACAAATTGATGCAGACCCCACCTTCTCCCCAAAGGGATGTGTGACATCCAGGTCTAGGATCTCTGATTCTTGAGTCAAATGACTCTCTGGAACCTTAAGGGTTCCCTTCTATATCTAAACACATGCCCTTTCGGCACCTTGGTGTAGGTCTGGCAGCACCCACGACCTTCCCTTTCTCTCTTCTGTGAAATCTCAGACTACTCGATGTTAGCTCTTTTTCTGATAAGCCCCCTCTTGATATGACCTTGGGTGGTGACCTCTAGTGACCATGCGATTGTGAGCACGACCAATAATGGTTTGGGATCAAACTAATTTTCGACCCACAATTCTCCTCAAACCTCCACGCGTCCTTTTGGCAAAACCATGGTATGGATTGCGACCTGCCCTCAATGTTTTAAATTCCGTGCACTTCCTATCCCCGCAATGTTACGGGATCGTCGATCTCTCGATCTTGATAGTACTATATGAACTGATGGTTCAGATCTAAGCCTTTCAAATCTATGGACCAGATCCGTCACTCTTAAATCAACGACTGTGATCTCCTTCGCAATTCCGAACTTCAGACTTTTCAAATCTCAAACCTCGCTTTCCTCCTTACGTCAATATTTTGGAGTTGACGATCTGCGGACACATGTAATCCAATCAACGGTCCTGCCTTCACTTCAGGTGTTTGACCCTTCAACTTAGATCAATGGTCCTGCAGCCCTCTTCTCGATCAATGATCAAAATATCCTCCGGGTCTTCGGACTTCTGAGATCTCAAATCTCAAACTTCACCCTTTCTCCCAATGCCTTTTATTCGAAGGCTATAATCCACTGACGCATGTCTTGCTGATCTAATGATTGAGGATTACTTCAGGTCTTTACCCAGAGTGCATGTATTTATGCCACATCTCTGTTAGATCCGACGGATACGAATAACTTCAAATGATTCGATGGCTCAGGTTCGCTTTGGATGATCGAACGATGGAGATTTCATTTCAGCTTTCTGGCTCTTCGGGCTTTAGAAATCTCAAGTATCAAAACTTGATAGGTTCTCTCTCTCGTGCATGTGAAGCATTAAGGCTCATGCACCTTACACAGATCAGACGGTTGTTGATCCTTTTCTCTATGATCCAACGACCACTGTCACTCCTCCTCATGAGCTTTTGATTTCTTCCGACTTAGAAGATTTATCACTCTTCAAAGGTTTCAAACCTTTTCCCCTCCTATGAGTCTGAATCTTGGATCACATCAACACTTATGAAAAGTGTTATCCCTTATGAGCTTAATTCTTAAAGGATTTTGACTTCCCATGCACTCGTTGCATTCTCGGGATTTCGATAACTCGGATCGAAGGATTTATTGAAAATAAATTCTTCTCGCCCACATGTCATTCCTGTATTCTGGTTCTTCGATGCTTGGTCGCTTCTTGATGATGTGCACTCCTTGCACTTGGTCTAAGTTTCGTTTGTTCTCTCTGAACTCCTGTGAGTCAATCTGAGACTCAATCGACGCACTCCTTGCATTCAAGATGCACACCTTCCATACAAGTTTCAGAAGAGAAACAATTGAAACTTATCTAGTTTCTTCACAAACTCATATGATCAACTCTTGAACAATCACACATGAACGAAATGAAATAAACGACATACACATAATATAACATTCATTCATTCACACATAAACTGAACATAGTCCAAGGATTTGGGACAATTCTGTCTATTCTATTCATTCATGAAAACAAATTACATAATATTGCAGTTCTTTCTTGTGTATTTCTTCTACTCTACTTTGTTCTACTGATCTCTATCTCTATTTCATGATATCCTAATCTAATAAAAAAAAAATCATATATATACAAAAATATCTCTCTTTCTTACAAAAGAGGGCTCTATGAGCTTATCCTCTCCATCGCCTTAGTGCCATCAACATTTCCATTAAGACACCTTAACCCTATGACTCATTACATTGAATGGAGATCCATACCTGACATGGATCTATACTTGCGTACAATTGATTATTTCGATGAACTCATCCACACCTGTCCAAGGGCATTGCTTTGGAATTTATCAACCTTACACATAAATTAACTTAATTTGATAATTCAAATTTTGAAAACGAGAGTGTCGGTGCCTCTCCCTATATCAAAATGTGTGTTGACATGTTTATTTGTTAACGCATCTGTCGAGTCGGAAAGATGCTCCTGCATCATACTCAATAGCTGTGAAAAATTCATGAGCTCTCCAGCTTTGCTGAAATCCACCTGGATCCCAAACTTTTACTTGGAGCTGTCTACCTGCTCCTCTGCTTTGTTGTTGTTGCTGTTGTTTCTTCCTTGCTACTATGGCAGGATCTCTTCTGCTTAGCTTCTCCTTGCTAACAGTCTCTTCTGCTGACCTCAATATTAGCTTTTTGATCTCTTCTATCACCCTGTCCAACTGCTCCAGTGGTTGGCTCTTCTTATGTAATATTCTCTGCCACACTTCCTCATCTCCATACTTATCAATGGGTAGATCTACTTGATCTATCATGTTGTCTTCATCTCCTCTTATGACACTAGTTTTCCACTCTACTGCAGACTTCAATTCTGCAGTCTCCTTACTGAATTGTTGCTCAACTTCTTCCTCTGACATATTGGTTTCTATCATCTCCTCTTGTGCTGGTATATCTCCATATTCTATCAACTGTTCCTCTGGATGGAATTATTCTCTCTCTTTTGCTGCATGCTTCAGTGCTGCAGTCATCATTTGTTCAGCTTCCCGGCTGAAATTTATGAGCAATTTTGTCGAATTCTCTTCTCTTGCAATCTTCGTGACTGTCTTTTGGCATCCATCTTCTGGTTTTGGATTGTCCAACCAATCCTCCAACATCTTCAGCTCTTTCTCCCATTGAGTGAGAAATTCATCTGAATTCTTCTCTTTTTTTGTTGGGGTAGACATCAATGTCTGTTCTTTCTCCTCTTTGATAATCTTTGTTGGTTGTCCTTCTGTTGCTTCTCTTGCAACACATGCTCTAGCCCCAATTGGGCTACTTGGTAGGAATATCTCAATTCCTCCAATGATCAAACTACTCCTATGATCCACCTCCACCAGCTCTCCTTGCTAATATGAACTCTTAGCTGAGTTCATGAGACTTTCAAACAGTCTCCTCTCACTTTCCTTGCCCACTTGACAACTTGGGATTTTTCTTCTACTCTCTTGGTAGTCTATGAGATCCTCTAATGATCCCATCTCATTGCCCACCTGAAAATATGAACTTTCATTACTGATCCCTTGGCAGTATATGAGACCTCCCACTGATCTCTTTCCATTGCCCACCTGACAATCTAATAGCTGACTGATGCCCTTCTGGCAGTCTTTGAGATCATCCACTGATCTCTTATCCTCATTATCACTGAGACTCTTCCCAGTTTTTGGCTCACAGATGTGAACCACTTCCTCCTCTGTATCTCTAAGGTTTTTACCATGCCTCAGCCACCTTTTCAACATTTTTTGTTGCCTTTTGGACATGCCATTTTACTTTTCTCTTCAAAGGCCATTCATATGTTTAGTGTACCTTTGCATCCCACTGCATCTTCAATGCTAGCCTCTCCATATTTTCCATTATTTATGTGAGCTCTTTATCTATATCAACTTTGTTTTTCTGCTGGTGGTCCTTGCTCTGACCACCCATATGGCCTTCAGTAGCCATTTTTCACCCTCTTTTTTCTACTCATCTAGCTTTCTACCATTTACTACACATCTTTCTAGAAATCACACACAGAGCATCAATACTATGTCTCCTTCTCACCTACTGTCTACAAGAAAACTTTAGCTTCTAATATCATTCAACATTATCATATTATCTTCTTCACTTCCTTGCTTCTATGCCTGCTATCTACAAGAAAAATACTAACTCTGATACCACCTGATGTAGACCCACCCCTCTCCCCAAAGGGCTGCATGACCTCCCAGTATAGGATCTTCGATTCTTGAGTCAAATGACTCTCTGGAACCTTAATGGTTCCCTTTTGTATCTAAACACAGGCCCTTTCGGCACCTTAGTGCAGATCTGATAACACATGTGACCTTCTCTTTCGCTCTTCTGCGAAATCTCAGAGAACTGCGGGTTAACTCTTTTTCTGATAAGCCCCCTCTTGATATGACCTTGGGTGATCGCCTCTCGTGACCACGCGATTGTGGGCACGACCAATAGTGGTTTGGGATCAAACTACTCTTTGGCCCACAATTCTCCTCGAACCTCCACGTGTCCTCTTGGTAAAAATACAGTATGGATTGTAGCCCACCCTCAATGTTTTAAAGTCTGCGCACTTCCTTTCCCCGCAATCTGATAGGACCGTCGATTTCCCGATCTTGACAGTACTTTCTGAACTGACGGTTCATATTTGCACCTTTAAAATCTACGGACCAGATCTGTCCCTCTTAAATCAATGGCTGCGATCTCCTTCGCAATTCTGGACTTCAGACTTTTGAAATCTCAAACCTCGCTTTCCTCTGTATGTCAATCTTCTGGAGTTGACGATCTATGGACACTTATCCTCCAATCAACGGTCCTTCCTTCACTTTGGTTGTTTGACCCTTCAACTAGGATCAATGATCCTACGACTCTCTTCTCGATCAACAGTCGAAATCTCCTCTGGGTCTTCAGACTTCTGAGATCTCAAATCTCAAACTTCACCCTTCTTCCCAATGCCTTTTATCTGAAGGTTATAATCCACTAACGCATGTCCTACTGATCTGACGATCGAGAATTACTTCAGGTCTTTACCTAGAGTGCATGGATTTATGCCACATCTCTCTTAGTTCTGACGAATACGAATCAATTTGGATGATCTGATGAGTCAGGTCCACTTAGGATGATCAAACGACTGAGATTTCACTTTGGCTTTTCGGCTCTTCGAGCTTCGGAAATCTCAAGTCTCAAACCTTGATAGGTTCTCTCTCTTGTGCGTGCAAAGCATTAAGGCTCGTGCACCTTACATAGATCAGACGAATGTTGATCTTTTTCTCTATGATCCAACGACCATTGTCACTCCTCCTCGTGAGCTTCTGATTTCTTCCAACTTAGAAGATTTATCAGTATTCAAAGGTTTCTAACATTTTCCCCTATTACGAGTCCGACTCTTGGATCTCGTCAACACTTCTGAAAAGTGTTATCCCTTTTGAGCTTGATCCTTAAAGGATTCTGACTTTCCACACACTCATTGCGTTCTCGGGATTTCGATAACTCAGATCGAAGGATTTCTTGAAAATAAATTCTTCTCTCCCACCTGACATTCCTCTGTTATAGTTCTTCGATGCTTGGTCACTTCTTGATGCTGTGCACTCCTTGCACCTGGTCTAAGTTTCCTTTTTTCTCTCTGAACTCCTTTGATTCAATATGAGACTCAATCGACGCACTCCTTACGTTTGAGATGCACACCTTGCATATGAGTTTAAGAAGAGAAACCATTGAAACTTATTCAATTTCATCACGAACTCATACGATCAACTCTTGAACAATCAAACATGAATGAGATGAAATAAATGCATACACAGAATATAACATTCATTCATTCACACATCAAATGAACACAGTCCAAGGATTTGGGACAATTTTCTCTCTTCTATTCTTTCATGAATACAAATTACATAATATTGCAGTTCTTTCCTGTGTCTTTCTTCTACTCTACTATGTTCGAATGATCTCTATCTCTATCTCATGATCTCCTAATCTAATAAAAAAAAAACTCATCTCTATACAAAAATATCTCTCTTTTTTACAAAAGAGGGATCTATGAGCTTATCCTCTCCACCGCCTTAGTGCCATCAACATTTTCGTTAAGACATCTTAGCCCTATGACTCATTACATTGAACAAAGATTTAGACCTGACACGGATCTAGACCTACTTACAGTCGATTATTTAGATGAACCCATACACACCTGTCCAAAGGCATGGCTTTGGCATTTATCGACCTTACACATAAATTAACTTAATGTTATAATTCGAATTTTGAAAATGAGAGGGTCGGTGCCTCTCCCTATCTCCAAATGCGTGCTAACGTGTTGATTTGTTAATGCATCTGTTGAGTCGGAAAGATGCTCCTGCATCATATACAAGCTCTCAACCATGTACCACAAAAACCCTTAGCCATATGCCAAGAAATACAAGATGTGCCTCAACAAGAAGTATCAATGATAAATATATCATCAATGTATTTATGTATATCTGACTTATGCATAAGATCCCATGCAGCCACTAGTCTCTCTAGGGAGAATCCTCAAATCTCCATAACCATTTCTCATGCATACATCAAAATCCAACTATTCATAGAAATAAGACATACCTTTTGAATAAATGGATAGATCTGATGTATCTGAGCACTGTAGACCTTCCAAGGAGATTGATCTCAGAATTTAGAACCTCTGCATCTTCATCTTCTCAAGTTGCATGGCTTTACCAACATGTACACACCCTGTACACAACTAGCCCGCGTATGCCTTAGTATGTACGCACCCTATACACAGCTAGCCTGCGTACGCCTCAGAAAATAGGGTTTTTTAGTATTTGTTGTAATTTTGAGAATTTCACCATCTACCCTTCGTACTGCTTCAGACTTTTGCAACTTCAAATGTATCAATGATTATTTGCAATAAGCCTCACACAACAAAAGATATTCAATGTGTTCAAGTGTAATTAAATGAGAGAGCTTTGCCTCTTATTTATACTTTCATGTAACATTACATTCTCCTTATTTTAGGGAGTTCTCCATTTAAAATAATTTCTTTTGCAAACACTTTGACTTTTAGGGGCTTCTATATGACCTATGAGGGTCCTCCAACTTCACATGGCCATAACTCTCTAACCGTGAAGAGTTATGTGACGTTTCACATACCACCGTAAATGACATGAAAAGAACTATCTATCTAGAATAGTTTCACTGACAAATTCACTAACCTTCATCTTATTATTCCATAATTAAGCATGGGTTCTCTAACCATACTTTTAGGATAACTCAATCCGCAAAGCGTCTTCCCGTGAGGGCTTTCACCATAAGGGGACCACTTTGGATTTCATCCATTTGTACTTCTTATCAACCATGACAAGACAATAATGAGTCATCTTTACATCAAACAAACTTGGGTCCATTACTCAAACCTTTTTGCTACCGAGCTTTCTTCAAGGGTTGACATCAATGACAACCAACCTTAATCAACAATGGAGTGCAGTGTGTATGTGAGGAGATGATGGTTGTATTCATGTGCTGGCTATTGTAATTCTCCCTTGAATAATAAGAATACCGATTATCATTGCCCCGTGGTTTTTTCCCATATAGTTTCCACATAAATTACTATGTCAATTGTGTGATTGTGGTTGTGTCTGGTTTAATCTCGATTTTATTTTCTTTGCTTTAGAATCTTGTTAAGTGGAGTCTTTGAGAGAAAGAACTCCCGTGCAATGGATCTCTTAGGGTCGGTCCATATCGGAGATGATGACGAGATTTTGGCCGACCCCTTGGAACGAAGGTGGCTACCCAATGTACAAAAATCTCAAAATATGATTCTCTTACTTCGATTGACTTGCTGATTTGACCATTTTCATGAACATATTCAACAATATGTCCTTCAGAGAACCTTGAAATTACAACTTACACCAGGCATGAGAGAAAACATTATGAGTGCCCTTGGACGATCTGTGCTAATGGTATGACAGTTTATGGTTTTGACCGTCAATTCAAGTTACACAGCAAGCCTGACTACAATAATTATCGCTGACAATTAAAGGATCGATAGTTTGATAGCAAGTGGATGCATTTGAATTCGAGGTTTCTGGACTCATTTATCCATGGGCGGCACACTTGCTGGTCGACGTTGAATTGCCTCTTGGAAACTATGATATTGCCCCCCACAATACCATTCGATATACAAGGGTTTGTTGTATATTAAAACCGTGCGATGTGTTGGGAACTGTTCTACTTACCAGTTCTCCGGAGATACGTGCAATCTTAGGGTTTTAATCCAAGTGGAAGGTATGTCCCAAGGTTCGTACGCTCCTCCCTTCCACATTGGCACTCGCCTTTTAAAAGACTCCCAGGAAAACAAGCTCGATGCATTCAACATAGTTGAAGCTCGACGCTATAGTTGAGGCACTGCCAAATTCTTCTACATATGGAAGATTACTACTTGGAGTCGGTTCTAACTGGAAACGACCTAAGAGACAAGTGCATTGTATAGGCATTTCCTTAAAGTTATGGAAGATCTATTTCAGACTCCCAATTTCCCCAAGAGTGTTGAGGTAGGGTTTTTTTTTAAATAGTTGCTTTGGGAATGAAGCTAAAACTTGGAAGGGATGCTTGGGGTTGGATCCCCATTACATAATTGAATGATGAATATAAAGAAGGAAGGTCTCTAAGGAAGTTCAAGATTGGACAAAAGTTGATAACTAGAATAATTGGATCTCCTAAAAAAATTTGGAAGAATAGAAAAAGATGTGTGGGATCTCTCTATCGGACCTTCAACACTGAAAGTAAATGGAACTGATGCAAAACCATATGGGACCACATTTTAAATTCTCGGATATGAAAGTTGATTGGAAGGATGGTTCTCGTAATCAAAAGCTTGTGAATGAGATACATAAAGGTGAGATTATTGGTGGGAGAATTTGTAAAATTTTGGGAAGAGTAGGTGGTTTAACTGTGCAAATGGGGTAAACAAATATTGAAAAAGTGCATTTCCTAGAATTGAGAGATGTCTGCATTAAAAAATTCTTTGGAGGAAGACATGGAAGGGAGAAATTTAATAACACATAGATATCAAAAGAATGTCTTTGAACTATCGAAGCAATTTGCGCCATTATCGTCGATTCCCACTAGAGGAGTTCATGCGATGAACTCTAGCTCAAACCGAATAAGTTCCCACGAACTTCTCTAGTATACAATAGAGGAGTTTGTGCAAAATCCTCCGAAAGAGGAACAAGACCCTACTATATTGTGGTTCATATTTTGGCCATAACTTTTGACTCGGGCGCTTGTTTCATGCATTAATTATACTGTTGGAAAGCTCTTTCCGAGATATACGACTTCCCAAGTATATGATTTGAGAAATTCCTAACTTATTATCTTCATTTTTCAGGATTAATATCTAACACCTTGTTAACAACAAGAAGAGTGCAACACATCAACCATGAATGAAGGAACCATGAATCAAATTCAAGGAAGTTTATACGATATGTATTAATGTTTTAGTTCTATGAGTTTGAATGCTTTATTTTAATGAGTTACTCTAATGACACTCATTTGTTGTATGTTGAATAGTGTCGGCTACCAATGCTGAGAGGAGGTCGTATTGATCAACAACCTCACAATGCGATATATAGCCAAGGACAACATGGCATTAACAAAAAAAATTGTCGAGGAACAACAAAGAGAATTTAATTGAAATGGTTGAAGAGGAAGTTTGAACCCCATGTTGATGACTATCGAACTTGGATAATGAAGATGTTCCAATGTCCAAACCAACCATTACAATCGGAGAGGAGCACTACAACTGAAATCCATGATGGCCCACTAGTTCTAAAAGACAAATTCGAAATGTAACCCCTATCTTTGTTCCCTCATCATTACAAAGAGGATTATAAGGAAAAAAGATAGTAAATGAAAGGTCACAGAGGAAGGTGGAAGGTCAAGAGTCATGTTGAACTTCAACAAGTGATAGAATTGTATCCAAAGAAAGGGTTTTGGCTCTTCAGGAATTCTACATTTCTGAACTATTTTGGGAATACAATGTTAACTAAAATTGAGAAGATGTTCCTTGGAGTTTTGATGTAATATTACTAAAACTATTAATATTGAGAAGCCCTCAGGGCTATCTTTTGATAGAGATAAAAACCTACATGTGTTGTTGTTTTGTTGTGAACTATTTCAAGTGGAATGTATGTTGTTCACATGGGCTTTAAGGACATATTTTCTAAGAGAATTTTATGATGCAATCTATGTTCGTCTCGCAATACGATTATTCTTTCTTATATTATACGTACTGAGCATATAAGTTGTTGATGTATGCATAGATATCATTTAGAATGTTCTGGTTATGTATGTGTATACATGTGTCTCTAGATTTGCACCTTCATGACAACTATCTGAGTGGGGTCTTAAGTAGAGTTTAGTTCCATTATAGCTCATTCACTTACAATAATTCGCTCTTAGCTAGAATATGATAGATTAGAAGTAGATTATATTTATTTCAATCATTCACATAGTATTCATCTACATCTTTTGTTTTCATAACCATCCAAGATTCACCTTCATCGGTAGACCAGGACGCAACCAATAAAACCAAAACCAAAAATAGTTGTCAGGCTAGAATCCATAAGGGTTCCCTATTTCAAATGGTGAGAGGTCTAATTTGGACTTTTTATCAGGGGTAACCCCTACTAATGAAAAAGGGTGATTTTTCCCACGTCAATAGGATTTTGCAACAAGGTTTATAAATATAAGATCAATATAACCAACTTAGTAGTCACAATCAAATTATGTAGTTTTTAGGATCAATATAGAGTATGCTTATATTGAATCCATGCACTTTATCCTTTTATTAGATTATATGTAATTATTGGGAACTATAAATTTTTTACTTGTGTTGTTTGGGTTATGATTTTAATCATTAACATGTATTTCAATAATTCCAATTGCCACCATAATTGATTTGAAACTAAAAACAATTTGAGAATTTTCTTATACTTGTGTTGTTTGTGTTATGATTTTAATTGTTAACATGTATTTCAATCTTTCCAATTGCCACCATAATTGATTTGAAGCTAAAAGCAATTCCATAAAACCTAAGACACTATAGGATAACGCATTGGAGTGAACAACATTATTGTATAGTTTGGAGAGACAATTGATGCACATCTTGCATTGACCAATCCCCCACATAGTTTAAAGTGGTATTTATGTGTTGAAACATAAGTGATAAAAGTTACATCAATTAGTCAAGAGTTGAGACCCAATTGTACATGATAAATATTAGTCACATGCTGACACCTTGTGGAGGCCATTGAAACAATCGAACAAATCCAAATATTTCTATGCATATTCCAACCTTACCACACACATTCTATTCCTTTGGAATCCTTTTTGTGTAGCTAGATATTTATTTTGAGAGATAAGGAAAAAAATTCAATGGAAGTAGACTAGATCTTTTTTCCTTCATGGAGGCCAAACTATTATGCTTTCAAAGACTTCAATGGAAGTAAACTATATATTTTTCCTTCATGGAAGCCAAACTATTATGCTTTCCTGACTTGATATAGCTATATGTTCTCTAATGTTTCTAACATGCCAATATAATTGGTATCCATTAAAATACGGGACTTAATAGCCTTTAAAAGGAAAAGAAAAATTCCAAAAAAATGGAACATGTTCAATTTTTTTTTGTATTCTTCTTTCTTTTTTCCCTTTTTTTGGTTTATTTTCCCCTATTTTCAGTGGTTAATAGTGTATCATTAGGCAAGAAACACTAGGAAACATCACCTTGACATTTTCTAAAACAAAATGGCATCTCTTGGGTTCAATTGAAAAATCTTATTTCTTGTTGGGAACCTTAGTTTACTTTGCTTATGTGATATGAGAGGCATATTTTTCATGTTCTAATTCTCTTGGATTGGCATTTTTCCAATCATAACCACAAGCAGGGTTCATATTATTTCAAGTTAGAATCCCAATATGACCACTAAGAATATGATAAGATAATTTTATTAGTGTCCAAAAAATGACCACAACTAAGTTAATGAGACTGCTAAGTACAAAAGTATTAATACACCACACAAATAAGTTATTGGGACTACTAAGTACAAAAGTATTATTGCGGGAGTGCAAGGACCACTTGTATAAAAGTAAAAAATATATCTAATAATGGACCTCAAGAGTCAAAACCAATAATTGATATGACACTTGAATTGTAGAACTCTTATACACTATAAAGATATTTTCCATAATACCACATAATTTGGGTTTGTGTCTCCTTAAGGATTCAATAATAACATCATGTGATAATGTATACAACAAACATATGCCTCATCTTTAAAAGACCTCTACATATCATAATATAATTAAGTGGATAATCAACCAATTATTAGCATATGTATCATGAATGATAAAATTTACAGAGGATACAACAAAATAACACATCATAACACATCTAAAATTTTCAAATGTACATTTAATTAGAAAATGTGTCATAATTTCTAGAAGTACATAATTGTAACTCATTCCCAAAGTACAAAATGGAAAATAGGGCCCAAAGTACTACAAAATCCACATGGTGGAAATGACAAATGGAGGCAGTCATTATTGCTCACCTCCCTTAGCACTGCTAGAGGCATAGATCGAAAAGTGATCATTCTCCTCTTTGTGCTTGAGAAACCTCGATGTTTCCAATGTCAAGGATTGTTATGAATTTCTATAGACAGGAAAAAAAACAATAATTTATAGGTTACTTTTTAGAATTTCAAATATCAACAAACTTACAAAATAAAATTTCACAATTCAGTATAACAAAAATTCACCAAAAATGTGAAAACTCTCGTATGTGATGTCCTCCTCCTAGACCCAAACCTATCTATAATTACTCCCTACAAAATGTGATGTCCCTCTCGTGGATCCAAACCTCTCTAAATTCCTCCCTACAAAAGTTGCAAGAAATCAATAAGGATTAGATAATACAATACAAACAAGAGCCATGAGACCGCAATGCCTTGTTCCTTTTAAGCACAATATGATGAGACAACAGGTCAAGTTGGAAAAGAATATCAAAAGAAAGTGAACTGGCAACTACTTTATAATGTATGTGTAACATACTCTCTTATGAAATATAAATAAAAGGAATTGCAATTTCTAGTGTGTATATTAATCAAATGATAGTCATACAACATCCAAAGGTAAACATAATTTTTCTTTCATACTTAACTAACAATAAATTCCAGATAACATATTTTACCCAAGAAATTTTTTGAATAAGTATGATAATTAATAATGTGAAATCTATCTACCACAAGAAGACAAGTTATAAATTAAATGTCATAAATATCCGACAAACAAAACTCCAAACCACTAGTTCCTTTATATAATACCCAATACCTTGACAGTGAACAGAACCTACACTTTGTCAAATGAAAAGAAATACACCCCACACTCTCACAACCATCCAAAAAGAGTACTTTATACCTCTTGTAATAGTTTTTGTATGCATAACTGAATGGTCATGATTAGAGTTTCATTCAATCTTGGATGGAAAATATTCATAAATTTTCAGACTTCTACTTGCTCGAAAAGAGGGAATTACATGAAAATTTGTGAGCATGCATCCCAAGGAAATATGGTAGCAAGGTTTTAACCATTGAACTTTTTTAAACACATTAACATTCTTATGAATGAAAGGAAGATAAAAAGAATTACATACAGACATTGATGCAAAAGTGCAAAACAATGATGAACTTTATACAAGATTACTATTAACATATATGCAATGTACAACATTGCAAAAAAGCCCATTGACATGAAGAGACATAAAATAAAATAACATTGGGATATGTTAAGTGCTCACATAGAGAAAATTGGATGTCAATATGTTTAACACATATCCATGGTATTCAAGTAATTTATAAGAAGATTATCCAAAATAATTTAGATTGGTTTCTTAGACTGGGTATACAACATGCCACCCAACTTTTCTCAATCATTCCTTATGAGTACTAGTTTTATGATCTATGGAATAGCTACAATTTTCCTCTTGCGTGATTGCCATAATTTATTCTAGTGTTTCAACTTTAATGTGTGCTCTTACACTATAAAAGCAATGCTATACATTATGACCGTGGATGACTCCCTTACAATTTAAATACAATATATGCATTGAATAAGTCTTATACTCTAGTAGACAACATATGCTTCCAAGGAACATATTTTTGTATATAATGAGAACATATTATATGAATTGAATATAAGGTTTATATATGGAGATTAAATCTTATTCAAAATCATAGGAAATTCCCATATATAATATTTATTTATGGGAAATTAACTAACTATTACACATCCAAAAGATGATCGAGCTTCATTTCGTTGGTCACCAAACATCATGTTCACATGAAACCTGTAAGGATCATAGTTTTGTACACATTTAACCTCCAAAGTTTATGTAGTTTTCTTTATTTGTAGAATGAACATCTAAATATGTATATAATACATACCTACAATGTTGCATAACCGTAAAAAGATCAAGAACATGTTATATGATCAGTTTAATGAAGTGTTAAAATTTTAAGCTACTCTCCTTTAGTAGTGTTAATGTCGAAGCAATAAATAAATAATAATAAAATAACCCAACCTGTTTCAAATGTACCAAAATTAATAGAATTGTATTACTATGCCGGTTAGTAGTAATCTTTGTAAAATCCACAGTAAATATTTCAAAACATGTTTAGACAACTTCCTATATTTCAAGCCTAAGTCCAATTCATTATTTCTTCTATGTTATGACAAGACTAAGGGAAAAGTATGCCAATTCCTTGCTAATATGAAAAACATCCCTTCTCTATTTGAGCTTTCGAAAAACAAAGTTTATTAGTATTCGAGGAACAATACAATCTCTGTAATTTCGATCCAATCATCAGAAATTGACGTATGTGGAGTCACAAAAATACAATGGCCAAATAAATTTGAAATATAAATTCAGTGAGTCATCCTGTCGTGGTTGCAACAACTCCCCTTTACTTTCACTCATACAAGAGAAAGGAAAGGGTCCCTTTACTAAAATTTCAGTCATATTTCCAAATCCTCTCCTGCTTGCCTAATACTATTTCTTTTCCTATGTTGAGGGAGTTGGAGGATTTATATTGATTGATGGTTATCTTGGATTGGTGTCAGTTATTCCTTTTGATCTGATGATTTCAAATGTTTTTATGTTTCTTCTTGACCTATGATGTTTTTTTTATATATATTTATATGATGGAATTGATGTGTCATTTTTTGACCTTTTACTGATTTCGAAGTGCCTCGTCATCTGATGTCCCTGCATGGTTTGTTCTATTGCATGTCCTGATTGAATAACTCAAACTCTACATACTACTGTTGATATGTTGGTTCTTCATGTTTTTATTTTTATTCTTTTCCATGAAAATTCTAATCACCTATTTCAAACTCTAAGTCTAAATTGCTTATTGTTGATCTTTCTTTTGAGTTGAGACTTGGCACATGTAGTTTTAGGACACTTATCTACATCCACCATATTATCGTTGAATCAACCTAACGCTCTCTTATAAATTGTCTTACAGACAGGGAATATACTGTTTATTGTATTGGAAAGTCTTCTTTTTATCACATGGATGATATCATTCTTGTTGTTTTGCAGGAGAAGGTTTGCAGGGGCACTGCATTTGCATGGATGCTTCATCCTTGAAAGGCCTATGGGAAAATTTTTTGATCCTTTTCTACTACCTTGACCTTGATTCTTCCCAGAATTGTGCTTGTTGGGAAGAATAATACCTTTTCGTGTAGTTGTCTCGAGGTCTGAAGCTCCCAAGGCTATCAGACCCACCTTTCCCACAAGCCTATTCTTGAACCTCTTCAGATTGATTTACACTGAATCCTCTCTTGGTCTTACCTCTCACCAAAACTCACGCCATAAGTATGTTAAACCTCTTGATTGTGAGTTCTTGCCGATTTGTCTCTTGATACTTGCTAGTTATCTATCGCATTCATGGATAGTGGTCTAGCATAGAGACTTTTTCCTTGATTGTGTTGTCTTCCCACTCCTCACGATCTAAGCATGTCCACCCTGTATGATGCACATATAGAGTGGACTAACATGTGAGGTGCACTTGGCTTGATTCAATGTACGATTTCCATTTGCTTCTACTTGCGATGTTAAATTGTCACATGAAGTGTTGCCCTTTTCTCTCTTCACTCCTCCTTTACCGAAACTTAATAGCAATTTGACCCCACTCCTCTCCATGATGCCTAGTTTTTCGATCCCTCACATTGTGACGCTCCATCAAAGAAACCCACTGCCATATTACAATCTAACATTGGAGGCATAACAACCCTATGATGCTAAAAATTTTGTGTTTTTTTGTTGAAATAATGTAACTGCGAAGAGCATTCTTATTATTTTGTTATTGGATTAAATCCCCATTGTGGATTAATCATGTCATTATTATTATTATTATTATTAGGTTAATCC
>JZKD02S1803885.1:272249-307981 GCA_000966675.3 Picea glauca | reverse complement strand
CCCAGGATAAATGTTGTGTCTATTGTGGATGTGTATTTCTCAGTGATCTTGTGCTTATTGTGCTCTTATCTTTATGAAATGCAAAGAACTATAATATCAGCATAAAACATTAACATTTTTTTTTTGTTTTCACCCAAATATTGTAGAATTTTGTTACAAACCCTAGCCAAAGAAAGAGTTTTTTCTTCAAAAATAATCATATTCCATATCTCCCAACAAATAAAGCAAGGAACTTTTGTCCAAAACTCCATTTCCTTTACCCAATTCTGGTAACATTCACAGAGGAGACCTCCTCCCCAATTCCTATTTAGTTTAAGTTTCTTTAGGATGGAATTCCATATGTCTTTGGTAAATGGGAAATCAACCATATAATGATTCAAATATTCCTCCTTTGCTCCACACAACACACATCTACTAGGACCAATCATACCTCTTTTTGTCAAATTATCCCATGTAATAATTTTATTTTCAAACATTAACCAACAGAATAATTTAACTTTTAATGGTAACTGCCACTTCCAAAGTTATAAATATCATTCATTTTGACAGACCTTATTATCATCTAGTGTTTGTACTTCATAGGATTGCTTTGTATTTACTTGTCCTCCTTTGGTATTCCAAGACCACATTAATGTATCATTTTTTACATTTAATTCAAAGCCAGACCAAACTAATCCTTTTACATATAAATCCCATTCCTCTTTCTGTTCTCCAACTAGTCCAACAGTTTCTGCATTTTTCCATCTTGAAGATTTTTGGTACTCAGTTACAAGAAATCCTACCTGTGCTAGAAATTTTATACCAATTGAATGAAAAGTACTTGTTAAATTGTTTGATAAAATAAAGTATGATTATGTCTCAATCATCAGATCCTCTAATATCCTAATATCTCATCCATTTCCTAGCTTCCAAGCAAGCCAATCAGTGATGATAGGTAAAGAGGTCGTTAGTTCTCTCCAATGTTAGAAAGTAATGGATGTGCTCATTTAACCATAGACAATATAACAATATTGTCACCCAATCATAGGTCGAAGCCACCCCTGAGCACCTTAACCTTGACAAAGAATGATTCTGGAAGCAAACCAATAGCCAACCACAACTATTGCATCAATCAAAGATAACCAAGACTGATCAAAAAGTCCAACCATAACCAATAGAAATTCAGAATCTAAACCAGGAATACAGATTGCAGCAACTGTCAGCTACAACTGCTCCCCTAACTTGCGCACTTACCTAGTTTCTGCAGTGCGCAGTTCTTCCCAGCTAAAATTTCGAGCTGTGTATATTAAATGAGGTATGACTACTTATATTTATACTGTTTTCTTGAGCTGTCTGGGCCGAATTCTCACTCTGGGGACTAAATACTTAATATTAAAAATTTTCTTGAGTCGACTTGTCTTCTATGGTTTCTTCTTGCTTCTCAAAATATTCTATTCTCGTCAAGGTTACACATGGAGGTAAATACCTCCCCAAACTACCATAATATCAACACTCCCTCCTAACAAGGGAGGTATTGAAGGCAATGGTCTTGAGCAAAAACATACCATTGAATCGGTAGCATCATCATAGTCGTACAGACTATCTCGTGATTAGATCACGAGCACCATCATCACCATCATATGATAGCATCAACTGCATCTTCTCTCAAAGCCATACTCTATCTGAGTAGTCAGACATGATGTTGAATAAGTCACTCACTCCAGAGAGTGATACACGGGTCATTCTTCTAATCTGGACATACGTCCTAGAAGAATGACTATACCAACAGATGTTAAAAGGATACGCCATGGATTACAGAGACCATTCCTATAGGACTTTCAATCTAGGACTATTTTCTAATCAAATTGTAGAGATCTGTCTCAACTTGTATGCCTTAGAAAATATCGTTCTTGAACCATTTTTCTAATCAGGCCACAATATGTTCCTTAGGAAAATACTAGTCCGTGACATGTCAAAAAAATGTCAACCTGGACCATTCTCCACAGAGAGAATACCTGTCCACCATCAATCTATTCTATCTAGACCATTATCTTCTTGGAGAATTTATGTCCACAAACACACTGAATATCCATCTAGCTGATAATCATTTTCAACACTACTGATAGTCTACATGGAAATCAAGACAATGTAATTCAATAGAACACAACTATGTCTATCCATAATAGTACACAACTACAATCCAGTGGTACGCTACCACACCAAGTAGCACACAACTACTTAATTAGTGACACCTAGTCACAACTAGTGGAACACATCCACCACAGTAGCATACATCTACTGTCGAGAGACATAAAGTCTCCATAGAAATCATATCATCCGATATCAACCTGTATGGAAAAACAATATCATGGTATAAACTAAGTCATTTGGGCCATTCTTCCACTCACATCCATGATATTTGGAAGAGCATCTTCCCTCATAAAGTAAAACATCAGTCATGAGCTATCTAGACTATTCTTCTCAAGCATAGAAGAATAACTGTCCTGATTTTTTAGCCTGGACCATTCACCTATCTGGGCCATTCCTATGGCAATAAACAAAGTGCAACTTGGAGAGAATGAGTTTTCCCTAAGGAATGCCTATCCCTTATTGCTGAACCTGGACCATTCACCTAACTGGGCCATTCCTCCGACACTAAACAAAGTGAAACTTGGAGAGAATGCATCTTCCTTAGGGAATGATTGTCTGAACCATTTCCTAAGGCAATGATTGTTCTACACCAACCTCCAAAATGGGCCATTCTTCGAAAATGCTCACAACTGTGAACTTCGAAAGAATGACTTCCTGACGAGGTGGACCATTCTACTTGACCACTACTAAGAGTGACTTCCAAGAAGAAATATTGTCCTAGACCATTCCACCACACTAGCCACAAGGGGAATCATTGTCTATGGTACATCAACAATCTATCAAACCATTTTCATTACGAAAATGACCGTCCGATTTGGACCTTTTTTCGAACTGGAAAATTCCTTTTTGTCAGAAATCTCAAACCACTTTTCGAACTGGAAAGGAACTACTCATCCTAGACCATTTCTCAAACTGAAAAATGATTATTCATAAATCGATAACACATCAATGCTCCCTCCCAACCTGGGAGTCATCTCTTCCTTTTTCAATAAGGAAGTCATCTCCACGATCTTCATCTTGTTTCTTGAGTACACAAACTTTTTCATCTTGGACAAAGGCTTTACCAAAATGTCTGCTATTTGATCATCTGTGGAGATATATTGGAGAACCACTTATCGTTTTTGGACTTCATCATGGAGAATGTAATGCTTGATCTCAATGTACTTCGGTCTTTCTGCAACACCGGTTTTATCTAAAGGATTTATATAGCTCTGATCATTATAGTATATCATAGTTGGATTCAACTCTTTTGTTTCTTACTAGCTCATAACATCATGGAAAGGCTCAAACTGTAACATATCCAAGTGGCACTTCTTCTATCATCATGAGAGTTTGTCATGGATTAACAATCCATCATCCTAGACTTTTGAGTAACCATTCTGATACAATATAGAAATTTTTCACCACGCTTTTGTTGTGCATTGGAGGCTCTGCACCAAGTTGTTTGAATCCATACAAGATATTCTTCCATATGCATAAAAGGGTCTCTTTCTAGTACACCTCAAAACCTTGAGGTTTCTCTACATACGCTTCTTTGTTCAATTACGTTGTTGAGGAGAACAATCCTTACATTCATCTGATGTAAAATCCAACTCATGGATATTGTAGAAGAGATAATGACTCAGGTAGAGGTATGTCTGGTTACTGGAACAAGCTATCATAGTATTCTCCCTCCATCTGGGAGAACCTCTAGTTCTAAATCTCGCAATGTGTCTTTCATACACTTTTCCTCATCACAACTTCCATTTCTTATGCTTGATTGCTTCTAGTGGGTTTAAACCAAGTTGGTAGTCTTGTGATTCTCGATATAATGACTGGTTGTTCTAATTTTTCTTTCTCTCTTGGAATATTCATGGTCTTCCTCATTTTTCTCTTTAGCTCTTGGGTCCATGGAGTTTTCTATAGATTCCATGCCCTGAAGATTTTAAATTCTATCTTTCATCATAGGATCATGGAGGTGGATGGACAACCAAGGATACTTTAAGGATTATTTTTCGAAGAAGACTTCTTCTATGGTTAAACTAAACACGTGTTTCTTTTCATGGCTGCTACCATTAATGGGAACATGGATAGATACTTCATAATCTTCAATGGATCATATTATTTAGGATTAGCTCCCTCCTAATCCTTGCTTCATGTATGAATGAATGCTCTTCTCTTGGAATTATATAATTGACTCCCTCCATTTAAGAGAGTCGACGCTTCTGTCTGCATCCTTATTGCCTTCGGTAAAGTGTCACCAATCTTTTTCCAATTTCCTTCTGATTGTTGACGTCTTTCTATTTTTAATTATTCTAGGTTTTTTCAAGTTTGATTCTGATTTTGACTTATCTTGCAGTTATTACTTATGTTAATAGCTTCCACAAGAATTGTTACCAAGGATTGTCAATGTACTTCATCTTTTTCATGTGTATTGCTTGACTTGTAGTCATCGTGATAGCAATCCTTATCTTGTTACTCTTCCATAAGTATTGTTTCTCTTTTAACATCTTATCTTCTAAGAAATATATATGCAAGATATGTACAGAAACTATGTAAACATGGTATGTACAAGAATTATGAAGAATATTGTTACCTTGTCTTAGAAGAAGAATTTTGTTTTGTCTTGCTTGGCCTTCTTTAAGGGTTCCCCTTCTTTGGAAACTGATGCTTCGTGTGTTTCCTTGTTTTTATTTAACTCGGGACAATGAGTCTTATAGTGACCATATTTTTTATAGTTGAAGCATTGTATTTTTTACATATCTTTCTCTTGATTTGATCTCTTCCTTGAGCCAAATTGTTTTTTTTATTCTTGAAGTTCTTGAATCTTTCTGTGAAAGCCTGATCATAGTATTTCTTTTGGGGTTTCTCTTTTGCACTAATCCTTGATTCTTCTTGTGCACAACAAGTCCAAAGTTATTCAAATGTGGGATACTCCTTTCTTGTGTTCATGCTTGCGGCAAATGCATCCCATGTCTTGGGAAGACCATTGAGTACTATATTTACCAATTCCTTTTTTGAAATGATTTCTTCAATAGCTTGTAGTTGATCTCTTAAATGAGAGATTATCACAAGGTATGATGTTATGTTGTCATCATCATTCATTTTCATGTCACGAAGTTCATTCTTCAGACTCAATACTTGTCCAATGTTTCAGAATGAGAAGAGGTTTGTTAGGGCATTGTACATCTTCTTAGATGAGTTAAGATGGGAGATGTAGGGTATCAAGTGGTCTTTTATAGATTCCATTATGATACTCATGGAATTGATGTCACTGTCTTTGAACTTTTCCATAACTGCAATGTTATGAGGTTCCTTCTCTTTTCCTTCTTCGAACTTTGGTTCCACGATCTTTCCTTTCACAATATCCAACACTTTATTCTTGGAAAGGATGAGGTCAATCCTTGTATTCCATGCTATGAAGTTATAAGCCCCTTCTAAATTGTTTTCTGACTTCATAGAGTAAGTCATAACTTCTTTGACCTGGTCAACCCTTGATTTTGACCAAAAACTCAAACTTGTCATTTTAGCTTGCTAAGAGTTCCAGGATATGCGTTAAGCTAGGGCACACTAGGCTATCCGTAAATTAGTAAATATCTTCACTTAAGGTGCCTCAACAAGAGGTTTAGGTTTTTGTTGTTGTAGCAAAAAATGGTTGCAACTGCAAATGTAACTGAGCAAATCCTCACAATCTATCTTCTAGTGGTTATACTGTCTGAAGATAGTGTGGGCCCATAACATGTTAGAAAGTAATGGATGTGTTCATTTAACCATAGACAATATAGCAATATTGTAACCTAACCATAGGCTGCAGCCACCCCCGAGCACCTTAACCTTAACAGAGAATGATTTTGGAAGCAAATCAATAGCCAACCACGGCTAATTCATCAAGCAAAGATAACCAAGACTGATAAAAAATTCCAAACATAACCAATAGAAATTTCAAGCCTAAACTGGGAATACAGATTGCAGCAATTGTCGGTTGCAGCTACTCCCCAGACTTGCGCACTTGCCTAGTTTTTGCAGTGCGCACTTATTCCCAACTGAAATTTTGAGCTGTGTATATCAAATGAGGTCTGGATACTTATATTTATATGGTTTTCCTAATATGTCTGGGCCGACTTCTCATTCTGGGGACTAAATACTTAATATTAAATATTTTCTTGAGTCGACTTGTCTTCTAGGGTTATGTTCAATGATTTAGGGTTTCTTCTTGCTTCCCTAAATATTCTATTCTCATCAAGTTTACACATGGAGGTAAATACCTCCGATAGCTACCATAATATCAACATCCAACAGTTTGACATACCAGACCAGTTTTTCCTCCTTTCCCTGAACCACTCAATAATTGTTTTCTTTTTCAGATACTTCTTATGTACCACTTCATGCCAGAGACTAGGAACCATAAGGCATATCCACAAACTCTTTGTTGTCAATTCTTTTCCAAACCATAAAATTTTTTTTAAACCCCTTCCTCCTTTCTTCTTTGGTTTCACAATTATTTTCCAGTTTACCAAGTGTATACTTTCTTTTTCATTTTTCCTGCTCCATAAGAAACTGAACATCCTTCTTCTAATTTTATTTAGAATACTTTTAGGAATCTTTGTCAATGATAGACAATAAATAGGTATACTTTCTAAGACTGGTTTTACAATTGTTACTCTTCCCGCTAGAGTAATCCATCTATAACTCCAATTTGAGATTATTTTTTCTATTTTTTTATGTAGCCAGCTCCAGTTGGCCAAAGTATAACAGTTTGGTTTAATAAAGAACCCAAAATACTTAAAACCAACTTCAATTGATTTAACTTCAAATCGAAGAATATCTTTTAACACTAAGAGATCCTCCCCTATCCATCCCAGTTCTAGGAATAGTGACTCGTGTGTACTAAAGGACATCCCCGTCGCATTACAAAACAAATCAAGTGCCTCCTTAAAGACTTTCCATTATGTGAGATATTTTTTTCCCAAACAACAAGACATCATCCACAAAGAGTAAATGAGTAATTATGATTCCCTTTGCAACCAAAACTCCTTCATTTTTTCCTTCTTCAACCATCTTCAAAATGATTCTACTCAATCCTTCCACAATAAGTAAAAACAATATTGGAGATAGGGGGAAGCCTTTCCTCAATCCTCTAGTAATTTGGAAAAATATGGAAGGGATCCCATTTATTAAGACATAGAAATTTGTTGAATTTACACACCCCATTATCCAATCAGTTGCTTCTAGACTTAGGCCAATCTGAAGTAAGACTAATCTTATATAACCCCATTCCACCCTATCATAAGCCTTCATCATATCAAGTTTTAGGACCAATGATTTTTTGTTTTTTATCWTTATACTGTGAAGGGATTCCTGTTCCACTCCTATGGCATCTGTAATTTGTCTACCCTCCAAAAATCCAAATCRTTCCTTTRAAATACCTATTGAAAGAGAGGATTTGATTCTAGCATCAATAATTTTTGTAATAATCTTGTAAGTCAAATTACAGAGTGATATTGGTCTAAATCCTTCAAAAGTAGCGGGCTTGTCACTTTTCGGGATAAGTGCTAGAAAGGTAGCATTCAGGGCTCTTGAAACCATACCTTTCAATCTAGATTCTTCCACCACAACCAGTAGTTCATGCCCCAAAAGATCAAAAAATGCCAAAAACAATTTGACAGTTCATTCATCCGACCCATGACTTTTTGAAGCAACAAAAACTTTTAGAGTTGACAATACTTTAGATATTGTAACCGAATCAACAATTGTAAGTCCTTCTTCCTTAGAGAATATCCTAGGATAGGCTCTAATAATTTCCAATTGGTTTGAAATACAGAGATTCTCCTGAGCTTTAAAGATGTTCCAAAACTATCCAATGGCTTCCTTTTTTAAAGCATGTTGGCTTGTAATTTTGGAACCATCCTCCTTTTTAATATCCCATATGGCATTTGACTTTTTTATATAACCTGCATATGCATGGAAAAACTTTGTATTACTGTCTCTTGATGTAAGACAATTTATCCTACTATTATGTTGCCAAGTTTCCTACTCCGGCTTTAAAAGAAAAAAAATTCTTTTTTCTTTCTCTAAGACCAATGCTTTTTCTTCATCCTTCTCAAAACCCCCAGGAAATTCAGAAAAAAGGATATCTAAGTTTGTTTTTAGTTGAGTTAATTCCTCCTTTGCCAATTTTTTTTTATTCCTCTCCCACTAAATGACCAAAGACTTAAGTAATTTTAGTTTTTGTACTAGGGAGTCCATTAGGGTAATATTCTTTGTATCCGAGAGCCTGTTCCATTTCTATTTCACCAAATTCACAAAATCTGGTTCATCCAACCAGACATAATTGAATTTAAAAGGATAGCTAATATTTTCCTGTTCTTGATCCAATTGCAAAATCACATGCATGTGATCAGAGATCTTAACATTAACCACCCAAGAGTTTTATCTTAGCCCTAACAAGGCTATCTCCTCATTAATTAAAAAATGGTCCAATCTCTTAGCAATATAATCTTGTTCACCTCTTCCATTCCTCCAAGTTGCGAGAACTTTATCGATTCTACATCGACTAGTCCTTCTTCTTGAAGCATTTGGCTAAAGTAGGAAGTCATAGGATCATATCTAGGATGAGAGCCTCACACTTCCCTATTTGAAGTAGTAAATTTTAAGTCAAATACCATAATCAAGTTATGTTCTTTTAGTAATCCATACAACTTTATATTTTCCTAGAATTCCTGTCTATTTCCATATGGACCATAGCAGTTTATCAACTTCAGACTTTTGTTTAAATCCTTTACAATTCCTTCCAATAATATCCCTGCAGGCGTCATAAAAGCATTAAAATCATCTCTCCTTGAATTCCATGCAGATAACAGACCTCCCGATAAGCCTATTGAATCCACCCCACATAATTTCCATGTGGGTAAAAGTTTTGAAAAGATTTCCCTCGCTTTGTGTTCACTAACCATAGTTTCTTGGATAAATAGTATGTCTGGCTTTACCAAATCTAAAAATCATTTGAGGGCTAAGTACTTGGGAGCACCCTTGACTCCTCTTACATTTAGTGACACCACTATCATCTATTAACCCTTGCTAGGGATTTCTAAGCTCTAAGCGCCCTTGGTCCTTCCAACACCTGCAAGCTTGTTGAAGCAATATTCTCCTTCTCCTTTCCTAAATTTCTAGCACTTCTTGTTTTCAACGGGGGAAAATCGTTTTCCACTCCTCCAAATACAGCTCATTTCAAAGTTGATGTATCACTCAAAATTCTACAAACTGCTTCACCTTCTTTCTCCGTAGATTTCTTATCCTTTAAATAGGTCATAGGAAAGTTCTCCCCCCCCCCCCAAGTAGAACTGAAGGGGAGTATGATTTAGAACCTCTTTATATGTGGGGATAAAGGTTAATAAGGTATTATCAATCACATTTTGACTAGAAGGTTTTGTCCGAGTGTGTCCACTATGGATTTCCACAATGATCTCCGCCTCCACCCCAGAAGTAGTGCCAATTTCAAGATGTGGAGAATTCACTAACAGTCGGTCTAGGATAATATCTGGTCTTTTAGAACATAGCTCCCATTTTATCTCTTGGGTCTCTAAAATGGGTTTCATAGGTAGAGGAGAACTAAAATCATCCATACCACCTGAGTTGTTAAGTAAAATCTCGTCGCAAGTGGTCTCAACACCAGATACAGACCCTTCCGGAACCCTTCCCATGCTTCTCGAGGATATGCCTACCTTGCTACGAGTTTCAAAAATTGCCTTTAGAAACCCCTCACAATCAAGATCCAATAAAACCATGTTATCGTCTAATGTTAGATCAGGGGAAACTAGCCTCTCAGGTACAATAGGAGTAGGAAACGAAAGGGGTTTTTCCAAACATTTTCCCCGCATAAAATTTAAATCACACAGAGACAGTGAGGAAAATAGTGTAGGGCTAATATTTTTTTTTACTTACCAAATAAAGAGTCGCTATCCAGATCCAAAGAAGATGAGGCCCCTTCTTCATAGTTAATAGCAATAATGATCGTTGGCCGGTGTGATTCCATCTCCAATTCAGCCTCCAAGTCAAGGCAGAAGGGTGGCAGTTTCTTAAGAATACTGGGACATGATAGTTTTAGATGGCCCACTTCCTTACAGACCGAGCAACTAAACGAGAACCCTAAATAATCCAATCTTTGCATGTAAATACATCCATGCCAGCCAATTTCTAGTTTCGCTGGTAGCTCTTGTTCCAGATCAATTTCGACCAGAATCCTACCAACCCACCTTTCTTGTCCTACAAGTAACTGTGGGTCAACATGCAAAAATTTACCTAAAGAGTTTTCAATTGCCTTGAAAGCCTCCAGATTCCAGAAGACTAAAGGGAAACCTAGTAATAAAACACAAATGTGTCGAAATCTGATGCGTTCCTTCTATGGATTGAAGAGGTGAGTCCAACGCTTCAGCATTAAACTCTCAGAGTTAAACAACTAGACTCGTTCCAAGATCAACTTTGCATCTACCATATCTTTAAACCGGAAGCAGTACCACCCTCTAACTAAGACAATGCCTTCTGACATATAGCCCATCATAGGTTTCCAGCTATCTTCTACCCACCTGAAATACCTTTGGGCGACATCGCCCAATAACTAAATTTTCCCACCAGTGCACATAAGGAGAGAGAAGTTACCTCCGTCAAGCCAACATCTCATCCCAAAACCATCGACGCCTTCTATTTCCTGGGTTTCCACTCTTTGGTATCCCAAGTTCTCTTCACCTCCCCCTTACTCCCGCTAATGACAATTTTGAAATCCAGTCCCTCCTCCGGTCGGAAACCCCTTAGAACCTGCACACAATCCTTTGCATATGAAAACCCCTTTCGGCCCTCTCAAAAAATCAGTAGGACGTCGACACTCCTGTCCAATGTTAAGCCCACCATCTGATGACCACGAGAAGGAAAAAACAGAGGTTTGTGGAGTGCTTGGAAACATTGGCAAAACAAACCCTCCCGACACCTCCACATCGAAAAGTTTGTCGATGATCCTGATGGACCTCGTGTCCATCGATTGACCATCAGAATCAACACCTGTGAGCTAGGATCTACGAGAGGTGTCATCCTGATGGAAGGCATTTAAAAGAGGGTCTGGTTCACACGTTTCCCTATAAGATTAACCAAAGTTTCTACATTTTAAGATATATTTCCATTCTTAAATTTATCTTTGAATCTAGCTCTAGAGTTATGGCTAAATTTCTAGTCTTGCATGGGTTCTCAAAGGATGTGTTTTTTTCATGGACAACTTTAAACAAAGATTTTTAAGATCTCATGTGTAAGTATCAATAAAATCAAATCAAATCAAATATTTCACAAAGTAGATATTTAATTGGTATTCCTTTGAATGATTAATTATTATTTATAATTTTATAATTTATTATTTTATTTTTCAGCCATATTTACTCAAACAATTTACAATTTTATTATGAATAATTAATTTAATTTCTCATCCAAACTAACTTCACCAATTAACATTCCTACATTAACTTAACCAAATAACTTTTAAAAATTGTCATCAAAATTGAAACCATCCTTCCTTCAATTGGAGCACTTCCTTATATTCTTTAGTTGTCAAAGTTAATTTTTCTCTAGACAAATTAAAAATCACTTTTGCTTAATAAATCAAATGACTTTTCCTTATATTATCCATTGATCACCATTATATAATATATATTTAACTAAAATTTATTCGTAACTTTTATTTTTTTTTACATTTATCAATTTTTATAAAACTGAAAATGTCTTTAGTTTACATAATTTCCTAATAAATTTTAAACTTATTTTACATCTTTCCACTCTATAAGAGCAATAACTAATCTCCTACGATATGTGGTGATCTGCTATGATATGTGATATTTATCTCAGCTTAAGTAGGCCTAATGGTTAAGAATATGTGTTTCCTCTTAAGAGGTCACAAGTTCAAATCCAAAGAGGTAGGGTATGTATACCTTCGTAGACTTCATCGGTCAAAAGGAGGTCCCTTGTCTCACAAACAAAGGGATCTCACACACCACACCGTCCACACCGTGATCATCAACACAGTCGGCCCTCTGGTAGGTTTAGCCGCCCGGAGCCTCTGCACAGAACACGTTTCCCGTATCATTTCAGAGGAGCCAGCAGTACCACAACGGCTGAAGTACATGGAGGGGGACGAAACAGAGCCTTTACTAGTCCTGGTTACCCCCGGCCAGTCTTTCATGGGAGAAGGGGGCGCACAATACTCCGGCTTTATCTCCATCTCGCGACGGAGAGGATACGGCGCCTCCGGTGTTGGGTTCTGCTTCATGTTTGAGTCTCCATGTTTCTACATCGGAGAGCTACTGATCATCTATAGGTACGTTCTTGGCAGAGTCCGTCTGATCTCCAACATGGCAGCGTACAACCGCTGCTGTCCGTGGGCGGTGGGAAATGATGGAAACGTGGTGGTCATCATTCGGCAAGAGCTATCCACAATGTAGGGTTTTATCTCTATCCGAAGAGCTTGTTTTGACACTATTAGATACCTGCATTGACAACGACATAGGAAAGGGCGAGCATTGCATGGTTGCACGCCATATACCATGGGAGGAAATTAGAGATGTGTTGAGCTCTAAAACATCTAACGCTGAAGGAAAAGCAAAAGCATTTGAACGAAAGCAAGGGATTAAGAGAAATGAGGTTTTACAAAAAATTTCAAAATTGTTAATATGGAAAAAGAAGCAAATAACGATGAGGACGACATCGAAGATATAGAAATCAAAGAAAGACAAGTCATAGCAGCAAACATAATTATCAAAAGTGCGAGAGAGTATGGAAAAAATGAATGTACTATTGATCTTACAAGTGACTTTTTGAAAGACAAGCTGCTTTGGCAAGGTCGAAGTTGCCAAGCATGGAGGGTGGGTAAGCCTAGTGATGAGAAATCTAGGCCCATAAAAGTCATCATGTCAAGCACACGTGACAAGCAACTTCTCCTAAGTAAGAAGGAACTCTTGAGGGGCTTTTGATTTTTTCTAGCCGAAGATTTAACTATTAGACAACAAGAGGAAAGAAGGGAAGAGATGTCAAAGGTTAGGGAAGCAAGGGATGATGGCAAAAGGGCATGGTTGTTCAAAGGCAAAGTTGGTATTTCCTTTTTCAGTCCTCATTCTAAAACATGATAGCAAGGTGGTAGCCAAGAAGCGACATCAAATTCATTCGTAAGGAACTATGCAACAAGGCCAGTATGGGAAAATAGGGGTGAAGACTCAACTTTGAGTCTTGTAGGCCAAAAAAAATAGCAATTAGGTTATACCAAGGTTTCCTTAAAACTAGTTTGTTGGAACTGTAGAGGTTATCCTTAGAGACAGGGACCTGGGGTTAGGACCTATCGCTGAAGATACAAACATAATTTGTCTTTTGGAAATACATGAGCATGAAGGGTGCAAGACACCTCTATTTGAAGGGTATGTGAAGATGGAAGTGTGGAACAAGGCAACTGAGAATGGTAAAGGACACAGGGGTATCATGGTCTTAGTGAGAAAAAAAGGTTGTCTCATTCAATTAGAAAGAGAAGACTCAAATAAACAATTCATTTGGTTTAAAATCTTAGAAAATGGAACCATCATCATAATTGCAACATGTTATTTTTCTCCACAAGTTTCAAAAACTTACAAAAGTAGGTGGCTTAACCACAAAGGCCCCTTTGTGGCCTTAAAAAATGATATTGTAGCATACTCTCAACTAAGTGAAGTCCTTATAGTGGGTGATTTCAATGCTAGGATGACAAGTGAACAAGCTAGTATTCTTTGTTGTAAGGAAGACTGCAATCCCATTTGGCTTACAGAAGAAAGCAATCATCAATGGACAAGAGTTTCAGAGGACAACAAAAGTTGCAACCTTTTTGGGGAGCAACTGCTTACTCTATGTGGGGCATTTGACTTAGTCATTTGTAATGGGTTGGCTAGATGGGCGAATGCTGGTAATTTCACTTACAATACCTGCAATGGTGCAAGTGTAGTAGACTATGCAATTTTCTCACATGGCTTGTGTGAGAAAATAGAGTAAGTTTTGATTGGTGAACAATTGTGGGAGTTGAAATATGATCATAGACCGATCTATTTAAGTTTCACTTGGGATGAAAAGCAACAGCGTGAGACAAAAAAATGGTGCATTCAACAACCTCCTTCAAAGGGAAGAATACTTTTGATTCAAAAAAATTATAATACCTTCAAGATAGCACTAGAGAGGTTGTTTAACAAGGAGAAAATTCCATCCCAAGGCCTCCATAGTTATGAGTTAACAAATTTAATTCAAAGCGCACATACAGAATGCAAAAGAGAAAAAAATAGGAAATCTAAAACAAAATGCTTTCCAGTTAATACTTGGTTTGATGAGGAAGGAAAAACAACAAAGAAAACTTTGAAAGAGTCAATCCAGAAAGAAATAAACATAAAATCCTACAAGCAAATTGTAAGAAAGAAAAAAATTGATTTCATGATCTCAAGGAGGGAGGAACTAATCTTCCTAGGGAAAAATAACCCCAAGTTATTTTGGAAGAAACTTCAAATGATAAAGAAACAAATTGAAAATAATATCACAACTTATCAATGGTTCGAGTATGCAAAGCATCATTATGAGCAAGATCCTAAGGTTGAACCCCCCCCCCCTTCTTGGTCAACACTACTACTAAGCTCTTCACCGTGCAAAAGATTGAGGTGGGTATCAAAAAGTTGGGTATTGGAAAAGAAAAAGATTTAGTTGAACTTCAAGAAAAATATCTAAAGTGGGGTTCAAAAACTCTTGCACCTCACATTATGAAAATTTTCAACAACATCAATTAGCAGGGACTCCCTACAGATTGGAAAACGAGTCTAGCAATATTGTTTTACAAGAGTGGTGATGCCAACAATCCCTCCATCTATAGGACCATAATGATAAACCCCTTGTTTCCAAAGTTACTCAGAAGTATGCTAGAAAATAGAATTGGTAAGTGGGCAAAAGAAGGAGATAAGAGTGCTAAAGGGAAAGCAAGTTTGAGACCTAAACACTCCACGATTGATCACAATATAACTCTAAGGCACATCATTGAAAAAGTGTGCGAGAAAAAAGAGGAAGGATTTTGTTGCTTTGCCGATTTCAAAAATTCTTTTGATATGGTCCCTAAAGATAAGCTTTATCATAGAATGAAGGAACTTGGGGTTCCTATGCATCTTAGCAAAGTTTTTTGACACGGTCCTTAGATATAAGCTTTCGCATAGAATGAAGGAACTTGGGGTTCCTATGCATCTTAGAGAAGTTGTCCATAGACTATATGAGGAGGTTAAATTTAAAATCAGAACATCATTTGGTATCTCCGAAATTTTTAGGAGTGATATCGAGGTCAAGCAAGGGTGCCCATTTTTCCCTACCCTTTTTGGTTTATATATAGACAAAATTGAAGAGTGGTTAAACTTACAGGACAATGATGGTGCTATTTTTGGAAAGTTTGTGATAAGGCTTCTTTTGTATGTAGATGACCTTATTTTGATTGCTAATACTAGTAAATTTGGGTCATTTTGCAACAGTAATTTCGTTGCACACGTGACTTTTTGTCATGGAGATGGCGATGAATATTGGACCCCCCAAACGTCGTATCATGTGTCATGGAAATTGTGATGACCATAGGATATCATGTCATGCGAGATGACCTAAGGATGTTGTATGGTTGTCATCGCACGAAAGACGATCAAAATATGTCTTTGCACGAAAGACAACCGAAAGTTGTCGTTGCACGAAAAATGACCGAAAGATGTTGTCACATGCAAGATGACCTTAGGTTGTCTCCCTTGAGACAAACTATCCAACGAATCCAGAAAAGAAGTTTCAATACCTTCGACGAATTATTAATACCATCGACGAGAAAAGTCATCACGAGAGCGACGAGATCTGAGTATTTTAACAAATGAGATTAATATTAACAAAATATCTAATGCATTACAAGGAGCAATTTCCTAAAGAATTTGGCAATTATTGATATTCAATATGAAGGATATCTAAGATTACAAAGAGACATAAGAGTATGCACTAGCGAATACATGAAAAATGATTAGTGGAACCATATGCCCAAGAAGAAGAAAAGATAGTTTAAGGAAGTGATAGGTGAGAAGGTTTTCAAGACACATGGTACGCCATATAAGCCGTATTTAATAAAATGGAAGGACAAAATTATAGAGGAAAACACTTTATGAGAGGTAGGATAGAGCCACCTTTCTCATGTTACACTCTGCGTCCTTGTGGATCAAACTTCAATACATACATTAATATTGGAATTAAAGAAATGAGCATGAACCCACACAAAATATGATAAACTACTATTTCAAATTGATCATATATCTGACAAATACATAATCAATAAACTAATTGGTACTTGAGTCACCAACTTAATTCTTTCACCGTAGTTAATGTGGATTATTATTTCCTACTACCCCCTCTCAACTATAGATCCCTAAGGCATATGACATCATCTTAACACCCAATCATAATGCATAAAAATACAATATCCAAACATAGCATAAATGTTTTTAATTAGGGCCTATGTTGAACATTACAAAGGGAGAAAAAGCAAGCCATGTAGGGTCATTTTAATCCATCAATGCCAAAAATATATGTCCCCCATAGAAACATAATTCTTTTGTACTTGCTACACATCATAACATATATGAAAATTTAGGGAGGCATGCATTATAGGAGATATGACTTGAAACACACTGAATACGAGAGTTAATATTATTGACAACCTATGTCCTATACTGCACATAGCCTATTAAGGATGCTCGAGTTTTAAAAAGTGATGAAAATACAAAAAATATGACCAAGTCTATATTGTTATTTCTTCTTCAAATGCAATAATCGACATATTACATTCATAGCATTTATTGAAATATTGGAAACATTATGAAAAAGGTTGGACTAGTTTTACCTAGCCTTTCCCCAAAGTTATCAAAACTTTACAAGTGAAAGATGAAATCAAAATATGAATAAAAATGAGCAAGATTTAGGTAAAAATTTAAAAGTTTTACCTCTCCTTAAGAAAATTGATTAGGATAGCAGAACAACTATTTATACTATGTTATTGGGAAATTATAAAGAGTTAAAATACATCTACTTATGAGCTAGCTAATATCATGGCTCAAAGGTCATGTTATTTAGATACCCATGTTCCCACTGTGCCTTGGGAGGCTTTCATTAACAACTTATAAATATTTGATTCCCTAGTTCATCTACTCATAGCAATTCAATGATCCATAAAACTCTCCAAATCATTGTCCTCGAAAACGGGATGAATAGTAAAAACCCATTAGTATCCCATTAGTACAACTTTTCTATCACTCAAGTAAAGGAATTCCATATCCATAGGGGTGTCAACTAACTAATAGATAGATACATTACCTTGCTCTTTGAGCTCCTCAAACATTGACTAATATCAATCAAGATTGTCAAAGGTTTTAACGATTGTTACTTAGGAGTTCAACATAACTCTAGGTTATAGGTGCATGTTTGTATTTATTTCCATTTACAAGTTCTCCATTTATACCCCTAATCTTCAACCAATCAAGGATATTGGTGAGGTCATTTGAGATGACATTTACAAAAAATTTCTTTGAATCACATGCATTTTAGCTTCAAGATTCTAATCACTTAGGCCCACAAGTTTTTATTGGTAAAGGGAATTTGATGCAAGAGCATTGTTGATAGGAGAAAATGAATTTGTGCATCTAGGCACAAAAGGAGAGTATGTGAGAACATGTGTTAGATTTGACGTATGTGTGCAAGGTAGCAATGAGAAGGATCCAAAAACGACATGTAGGGGGAAGTCAACACAAATGAAGGTTGGGCAAGGAATAACTAAGTCTGGTGCACAATAAATAGGGTCAAGGGTGGGATGCATAGAAGAAGGTTTCACACATGAAGGCATGCAATGTAGTTGAAGGGATTCACAAAGAATACCAATACTAATTTATAAAACCATCAAGAAGGAAGAGTTTACAACCTACATATGGATGTGTTAGTTATATTTTAGTGGTGGAGACATCTTTAAAGGTGCATATACTGAAGGATATTAGGTTGGATGGAATCATTAATGAGGAGACTCATACAAGATGACTTTATTTATATGTAACAAATAATAATAATGATAATCAAAGAATCTGCAACTAATATGATCAAAGTAACTAACTTTTGAGAAAGAAAACATGATAAAATTACATGACGTCCTATGTTCGAAGTAGATCCACATATTGAAGTGATTTCACTTATTCTTGATTGCTTCTTCTGAAAATTGCAAAAACTTGTGCACAAAAGACTACAAGAAAAATTAGTTATATTGATAACTAACTAATCAACTTGATCAAATGTAGAAAGATTCATTGTGATTAGTATTCTAAACATGTAATCATTCAACAATGATGAATCACATATCACGAACACTATATGTTATCGGACAAATCAGTAAGTGCAGACACAAACTTATCTCCCTAACTTCAACAAGAAGCTAGAACAAAACAGAGCAGAATACACGCTTCTTCTTAGATTTCATTGTAATGTAAACTAGTGCAGAGAGGGACAAATGGCATACCATTTAAATGATGTTTTATCCTTGCTAGTGTCTCCCTTGCTCCATATTTGTATTTGTGGGATGTTGAACCTGTTAAGAAGCACAAATCAACAAAGAGAGAGAACAATGATATATATCTTCCAATGAAATCTATGTATACGATCAAGGAGTTATCCAATAAAAGAAGAGACACATTTATAGGGAATAAATGTATTACTGCATTATATTGAATTAAAGTGGAGAATACAACCCATGCCTTGATGTTGCAAGGTCCCTTCCAATGGCCCTTTTCTTCAACACACACACCTTTGCTCCAATGCTTTTGATGAAGAACATTCACAACATGACTTGGAAAGCTAAAACAAAAATATCACAAGTATAATCTTTAGTAGAATTCTTCATGCATAAGCAAGCCTAGCCTTTCCCATGAGAGATCCCTCTTTATATAGGGTGAAAGAGGGATGGATTAGGATATTAGGATGATCCCACTAAATCAAATAAGCGAGTAAGATCCAAACCGATAGGAGGTCACCTCATCTTCTAGAACTTTCGTGAATTGCATCGTTTTCTCTTGTTTAAGCATCATTGCACCCTATGCACAAGTAGCCTATGGCGACGTCGCAGTCCAGTTTTTGTGCAGCATGCGACAATCAAGCATCATTGTGTCCCAAGCAATTAATAGGGTGCAACGATCTCCTTTGATATGGTTTTTGAGAAATGAAAGATGATTCACTTCTTCATGGAGAAAGTCTTATTTTAGTAACTTCAGGGAACATAGAAGTGAGTTATGCACATATCCTTAGTTGATCAAAGAGGTGACCAAAATAATGTGTAACAGAATGCCCCCCAAAGTATGAAGTTGGAACCCATGACAACTGAAATAATTTGTAGAATGTGTGTCGAAAACAAGGAGTGCATCAGTTGGGAACATGCAAACAATCAAGCATATGCATAATAATATACCATTCTCTGAGGTAGGCATTCCCATACTTAGACTACAAGTGATTATAATCATAAGTGTCAAGTGATCCATGGCCACCAAACATACACTATGGATCCATGTCATCATAATTCAGCATAGCTATGAGAAATACATTGTGGATCTATTCTCTAAAAACTCAACTTGAACATAGCCAAGAGACATACACAGTGGATCTATGTGTTAGTACAAACTTATGAATACTCCATCGCAACCTGGACTGATATGGTGAGATCCAAGGTCTTCATGTCCATCGTCCCAAAGTACGAATCTAGCCATGTGATTACAAGTGTTGAAGTCTAACACGGTAGAAACCACTTGATTACCGGTCATTAATGGATACCGTTAACAAGTGCGAGGGGAATCACCATTGATGTCAATGACCCCCAAGGTACTCTATTACAATCCAACGAATCTGAATAAATAAGTTGAATTTGAAAACTTGATGAAATCTTCCAATCAGGAGTCAATGATGTGAACCCACTGTTGAAAACGAGGAGACCTGCCATTGAGGCATGCAGGTTCTAAGGTACTAAATTATTTCTAAGTATAATTCTCGAATAATGAGTTGAAGTCGACAGGAAAAGACTCGTCACGAGATTCATAACAGATTTGAAGTAGATCATAGTACAAAGTGATTCATAACCAACTCAAGGAAGGCTGACATGGTAAGAATTTGAGGATTGCAGATGGATGACTCAATAGAAGGATTTTTAAGGTTGAACGTCTCTTGAACATATGAACGACACGTAAATTGTCTTGGCAGCATTGACTCAAGGAGGACCCAAGATATGGATTTTTGGATGTTCAAATGAGAGACAAATGGATTTCTCAACCTGAATATAATGATGAAGAGGGGTGTCATGTTCAAGAGAAACTTACTGCCTCTAACATAGATAAAGATACACATTTCTTTCCCAATTCCCCTCCACCATTTTTGGCAAGTACCTCTTTATTTTTACGCAAGATTGAGGAGGATAACATATGCTTGTAATGTAAGCTCATCCTTCAGATGAGTCCCTCTGAGTATTTTTAACAAACCCTAGGAAGGAGTGGTTCGGTCCCAAATACGCCTTCCGATGCTTGTTTTACGATTCCAAAGAAAGATAACTTAGGGGTTTTTCATGTTTAGAGAGTTTGAAAAACACTTAAAGAAAACTCCAAAATGTCATTTTCATAAGTTAGTCCGACGAGACTGAAAAAGAGCTAATCCACTACTCATCATACATTTTCTTCAAATGCTTTTATGAGCGTGAAAAGAACAAGGTCACTTGGTTATCTTTTCGTGTTTAGGGAGATTGAAAAGAGCTTAAAGGATACTCCATAGGGTTTGTTTTTCGTATTACCATTATGAGTATGAAAAATGATGAAAGTTTTCTCGACTACATTCTCATATTTTCATGAGCGTGAGAAAGAATAAAGACCATGCTCAGAGTTTTTCTTGAAAAACCATAAAAGTATATATACATCTTAAAAACATGCAACACGACAAAAAAGGGCATGATCCATATCAAAATTTCGGTCCTCAGATCTTTCAACTTGCAATATCGACACTTTGTAAAGTTCATTAGGTTTAGGGCATAGGTAAAAATATTTAAAAATTAATTTAATTTGAAATTAAAATGGTAAAAGTGAATAATAGGTCAAAACTAGTCTATTTACCATTTCATTTGCATTTTCACCAAACTAGTGCCAAAACCCCCTTTTTCCTCTGATTTTCAAGTGAATATTTTGGAGCTCCTGGTGGATGATTTCTCGAGCTGCTTCCTTGAAGTAGGTATTCTTCTTCCCCTCTCTCTTTTCATGGTTGAATTTTTCATTTTAAATGGTTCAATTCTGAGTTATGGGATATTTTTTAAGGGTTATTACGCTTTGAGATTGTCGCAAGATCTCCATATCAGAAACTGTGGTGATCCCAAATCACCACAGCGGTTCCACAATTGGGGTGCAGTGATGCCTCACTTTGGGAAAAAGATCCCCTGCGACGACCGCAACTTAAAATTTAAAAAGAGAGATAGATCTAGGAAAACTTCCAACTTTGAAATTTTGATGAAGCTAATCATATTTTAATGTTGTTTGGTAGGTTTTCATCGATCATTATGCTCGAGTGGAGGGAATGAGAGCACGAGGAGGAAGATTAATTTTTCAGGAATGATCCAGGCACTGTCATGGCACTTCGAGAGTGTGGATTGCTGAAATTTTTCAAAGTTCGGGGCATGAGAGCCCAACTGAGGTTATTGGAATACTTAGTCCACATGTGGGATGTCAATGAGAAAGATTTTCATGTGAGTGTGCATACACTCACCTTAGACATTGATGACATTTAATTCTTGACTAGGTTATCTTGTCGAGGCTCTCGGGTGTCACTATTGAGAAGCAGAGGTGGTGGTGAACCCATGGATTATTATGTAGCACATCATTATGTACTTGGCACAGAGAAACATAGTGGAAAAGTTTCCATAAATGATGTTCAAGAATTACCTTTGAGGACTATCCTCTATACTATCACTCATATGGAAGAGAGTGTGGCTCCTCACATGGATTTACAAAGCCACTTTCAGTATGTTATCGAGTGTATAGAGCCCCATGTTTTCAATTGGTGCGAGGGTCTTCTTAAAAACATGAAGAAACAATTGACAAAGTGTATGACTGATCGATTAAAACAATTTAGGTATGGATATATTTTGGTATCCTTATTCCTAGAGAGGGTCCTCATTTTGTGCCTACAACATGTGGAATGGGGAATACCCATTCCACAGAAACCTCGAATGAAAATATGGGTCGAATTGATGACATGTCATGGTGGCATGCCAATCGTTACATATGGTCTAGCCTTCTTCCAGTGGATGAGGGATTAGCTTGTCATGGTTGAGGACTATGCATATGTCAGGACTGATTTTCATGGAGATCCCGACTTGTCATTACTTGAGGGTTCTTAGTGGGGAGATATAGGTCAGAAGTATTTTTTTCATTATATGTTTCTTTTGGTATTTTAATTATGAAATGTTTTTTTTCTGTATCCGAGACTAATAAAGTTCTCTCAACAATGCAGATGTGGCACCTTTTCGGCCTCTAGGATCATCTCCTATCTAGAGACATGGAGAGATAGGCGTAGTGGTGGGTCGAGGGGTAGCAGCTGAGGATATCGAGGAGATCGAACACAACCTTGAGGGGTTGACTATGGATATACTCGATATGACTGTGGATAAGTTACCACGACACCACCAACGCCATACGGTTGGTGTTTCAGCATCCATGGGTCGATTTCTCCGTCGAGTAGCACATATAATCGTTTTTTATAGCGAGAAACATAATCTATACATATGTATATGAATCCATGGGCTTCAACATTTTGACATTTTGGTCTCAGGACAAACACTTTTTTGTAACTTTTGACGTTATAATATAAAACTTCTATCGGCTTACTTGTCTTTTAAATGTGTGTTTGGATTTATAAATGGTGCAAATGTCTATTTAAAACATAATTAGCGAATGCATATGTTAATGTGTTTATACATCTAGGAATGTGTTGATATTCAATATAATCAAAATGTCTTTCCAAGAGGTGAATTATCAAGTATACTCGTAATAATGTAGGACTTCGGATGGAATAAACATTGCTCAATTGCAGCACCACTAGTTGTGAATCAAGACGTACAATTAGATGACAGATGCGAAATTAAATGGCGTCATTTAATAACTCAATAAATTCACTATATTCCACAATATTATTAGTTTCACAACCAAGGACAACACCATGTAGACTGATCAACTCATCCGTAGGTGCATAGATTGCCCATGGAACAGACCCTAAGTTTTGAGTACTACAACTAGCACCATCAACAAAGTCGATATAGGATATTAAGAACATTGACATATGGAAACCAAGCACAAGGAAATGTAAGCACTTAAAGAAAGAACAAGAAATGACAAAAAGCACAGACTAGAGTATGATACACTAAACATACAAAGCACTCATGCAAAAATATTTTAAGCATAGTACTTTTTTAAGTAAATCCAATTTCTGGGTTCACTCAAAGGAATTCCATCATAATCCATCGGCTTATAATCCTCTTTCTCCAACACTATTTTAACAATATAACGGCCACACATATGGGCTTGAATTTACCAACCCCCATCAAATCACTATCTTGTTCGTAAATGAGAACTAAATCTCCCTTAGAAAAAACATGCGGTTGGACATGCTTGTCATATTGAGCTTTGACACGTTTTTTGGGGGTTTCTATGACTAATGTAGTGTTACGACGAGTCTCGTCTAATTGCATCAAATACAAGAGATTTTCTTCTTCAACCGAGGTGTTAGGGAGAAGTTCAACAACTAGTTTCAAAGACAATATTTCACATTCAATCAAAAAAATAGCTTCAATACCATACACTAATTGGAAATATGTGAATCTTGTGGTAGATTGAATAGATGTCCTATAGGCCCATAATGCTGAAAAAATCATTGTGTGCCATATTAACTTGTGAATCCCTACCATTCGTTCAAACATAGTAGTTAAAACCTTGTTGATTGCTTCAACTTGGCCATTGGCCTGTGGATAGTAAGGGGTTGAGTTTTCATGCCGAAGACCCAATTTATCGGTAAGCTCATACATCCTGAAATTGCAAAAATGATTTCCATGGTTGGTGATGGTGGCTTGAGGGACACCAAACCTAGTGACAATATGATTGAATATGAACAACACCGCATTTTTCCCAGTATTATCAAATGTAGGCATCGCCTTGGCCCATTTAGTGAAATAATCCATAGCTACAATAATGTATCCATGCCCCCCGACCGAGTGAGGGTTACATGTCATGAAGTCAATTCCCCATTTAGCAAATGGACCAACGAAAACTACAGGGTAAAGAGGAGAAGGGTGTGATCAAATCTTATTGTTATACATTTGACAAGTGATAGTTCTGAACGACAGTAATGCAATCCTTAAACAACGAAGGCTAGAAGTAACCAGCTCGTAAGATCTTTTGGGCAGTGGAATACCCAGACATATGACCTCCACTTGCTCTAGAATGACATTCATTTAAATATTTCTCGGCTTCCTCATTGGTTAGACATCATTGAAATACGAAATAAATACCACGACAGTAAAGGGTATCACCGAGGATAATATATTGACGGGCTTGATACTGAATTCGACGACGATCTACTCGAGAAAGATCAAGACATAAAGTTTGGGTTTGGAGATAAATGATAATGTATCCATACCATATGTTGTCTGAACTGATCATAAAGAGAGAATCATCAAGAAAATAGTCTTCTTCCACAGTTTCTGTCTTAGCGGAGAGAAGGTCACATATCAACTCGACAAAAACCAAATATTTCTTAGACTTGGCCCACTCAAAATCCAAATAAAACTCCTAGAGAATCCCTATCCATTTAGAGTATTCCCCCCCCAACAATTTTCGTGTAAGGATATGTTGCATAGGGTTGCAATCATAAATAATTGTGGTTTTGTGCAATAAGATAGAATGACGAAAACATTGAACAACTTGAACAGATGCCAAGGCCAATTTCTCCACATGCATATATTTAGTTTCGGTGGTCGTAAGTATCCAACTCAAATAGTAAATAATGTGTTCATCGTGTGAATCATCCTCTTGGACTAGAACCATGGCTATGGTAGAGTCTAAAGTAGCCAAGTATAAGAAATAATCTTGACTATAATCGGGGGGACATAAAAGTGGTGTACGGGTTAAAGAAAGTTTCAAAGCTTCAAAGGCTTTGTTGGCAGTGCCATCCCATACAAAATCATGACACTTCTTAAGAAGTCAAGTGAAAACTTTCGTTAGTTCGGCATAATTGGGAATGAATCGACGTAAAAAGTTTTCCTTCCCTTGCAAACTTTGGAGTTGGTGTAAGGTAGAAGAAGGAGGCAAATTGATAATAGCTTTAACCTTCAAAGGATCCATCCTAATCCCATGTGTGGAAATAATATAACCGAGAAGTCGTCCAGACTCAACACAAAAAATACATTTATGTGGATTCAATTGTATGAGATAATATTGACAATATAGGAAAATGGCTCGTAAGTGTATTAGGTGATCTTGGCGACGCATGGCATGCGTCGGTAAGTCATGTAGGTAAGGTTGTACAATGTTCTTAATATCATGAAAAGAATAAGACATAGCGCGTTGAAAAGTTGCACCAACATTCTTGAGACCAAATGGGAGTTTACGGTATGCGAAGGTACCCCGAGGGAAAATAAAAGTAGTCTTATGTTGATCCGCGGGAAAAATTATGATTTGATTATAGCCAGAGAAACCATACATCAAAGAGAAGAGTCACTCCCATCACAATCGTCAACGATCTGGTCGACGAAAGGGTTTGGATAATTATCTTTGGGACAAACCTTGTTAATATCCCTATAATCAACATAAACACAGATTGTTCCTTGTTTCCTCATAACTGGAACAAGATTAGACACCCAATCAGTCAATGCTACAGGGTAGACAAAACTAGCTTTAAGAAGTTTTTCAACTTCGAGTTTAATTGCAACAACTTTGCGTGGATTGATTGGGTGAAGTCTTTATCGAACGGTTTTAGCGTTCGGGTATGTCTTAATTTCATGTACAACAATATCTGGATCAATTCCATGCATTTATTTGTAACTCCAAGAAAAAACGTCACGAAATTCTTGAAAAAGGGCCTTGTAAGTTTGGACCTCATCAGGAGAACATGAGGCCCCTATATGAAAATTTTCCACTATTCTAGGCTTAATCAAAATATCTAGAGGGATGGTGGGTGAAATATTTTCCAAGTTCCCTTCATACAAAACATCATGTGTTGGTTCAAAAACAAGGGGAATAGTAATGATAGTAGACGGATTCAAAATCCATTGATAACTCTCAATAGTCTTAGGCTCAAGGAAGAGAATAGAATGATGATGTCCATCATCCCATGGGGTGTCTTCCACGGACATAGCTATGAAATATTTCTCAAGTTCCCTTCATACAAAACATCATGTGTTGGTTCAGAAACAGGGGGAATAGTAATGATAGTAGACGGATTCAAAATCCATTGATAACTCTCGATATTCTTAGGCTCGAGGAAGAGAATAGAATGATGATTTCCATCATCCCATGGGGTGTCTTCCACAGACATAACTTCCATGATCATTTCATCGGTTGGAAATATCATGTGAAATGGATCAGGAGATGTATCTAAGAGAGAATGAGGAGAAAGAGTTGATGATTGAATAGATTGATAGGTCAATTCCACTGGATTTAAAGGCATTCATTCGCCATAACAAAGAAATTTGTCCATGATAGGTACTTGTAAATGTGTTGAACCTGCATAGAATATATCTAGCTAAACAATGATACACATATTTTCAAATAGAATAGGAGAAAGAAGAAGAAGGAGAGAAAGAATGAAAGAATTATCATTAATTGTTATGAATAATGAATAATTTACACATGATATACTTTGTATAACTCAATGATTGCGCACTGGAGGAGAACCAATGTGGCATAGTGGTGGTATAGAGTGATCTGGACACACACCAGCAGTTACGAGAGTGAAATTCCACCTATTCTAGTCTCTCGGTGGTCCATATGGATATCGGTGGCCACCCACCTTTTCCAACTGGCTCAAAACAGTTTTTTGGCAATTTTGGCAATTTACTATTTTTAGCAGTTTTCACTTTCGGGGCCATTTTGAGGGCCTAAATGAAGGTTTTACAAGATCACCCCAACTCAATGATATCTGAAGGCATAATTGAGGCCCCGCAATGAATCTCCTCGATGATACCTTTCAAACAGGCTATCATATGCCTAAAACAAAGATCGTATGCAAAAGTTACGACCCCGAGAAGTTAATGTACTAACTTACCCAGACGGGGCCCGCATGAATTTTGGCACTTCATCTCCTAGGGTTAGTTTTTTGGATGTCTAGGGTTTTTGGCATTCCTGTTTATTGTAAAAGGCCTTCAGAGCCTCATTGTAATCATCTTCTTGCGAATGAGCACAGTCGTCACATCTCTTCTCAAAGATAAGCCGCCACCATTCCAACAAGCTTGTTTCCGCTGCATTTTACAGTTTCAGCTTATTTCATTATTGAACAGAAAACCAATTTTATTGTATCTCTATTATTTTGTGTTAAGAATCTGTTAATAATTTGTATTTATTTTGTTCTTCTCGTAAAATCCATATCATTGGTATCAGAGTGGTCTACTCCTTGTCGTCTTAATGCATGTCCCCAATGAGGTCAGAGTACAAAGAGTTGGGTCTTGAGCTTGTTTCTCTTGAGGATAAAATCTCTCGCACACCCAAGCGACCTCTCATGGTAGGAGAAAAGAGAGATGATGGGACATGAGATCCTTTCAAACTTTTGATTGAGGAAGCCCTCACGCAATAGAGGAACGAGATGATGGATAGTTTCACACAAATCCTTCGGCGACTACCAACATGCGACGCATCCTCTTCGAGTGGAGGCGCCACCCCCTTCAAGGTACAAATAAACTTTGATATTCCTATATTTGAAGTTCATATAGACGCAGATGTTGTAGATAAGTGGTTGAATCTGCTAGAAGGGTATTTTTCTATCCATAACTTCTCGAATAGATAAAATATTACTTTTGCGCTCCTCAAAGCCATCCCCCATGTCAAATATTGGTGGGAAACGTTCTGTGAGCAAAAGGAAATAGAGGAACCCTCATTATTTACAATCACAACCACCTGGGATTCCTTTAGGGATGCTATTAAGGAACAATATTACCCTGTCAGAAGTTATGACGACTTATATACCAAATGGACCACACTGCGGCAAGTAAGAGACCAAGCAGTGCCAGATTTTACAAATATCTTCCATAATTTGGGCACGAAGCTGGGTATCAAAGATTCAGAGTGACATCTGGTGCTCAAGTTTCATGGTGCTATGCATAGATACATCCAGACCAAAATGGAATTTCTAGACATCTCATCCTTGGGTGCGGCCTACTGATATGACATCAAAATCGAGCAGAAGCTCAAATAAAAGACGTGACAATTTGGGCCTAGGAACCCCTCATAAAAAAATCCAGGAAAGGGTGGCCCCAAACCACAAAACAAGGGATAGAGAAAATATGAATAGTATCAGGACAACCAGTCCAAGCCGGAAGCAAAGAAGGACACTTGAAAGAAAAATAAAGATACTGGGAAGTGGTGCGACTTCCATAAGAGACGTTGGCATAACACTGTTGATTGTCGCTCAAAGTAGTCACTGGTGACCGAAGTGAAAGCCTCTGAATCATATGCAGATTTTGAATCTGAGCCAGAACCAAAAAGGGGAAGACAGATCATTGACACGGAACCCAGTGCCACTGTTTCTACCACTAAGCTCCAGCCTGGTGAACTAGACGAGCCAGAAAAAGGAGAGTGCCTCTTCCATTCGTAAATGTGGGTAAAAGGCACCCCACTGCACTTCATCATTGATAGAGGTAGCCAGAAGAACCTCATATTTGCAGAGGTCGTCAAGTGGTTGGCCCTTCCCACAATGCCTCACCCACAACCCTACACCATTGGATGGCTCCTCCAAGGAAGCGATCTTCACGTCAGCCAACAATGTTGACTGTCATATGACATCAAGCCCTTCAAAGACAAGGTATTGTGTGATTTTTCTCCTCTCGAAGTTTGTGATATTATTTTGGGCCAACCTTATTTATGGAAACACCATGTTGTATATGAGTCTAGGCCTCGTAGTGTTATTATTGCTTTGAACAGTAAATTGTACAGGATACCTAAGGCATTCCCACCTAGTGTTATTTCCTTGATATCTGCTAAGCAATGCAGGAAGGTCATCTCTCAGACGGGGAAGTTTTTCTTCTTCATGATTCACTCTTAGAATAAGCGAAAGATCACAACCACAACCAGGGTCTCTGCGGCCGACCTCTCCACACAGTAGAAGCAAGTAGATAAGGTTGTGGAAGAATACTTGGATATCTTATCCTCACCTACCGGGGTACCTCTACATTACCAGGTCAAGCACCCCATCAATCTAACCCTCGGTGCACCGCTGCCCACTGGGCTAGTCTATTGTCACTCTCTGTTAGAGAATGAGGAGATCAAGCGACAAATCCAATAACTTCTCCACAAGGGGCATATTCATCCCATCTCATCACCTTACGAGAGCCCAATCGTGTCGGTACAGAAGAAAGATGGAGCCTCGAGAATTTGCATTGATTACTGGGCTCTGAATAAAATCACAGTCAGAAACCGGTACCCGATTCCCCAAATCAACGAACTCCTTGATCAACTCATGGGGGCTAAATACTTCAGTAATATTGATCTGAAGTTTGGCTACCACCAGGTCCCGATAAAACAGACAGATGTATGGAATACCACCTTCAAGTCAAAGGAATGCCTTTTTGAATGGTTGGTCATGCCCTTTGGTTTGACAAATGCTCCAACCAATTTCATGAGGATGATGGACGATATCCTGCGACCATTCACCAATAATTTTGTAGTTGTGTATCTGGATGACATTATCATTTATAGCAAGACTTGGGATGAACACTTGCAACATATTCAACAGGTTCTGCACACCCTGCGGCAACACAAGCTATATGCCAACTTGGAAAAATTCTCCTTCGGCATGGACAGGGTCCATTACTTGGGATACATCATTGATCAACATGGTGTACATATGAATCCAGCCAAGATCCAAATCATCTGTGACTGGCCAGCCCCAACCACACTCACTGAGCTTCATAGCTTCTTGGGCCTTGCCAATTTCTACCACAGGTTTGTGTTAGGATTATTCCATATTGCATGGGCCCTCAGCCAAATCACCAGGGGTGGTGGTAATTCAAAATTTGCATGGGGCCGGTCCCAACAACAAGCATTCGATGATTTGAAGCAGCTCTTGTGCTCATCCCCAATACTTTCACTACCATACCTACAACATCCCTTTGAGATCGAGATAGATGCTTCAAACTATGTTGTGGGCGTCGTTCTCACTCAGCATGGCCACCCCGTGGCCTATCATAGTGAGACACTATCCGATGTTGTCTGTAAGTACCCTACTTATGAAAAATAAATGTACTCCATTGTGCAGGCCTTCCACCAGTGGAGACATTACATTCTTGGGAAGGAGATAGTCATCCAGACTGATCATAACTCACTATAGTTTATGTAGACACAAGGAAAATTGCAGAATGACCGCCATCAAAAGTGATCCACAAACTTGCAACAATTCCACCTCAACATCAAGTATAAAACATGAAGCACTAATTGCGTTGTTGATTTCCTCAACAAACCACCATTCACTTCACTCACCACGGTGCTATACTCTTGCAACCATGAGACCTGTGGATGGGCCCAACTCTATGAGACAGACCCAGACTTCGCCACCACCTACCAAATGTTGGGTGCAAACATAGTTGTCGATAATTTATATCTTCAGGATGGGTTGTTGTGTCGTCTGGGCCATATCTATGTTCCATCAAGTGAGTGAGAGAAGATGATCTGGAAATCCCACTACAATCAGGTGGCAGGACACTTCGGCGTCAAAAAGACAATGGCGATACTACAAAAACATTTCTGCTGGCCGAAACTCTGACAGGAGGTCAACAAGTATATCAAGTCCTGCACCACCTACGCTATTTCCAAACCAACCACTAAGAAACAAGGCATGTACACCCGTCTTCCTACTCCTAAAAGGCCATGGGAATCCATCTCAATGGACTACATGTCGGGCCTCCCATCCACCAAGCAGGGAAATGACTTTTTTTTTGTGGTTGTTGACCGCTTTTCTAAGATGGTGATTTTGGTTGCCTATAAGAAGAGAATCATAGCAGAGGCCATTGCCAAGATCTTCTTTGAATGGGTCTCGGTACATTTTTGACTCCCACAAACCATTGTCTCATATAGGGACAATCGATTTCTTAGCACATTCTGGTCAAGCCTCTTTTCACTGTTGGACACCAAGCTAACCAAAGCCATGGCCTTCCACCCCTAGACAGATGGCCAAACCGAGGTCGTAAATCAAATGGTTGTGCATATCCTTCGCATGTATAATTCAAAGAACCCTCACACATGGGATGAGAGCCTTCCCTATGTCCATCATAGCTCCAACCAAGCCCTGCATAGCTCAACCGGCCACAACCCCTTTCAGGTGGGGTTGGGATTCCAACCATTGGGTCCCATAGATGTTTCACTTCCCCTTGCGGTCACCTCGACTAACTCATCTCTTGTTCCAACTAAATCTAATAAAGCCACCCGGTTCATTGAGCAGATCTAGCACATCCACCAACAGGTTCAGGTTATCCTACAGAAGTCCAATGGCAAGCACAAACAACGCCATGATCAACATCGGGTGCCACATAAGCTTCAGGTGGGAGACAAAGTTTGGTTTCACTTGTAGAAAGAACGCCTTACAAGACCCCATCGGAAGCTTCACCCACTCCATTATGGGTCGTAAACCATCACCAAGACCGTGGGGGATAATTCTTTTGAGATCAACATTCCTCCTTTCCTTGGCCTGCACACAGTGTTCAACGTGGATCTCCTTCTCCCTTATTTCCCACCATTATTGGACACCTCGGACATAGAAGAACAACTAACACCAACAGAGATCAAACCCGACTGCTTCCAACATGCATCCAACAATCAAATTTTGGACACATAGATCAAGGGCTCTCAACAACAAAGGGTCTAGCTTTATCAAGTCGTCAAAGCAGGGCAGCTCCTGCACCAAGGCAAGTGGCTCACCCGGGGCCAAATTCAACAGAAATTTCCTCATCTAATGAGGAAACTCAACGCAATGAATACCATTGCTTCCTAAGGAAGGAGGATTGATCCAGATGGATATCGGCTACTATCCACCTTTTCCAACTGACTCAAAACAATTTTCTGGCAATTTTGGCAATTTACTATTTTTAGCAGTTTCCACTTTCAGGGCCATTTTGAGGGCCTAAATGAAGATTTTTTGGGATCGTCCGAAATCAAAGATAGATAAAGGCATGATTGAGGCCCCAAAATGAATCTCCTTGATGATACCTTTCCAACGGGCTATCATACGCCTTAAATGGAGATTGTATGCAAAAGTTACGACCCCGAGAAGTTAATGTACTAACTTACCCAAATGGGGCCCACATGACTTTTGGCACTTCATCTCCTAGGGTTAGGTTTTTGGATGTCTAGGGTTTTTTTCATTCCTGTTTATTGTAAAAGGCCTTCATATCCTCATTATAATCATCTTATTGCGAATGAGCGCAACTGTCACATCTCTTCTCAAAGATAAGCCACCACCATTCCAACAAGCTTGTTTCCGCTGCATTTTACAGTTTCAGCTTATTTCATTATTGAATAGAAAACAAATTTTATTGTATCTCCGTTATTTTGTGTTAATAATTTATATTCATTTCGTTCTTCTCATAAAATCCGAATCACTCGGGCACTTACAGGAGTGAACTGCCACCTAGTTGAGTTATCTAGTCAACTAGTCTTCAGTTAATTGACTGAACAGAGAGTAGTGAGGAGTTAACTCAGGAAATCAAAGGTAATGCATCAGTCTGGTGATGATCCCAAGGCAAGTTCACATTATTTGGTGACGATCCTAATGTTGAATGGTGACAAAACCAATGAAACATCTAAACTCAACTCAACTAGTCAAACTGAAGTGTCAATTGAAAGAGAATATTCTCCAGGTGGAATATTCTCCCCTAAAATATGGAGACTGGATAATGACTAATTATGAATAATAAACAAGAAAAAAACTTTGGAAAAATAAATCCTAGGTGTGTGTGAAGTAACTCCAATAGTATTATCGAAGGGTCATAAGACTCACGGGTTTCGCCAACACTGATCGAAATCATGTTAATAGAGGCAACAAAAGGAGGAGGAACATCGGTTGGTGGAATGGGGACAGTATCTATTAATGATGAATCCTTTAAAAGACCCACACTGACATTTTCATAGCCATGAGTTGTTTTCGCTATGAACAAAACATTACTAGTGCGTGAATCGAAACTAAAGAGGGCGAGTTGATCTACTGTAATAATTTTACTTTGGTGAGGGAAACATATCACACGGAAAAGAGAAGAAACAACTGCATGCATATAATTGATCCAAATACGGCCAATCAGAAGGTTCTAATCGAGAGGTGCATCAAACACCTCAACCTCAACAATAACCACTTTTCCTTCTAACACAATACATAACGAAGGAAGAACACCATAAGGTTTAAACCATGTACGTTTAACAGATTTTAACGTATTTTGTGACTTAGTAAGGGTAATAGAGCCAATAGCTTTCCAACAAGTGACGAACATGATGCAAGTCGAAGCTCCTTCATCAATAACTATTCGACAAATATTCTATTGTATTTGAAAAGCTAGTTGATGAGGGAGCCTTAGAACGTGATATTCCAAGTCAAATATTATCAAATTTGTGTCAGTAGGATCGATTCTTCCAATAGCCTTTAATAGTTCCTTTCGTTGCATAGGATAACTTTGAAGGACTTCGAGAGACGATATCGCAGAAGGTTCTTGTGCAAGATCTTCTACAATACTGTAGTTTTGAGCGGCATGGGCATGGGGGTTAAACGACGACTTACGAACGACACCCTTAGGAGGCAGATGAAGAAATGTATCTAGAATTGATCATTCGAGATGAAAAGGATCGTTAGGAGTTGAAGATGATGGAGGAGTGTATATTTTAACCTTGTACAATATCGACTACAAACAAATATTCAGTAAAAGAACATAAAAGATACAATGACAAATACAAACATTACACGAAGATTTTTCCCCTGGAAACCCAAACTAGGAAAACCAACATATTCTATATTCATTCATGTGTGTTACATTGTTTACAATACAATATACATATAGAATCCAGAGGCATCCAAAACCCTAACCCAATGACCTGGATTAGTCCACAACCCTAATTCCTTAACCAAAAATAGAAAACCATCGGCAAAAACCATGTGCCAAAAAACCACCTAAATATGTGACATGTTTCCCAAGGCATGTGACATGTTTCCTGAGGAAAATAATATAAAACATACCCAACATTCTCCCACTTGTTGTTTTCTTTGCATACAGGGGGTTATAGGGTTACATAGTCAACAATCCAGGGCAACAATGCCCATGGATCCTCTACACCAAGAGAACTTCTCAGTGCTCACAGATTTTGTTAATGAATCTGCAACATTCTTCAAAGTGTCCACCTTCATCAACAATACTTTATTTTCTTCAACCATGTCTCTCACAAAGTGATATTGAATATCAATATGCTTTGTCTTTGAATGATGAGTTGGGTTCGTCGCCAAAAAAATTGTATTCTGACTGTCACAATCTATCCTTACATCATGTTGTACCAACCCAATACCTGAACACAATCTTCATAACCATACTGCTTCCTTACTTACATGAGTGGCTGCCATGTGCTTCTATAGTTTAAAGTGCCACTATATCCTGTCTTTGCTCATCCAACTTATTGCTCCTCCAAACAGGTTAAACACATACCCACTTGTAGATCTCCTACGATCCAGATCTCCAGTCCAATATTCATCCACAAATCCATGTATATCCACCACTTTGTCCAATATCGGTCTTCCTTCATAGCACAATCCATAGCTAGCAGTGCCACACAAATACCTGAAAACCCTTTTTATTGTTGTCCAATGCTCCTTCCCTAGTTTTGACATATACTTGCTCAAAACTCCTACTGCATGTGCAATCTTCGGTCTAGTACAGACCATTGCATACATCAAACTACCAACTTCACTTGCATATGGAACACGAGACATGTCCTCCTCCTCCTCTTCATGTGTCTTGGGACACTGATCCACAAATAACTTTACACCAACAGGAATAGGAACCTTGACCGGTTTACATTCCTGCATATTAAACCTTTGCAATATTGTCTCGACATATTTTCTCTCATGTAACCAGAGTTTCCTCCTTTTCTAATCTCTTTTAATTTCCATGCCCAAAATGAAATTTGAAGCATCAATATCCTTCATGTCAAATTTAGAGGACAACTGAGTTTTCACATCCTGGATAATCTCCTTATTGTTTCCTATCAGCAACATGTCATCCACATACAAGACCAAATAAATCAAATGAT
>JZKD02S1803885.1:250621-271007 GCA_000966675.3 Picea glauca | reverse complement strand
CCTTTACCATGTAGTAGTCGAAGACCCTTCTCTCCGATATGCCCCAGTCTTTGATGCCACAACATAACCTTTTCTCCAGAGACTGTAGGAGTTCTTTCTTCTTCAAATCCAATATGAGGAACAATGTAACTATTACACCCATCAATAATAGTTCTTCCTTCTAGCTTATACATAGTTCTAAACCAAACTCCTTTCAGCAACACCATTGCTCCTCGAACCATCCTGCAAGTTTCCTTTTCAAATATTGTTTTTACCCCTACATCGGCCATTTTGCTTACAAAAATCAAATTTCTGGCCAAACCTGGGATGTGTAGAACACCAAGCAGTGTTCTAATCCTTCCATCTATGAGCCTCAACTTGAATTTTCCTCATCCTATGGTTCTGGTTTTTGAATCATCACCTAAGAAAACATTACCTTCATCATACCTTTCATATTCGCAAAACCACTCCTTGTGGGGAGTCATATGAAAGGATGCCCTAGATTCAACCAACCATACCTCATGATATGCATGTGTGCTTGAAGAAACCAAGTACACGTCTCCTCCTTCTTCATTGGAGGTGTTTTCTTTTGTAGAATGAGATTCTTCAGATCCCTTCTTTTTCTCAACCTTGGATCTACACTGCTTCTTGTATTTCCCTTATTTTCCACATCTCCAACATACCCTTACAAACTTTCCGGAATATTTTGATATACCCTTAGACATAGATATCCCACTTGAGAAATTAGATCTATTCCTTTCCTGGGAATGTCCTCTTGCAAATAATGTGTTTGTGCTCTGTCCTTCTGTTAGCACTAGAAGTCACCCCTGGATTGCAACAGGGGTAAGCCTGGTACCCATCAACGTTTATGTGGATTTCGCTTTGAATGGGTGGTGTTCAATGGACAAAAATCATCACTAGAATGATGTTACAACACAGAACCGTACAAGAAATGCACAGGGAACTGAGGGGAACATTAACTTCGGTCAGTGGGTTGATTTTAAAGGCGAACAGAGGGAAGACTTAGTGAGAAAATGAGAACAAGAATGTTATGGGCATCCGACCTTCCAACAGCTTGAAGAATATAAAATAAGGCTCGATGATGCTTTCGAGCCAAGGTTTTAGACACTGAAATGTGCCCAAATGGAAAATTTCCAATAACACGATGATCAAACCTCCATCATCGTGCAACTACAAAAACTCAACTGGATCTTCCAATTCCGAGCTATTCAGTGCGAGAGGGAAAAAGACAACATAAGAAACTAAGTAAAATTGATCATGATACTGCTATGATCAAACCTCCATCAGAACAAAATAACAATCCTCAACTAGATCCTCTAATTCTGAGTGTTTTGACACAGGATTTACAGAGATGTGAAAGGAAACTGACTTCTATTAACTAAAAGTCTCAAATCGAAATACATAACCAGACAAACTATGGTGTTAAAACATATTACAAAATGGGAGCTCTTCTCAACCAAAGACCTTTCTAATATATCAAAATTGAGTATTTATACTCAAAACAAAATCAAGGAAGCATATCTGATTAGCAACATTGAAGGAATTACGTCTGCATGCTTCCTGGAAAACTGTGCATGGAGTATTTTTCCAGACGTTAACCTCTATCATATGCCAATGAGCTCCATAACAGACCTATTGATGAGCCGACTAATTGGAATTCCTTTCTTGTGCTTTCTATTTATGGTGGAAAATATGTTCAACCACCACCAATCAACCTTAATAACTGCTTCATCAGGATAAAAAAAATGCATGAGTCAGCTCTACACCTATGAGCGTGGCGTCCTCTGCATTCTTCCACTTGGAGTTGAGTTGGATGCCTACAGGGATGGATAGGCAGTGGACATGGAAGAGGTTCTGGCGGGACGATTGGCACTACGAAAGGATGCTCGATGTGTAATGGCTAGGTGGAGGAGACATGGAGGGTTGGAAGAAGTTGTGGGAGAGGCAACAGGTAGGACAGTGAGTGGAGGACAGGTGTGAGGGAATGGAAGGGGAGCAAGGGATGTGACAGACAGAGAAGAGAGATGGAGTGGGGGACAACTGCCAGTGGGATGGTTATGGAGCGACCACTTGTCGGCCTGGGATAGAACATGCGCATATTGGGGCCACAAAAAGTGGTTTGATTCCTCCCTTCTTTTGGGCCCGATGTGTGTCTCTGGCTGACATGTAGCACCTCAAAAAAAATGGTTTTTTTTCTCGTCCTGCTCTACCTTTTTTAATGACTGTGCATGTTGAGGCCCCGATATGGCCAACGACCATCGATTAGAGGTGCATTGATCCTAGTCACCTAGATATGTGTGCATCCTAGAACAATGTGCCAAATGGTCACATCACTCTAGGGGACTTAGAATAAGTGCCATTTGGTGGGTTTTTAACCCCATTCTTTACATTTTGCCACCCAAGGGCCAAAACCAGTGGGGAAAACACCCCATACCATAATATGTGATAACATTAGGCTCCATGGGGGATATAGTCGTCCCTTCGAGGGTCTAAGACCTTCTTTTATAGCTCCAGTCGCCTTCTGTGGAGTTATGGAGTCAAGCTCAAAAACACCCTGCTAAGGAATATATGCCGAAAATTAAAATGAAAACAAACCTACAAGGGCTCCAAGGAGATTATTTATGTACAATCCTAAACTAATCAAACTTTACATGGTTCTAAGTGAAAGAAAATTTCCACCATAGCCTATCAAGTAACTTCCTGAATGGAAGGTTCTTTACTCTGTCGGTGATCACTAGCAAATGATGCAACCGTGACAATAGAACGGTTACATCCTTCAGATTTTATCCAAGGGTTAAAGTTGAGATAAAATAGGGTTGCTCCAGGTCATGAAGGAAATTCCACTCCATGTACTCGTTGACAGGATCATAGAATGAGTGGCAAATTCTGGGAAATTTGTAGCAGAAAGCCTACTCCATTCCACAACTTCTCATACAGGGATGAATATCATTGGTAGGCACAGGTAGATGGGAAGTTGATACAGGATGACTGTCCTCATATGATGGTTTCTCGTTGACAGGCTCTGGATAATATATAAACTACTCCTTCTGTTGTTCCTTTGGTTCATCTTCTTGGCTCTCCCAAGGATCAGATTCATAATCATCATAGACAGGTTTGGTGGGAAAAATCTAGTCTTCATTTTGCTACTCAATGATTTATGCAGGCAAAGGATGGTTCATTTCCTCATGATAATATTCTTTAATAAAAAGACGATAAGGCTCTACTTCATGTTCTTGGAAATTCTACATATCGAGCTCAGGATCTGATTCATAGTTTTCATATACAAGATTGTTGCTCCTTTGGTCAACAAACTATGATGTAGGGCTTTGTTGCTCTTCTGAATAATAATCAAAGCTAGGGACAACAAAAAAATCAGGAGCATAATGCAGGGCCTCTACAGTCATGAAATATTTAATACTACCCTCCTCAGTAGGGCTGTCAAGAACATTTGCTTCAAGGGCTGGAAAATCCTCTGCATTTTCTTTAGATTCCAACCTTTCTAGTTTGGCGGAGAGAGATTTTACCAGCTCTACTAGCTTACTCAGAGAATCTTATTCCTCCTGGTCCCCATCCTTACATCTTTCCTCTGATGCAGACGAATAGGAATGAGAAAGGACTGATTTCTGATCCAAGTCATTAGGTTCATCCTCACATTCTGCGTCAGAAGTGGCTCTATCTTGAATATATTCATTGTATCCCTCACACCAACTATGACAAATTAACTCAGAGGGATAAAAATTCTAACAATGAGCGCTGAAAGTTGCATAAAATTATCCCAGTGAAGAAATTCTAGCAGCGGGTAAAGAATGATACCACTCACGAGCATCCCCTGCTAACGAGAACATGAACATCTTCATTAATACATCCTCATGATGTATCTCCCATTGGTGCATGAGTTCATGAAACTCTTTGAGATGTTGAGAAGGGTTGTCCTCTTTATGCTCTCTAAATATAGGCAAATAATCATTCCATTCATTTGGAGTAGGAACAACATTGGGAAAACCAGGAACAACAGAAAAATTAAAAGGAGCAAACCTTCGAGCCAGGATTCTTTCCATTTTTAACCAGTGGAGTCACTAATTGATTCTTCAACCATGGAGTTGTTAGGTGAATGATGTGTAGGATGAGTGTGTCTGGTCTTTGTTCACCATCAAATACCATCTTTGATCGTTGTGTTCTCTAAGAGGCTACCAGGTGTAGTAAGAAGAAGACACACTGAAATGGTGGAGTTGAGACGGTGGAATCACCAGGTGCACAACTACAATCTTCAAAGGTTCTAATTTTTTATGCACATTCAGAATCAAAAGTTCATTGTCATTCTATCAAGGGAAAATATTCAATTCGTCCTTAGCAATGATGCCATAAATGTTAGCACTAGAAGTCACCCTTGGATTGCAGCAGGGGTAAGCCCAGTACCCATCAGCATTTAGGTGGATGTTGGTTTAAATGGGTGGTGGTCAATGGACAAAACTTAGCACTAGAATGATGTTACGACACAGAACCGGACAAGAAATGCACAGGGAAGTGAGGGCCACATTAACTTCAGTCAATGGGTTGAGTTTAAAGGTGAGCAGAGGGAAGACTTAGTGAGAAAACGAGAAAACTATTGTTATGGGCATCTGACCTTCCAGCAACTTGAAGAAGATAAAATCAGGCTCGATGATTCTTTCGAGCCCAGGTTCTAGACACTGAAATTTGCCCAAATGGAACAATTCCAACAACACGATGATCAAACCTCCATCATCGTGCAACTACAACAACTCGACTAGATCTTCCAAGTCTAAGCTATTCAGTGCAAGAGGGAAAAAGACAACATAAGAAACCGAGTAAAACTGATCATGATATTGCTATGATCAAACCTCCATCGGAACATCATAACAATCCTCGACTGGATCCTCCAATTCCGAGTATTTTGACACAGGATTTACAAAGATGTGAGAGGAAACTGAATTCTATTAATTGAAATTCTCAAATTGAAATACATAACCAGACAAGATCTGGTGTTAAAACATATTACAAAATGGGAGCTCTACTCAACCAAAGACCTTTCCAATATATCAAAACTGAGTATTTATACTCAAAACAAACTCAAGGAAGCATATCTGAGTAGCAGCATCGAAGGCATTACATTTGCATGCTTCCTGACAGACTGTGTTGTAAATGTGTTGACATGCACATAATAGATCTAGCTAAACAATGATACACACATTTGCAGAGAGAATTGGAAAAAGAAGAAGAAGGAAAGAAAGAATTCTCATTAACCGTTGTGAATAATGAATAATTTACACATGATATACTCTGTATAACTCAATGAGTTCGACTTGAGGTGAACCAAGTCACCATAGTGGTGGTCTAGAGTGATCTGGACACACACCAACAGTTACGGGAGTGAACTTCCACCTATTCTAGTCTCTCAGGCAATTACGGGAGTGAACTATCACCTAATTGAGTTAACTATCCAACTAGTCTTCAGTTAATTGACTGAACGGAAAGTAGTGAGGAGTTAGCTCAAGGAATCAAGGCTAATGCACCACTTTGGTGATGATACCAAGGTGAGGTTGAATTAGCATGGTGATGATCCCAATGCAACATCTAAACTCAACTCAACTAGTCAAACTGAAGTGTGAACTGAAAGAGAATATTCTCCAGGTGGAATATTCTCTCCTAAAATATAGGAGACTGGATAATGACTAATTATGACTAATAAAAAAATAAAAAACCTTAGGAAAAAGAAATCCTAGGTGTTTTTGAAGTAACTCCAACACCCCCCCTGAACATCACTATGGTAAAAATAAAGATTGGGTCCTGGCAACGAGGCCATGTTAGGTACCCAAGTACAAAAGATACACTGAAAATAAATTGAGGAAAGAGGGAAAACCTCATGGCAAACCCCCCCCCCTCAAGGTACAATGTATGTAAAAAGAAGAACTACAGTTTCTATGAAACTATGTCCTTCACTCCAAGACGACCTCGTAGAGAATGGAATTTTTGCTCAGTGAAGGTCTTGGTGAAAATGTTGGTCGTCTGTTCTGCTGAAGGATAGACCTGTAAGTCGATGATCCCCTCGTGTACTAAGTCCCAGATGTAGTGCATGTGGATCTCGATGTGCTTCGTCCGCTACCTCTGAACTGGATCTCTGCAAAACTTTAGAGTGCTCTAGTTGTCACACCAGATGACTATCTACCGATGAAACTGAATGCTCAACTCAATGAGAAAATGATGTAGCCACATAGCCTGAATGGTTATGTTAACTACCCCTCTGCACTCTGCCTTGGCTGAAGATAGAGCAATGGAAACTTGCTTTTTGCTCGACCAACAGATAGGCCCTGAACCAAGACTGAGTGAGTAACCAAATGTGGACTTGCGATCAATGTTATTGCTAGCCCAATCGGAATCATTAAACCCAATAAGATCTAATGTAGATTATGCTACATAATGAATCCCAAAGGTGACGGTGCCCTATACGTATCGAAGGATACGCTTTGCAGCTTTCCAATGTAGCTCATGTGGCTCTTGCATGAACCTGGAAACTGCGCCAACTGCATATGAGAGGTATGGTTTGGAGTGTGTGAGTTACAACAAGCTCCCCACTAGCTATCTGTACAGTGTGTTGTCAACCAGTGGAGTCTCCCTGCCATCCTCAAGTTTGACTCCTGATAGGAAAGGAGTCGTAGTAGACTTGCAGTCTGTCATGTGAAATCTCTCAAGGAGATCTCATGCATACTTGGCTTGAGACAATTTGATCCCTGATGCATCCTGACTAATCTCAAGTCCAAGGAAGAAGTGTAGCGGACCTATATCCATCATCAAAAACATGTCATGAATAATCCTCTTGACTACAGCTATCGCTAAAGTTGAGCAACCAGTGATCAACAAATCATCGACATACATAACTAAAAGTAGAAGTGAATCAGTCGTCCTGAGCATGTATACATTTGGGTCTGATTTACAATGTACAAAGTTCTATGACAACAAGTAGGAGTCCATCTTGGCATACCATGCCCTCGGAGCCTGCTTGAGGCCATAAAGTGACTTCTTTAGTCGACAGACCAAAGATGAGTCCTGCATAAATCGTTGGGGTTGATCCATGTAGATATCCTCAGAGAGATCACCGTGAAGAAATGCATTCTTCACGTCCATCTGATGGACTTCCCATCCCTTGGCTGCCGCAATGGCAAGGGCCAATCAAATGGAATCCATCTTCGCTACTGGAGCAAAGGTCTCATCATAGTCAATACCATGAACCTACTGAAAGCCTTTGGCGACAAGACTGGCTTTGTATCTGTTGATCTTTCCATATGATGTGCTCTTGGTCCTGTAGACCCATTTTCATTTGACAAGTTTCCTCCCATAAGGAAGGGGAACCAAATCCCAAGTCTTGTTCTCGAGGAGAGAGTTGTTCTCCTCCTGCATGGAAAATTCCCAAAAGGGATTTCCAATAGCCTCACTATAAGACTATGGATCTGAAGACTGAACCAAGAAAAGATTTCTGGAAGGCAATGGTTTAGTGGCAGTGAGTGCAATAGGAGGCTCCTCGAAATCAGATCGATTCCTCCTAGTATCGGTTGGATCACCAACGAGATCCCCTGCATCCTGAAGAGTAGTCTGTGCCCACTTGGGCCTCTACTTTGGCTCTGCAACTACATCTGGATGCTCTGACTCTGCATCTCACTATACTGACTCTGAATCTGAATCATTTGATTCCTCTGAATTAGAACTCTCATCTGAAGAAGAGTCAGCATGTGCATGCTCATCATCTCGGACAGGTGGAAGAGTGAAGCTATCTGCATGCGACTGTTGAGGTACATGCGAGACACTTTCCTCGAATTGGACACTATGCTCAATGATGAGTCAGTTTGAGGAAATATCAATAAGATGATATCCCTTCACACTGTTGGGGTATCCAACAAAAGTGCACTCAGTGATCTGTGGATCAAGTGCCTTCATCTTTTCAGAGGGAATCCAGGCCCATGCACGTGAACCAAAAATGTGAAAGTGGGCCACTTCCTGTTTGAGGCCACTACAAGCTTCGTAGGGGGTCTTATCCTTGATAGATCTATGAGGAGATTTGTTTTGGATGTATGTTGCATAGTTAAGTGATTCGGCCCATAGTCTCTGTGGTAGTGACTTTGCATGAAACATGCAACATGCCATCTCCTTTAGAGATCTATTTTTCCGCTCAGCAACTCTATTTTGCTGCGGAGTGTAGGGAACTATATGTTGCAACTGAATCCCTGTCTCATGGAAAATATTATGAATCTCATGATTCACATACTCTCCCCCATTATCAGTTCAGAGGACTTTGATCTTCTTTCCAGACTGTGTCTCAACCAAAGCTTTGAAATATTTGAGGTGTTGAAAGACCTCGAATTTTTGCCTAGGAAAGTAGATCCAAGTAAAACGTGAGAAATCATCAACAAAAATGAGAAAAAACCCCACTTTGTTGATCGATGGATACGGAAAAGGACCCATGAGGTCACTATGGATCAGATCTAAAGGTGTGGAAGCTCGCTGAGACTTTCCTTTGTTGAATTTCTCTTGAGGGTGTTTTCCAAGAACACATCCCTCACATACTCCCTTGGAGAAATGGATGTCTAGTATACCATCAATTAATCTGTGCTTGCTAAGCTGTTGCATGTATCTAAAATTCAAATCTCCAAACCTTTTTTGCCATATCCTACTACTTTCATCAGCATGAGTAAGCAGTAAAGCAGAATCAGGTTCAATGAATTCAGAAAATGTATACAATCTAGACTAATGATTTACCTCACCGGTAGCAACCTTGGAGTTGGTTTACATGTCATAGATGTCCACGACATTTGGTGTGAATACGAATTTATTTCTAGTGCCAAAATTCGTCATTTGATACACAGAGAGAAGGTTGAGAGAAAGCTTGGGAACATGCAACACATTCTCAAAGCTTTCGTTAGTGAGTTCAATCCTTCCTTTGCCGGTGACTTCGACAGAAGAGTTGTCCCCCATCAGAATAGGAGGACCTTTGCATGCATCCAAAGAAGAATAGACTACTTCTAAGGTATCCATATGATGTGATGCTCCTGAATCTACGATCCAAGCATCAGGAGAGGAGTTGATTGCAATCAAGGCATGGCTAGAATTGCCTTTCTTGGAATTCAGATCTGCCGGCTTCTTCTTATTTGCACCCTTGGGGATGCGATCTCCAAGGTTGTTTTGTTGAAGTATCTGAGACATTAGATCTATTTTTTTTTGCATGCATGCAGATTCCGAATGGAATCCTTTGTGACAGTACGTGCATTTCTCTCATTTTCTTCCCTTTTCTCCTTTGGATCCGGAGGCATCGGTGAAGGGTTTTGTGTACCCTTTCTTCTTCGTATCTGCATGAGATTTCTACTTATATTTATATTTAGATTTATGATATTTTTGGCTTCCATCATGCACAGTGAGTGCATGCGCCCTTGGGCCTTTGATTGTGCCCATGTTGATAAGCTTGGTTTGCTCTTGTGTTAAGGATTCAATAAAGTCCTCAAGAGAAGGCATCTTCTAGGTGGATATAGAGGCGAATCTGACAATATGGAATGTGGATACGAATACAGAGAATTCAGGTCCAAGCTTGGAGAAAATGATGAGAACCATTTGTTTCTCCTCCATCGATTTATCAACCCCGCAAGCTTTGAGTTGCGACAATAAATCCTGAATTTTGTAAAGAAATCATGGATATTCTCGATGCTTTTTGGATCCAATGAGAGTAGATCCACCTCCATCATGTGTCCCCTCATCTCATCCTATTTTCCAAAGAGTCCTTCCAAGATGGTCCAGGCTTCATTGGGAGTCTTACAGGAAGATATATGAAAAAGGAGATAAGAAGAAATAAGACTGCAAATTGTTCTAAGTGCTTCATCCATGCAATTTAAGTACTTTGATTTTTTTATGGCTGATGTCAGTTCTGTATCTATATTCATGGTTAACCTATACAACCCTCTGGATTGGAGATGTATGGCTATTTTCTCCTTCCATGCAAAATAGTTGTAAGGTGTAAGAATGAATTCTTTTTGGAATTCCATCTTTTCGCTGTCTTCGATCTTTTGTACTTGCAAAAATTTTGGTGTAGCTCTTGCTTAGCAGTCTGTTGGCTCTGATACCATGTAAATGTTTTAACCTGCACAGAATATATCTATCTAAACAATGATACACACATTTTTAGAGAGAATTGGAAAAAGAAGAAGAGGGAGAGAAAGAATTCTCATTAACCATTGTGAATAATGAATAGTTTACACATGATATACTCTGTATAACCCAATGAGTTTGACTTGAGGTGAACCAAGTTGCCATAGTGGTGGTCTAGAGTGATCTGGACACACACCAGCAGTTACGAGAGTGAACTGCCACCTATTCTAGTCTCTCAGGAAGTTACGAGAGTGAACTCCCACCTAGTTGAGTTAATTAGTCAACTAGTCTTCAGTAAACTAACTGAACAGAAAGTAGTGAGGAGTTAACTCAAGGAATCAAGACTAATGTACCACTTTGGTGATGATGCCAAGGCAAGGTCAACTTAGCATGGTGATGATACCAATGTTTCATGTTGATGATCCCAATTCAACATCTAAACTCAACTCAACTAGTCAAACTAAAGTGTGAACTGAAAGAGAATATTCTCCAGGTGGAATATTCTCCCCTAAAATATAGGAGACTGGATAATGACTAATTATGAATAATAAACAAATAAAAACCTTAGGAAAAAGAAATCCTAGGTGTTTGTGAAGTAACTCCAACATGTTCATGTATTCTCTTTCCAGATGTGAACCTCTATCATATGCCAATAATCCCCAGAACAAACCTGTTGATGAGCCGACTAACTGACAGTCATTTCCTGTGATTTCTATTTATGGTGGAAAAGATGTTCAAACACCACCAACCAACCTTAATAACTGCTTCATCAGGATCAAAAAGGTTGGAGTTAGCTCTACACCTGTGAGACGTGGAGGCCTCTGCATTCTCCCACTTGGAGATGAGTTGGATGCCTATAGGGATGGCTAGGCACGGGACGTGGAAGAGGGTCTGGCGGGACAATTGGTGCAATGACAGGGTGATCATTGTGTGATGGCTGGGTGGAGGAGACACGGAGGCTAGGAAGAAGTTGTGGGGTTGACACAGGTGGGAGATGAGGAGGGGAGAGGAGATAGGTGGTACAGTGAGTGGAGGACAGGTGTCTGGTAATGAAAGGGGAGTGAGGGATATGATAGACAGAGGAGAGATATGGAGTGGGGGACAGCTACCGATGGGACGGTTGTGGAGCAGCCACTTGTCGACCTGGGATAGAGCATGTGCATATCAGGGCCATGAAAAGTGGTTTGATTCCTCCCCGCTTTTGAGCCTGATGTGTGTCTCTGGCCGACACGTAGCACCTCAGAAACCATGGTTGTTTTCCCCAAACCACTCTACCTTTTTTAATGATCATGCATGTTGAGGCCCTGATATGGCCAACGACCATTGATCCGAGGTGCACTAATCCTAGCTGCCTAGATTTGTGCATCTCCTAGCACAATGCTCCAAACGATCACATCACTCTAGTGGACTTAGTATAAGCACCATTTAGGGGGTTTTTAACCCCATTCTTCACATTTTTCCACCCAAGGGCCAAACCTAGTGGGGAAAGCACCCCATACCATAATATGTGATAATACCTTCCATATTCTTCCATCCCATATCCTCCAACAACAAGGATGAGACCACTTCATCAAAATTCAAGGCAGTTGTATTACTACCTATGACCACAACCAGACTATCCCAGGAGTCTAGTAAAGAACACAGTAAACTAATACATTTATCTTCATCTGAAATTTTAATCTCAATAGATACTAACTGACTTACCACAGTATTGAAGGCATTTAAATGTTCTTCCACCGAGTCTCCATCTCTCATCCTTAGGTTATACAACTTCTTTCTCAGGAATAGATTATTTACCAAGGATTTAAACTGATACAACTTCCCCAACTTTTCCCATAAATCCTTGGTTTTAGCATCCTCTGACACATTCAGTAATACTGAATCGAAGAGACACAATCGGATTGTGATTTTTGCCTTCCGATCCAACTTTTTCCAGTCATCTGCTGAAGTTCCTGTAGGTGTAGTACCTGTATCTACTGTGATCCACTAATCTTTGTTCACCAACAGATCTTCCATATTGAGCTTCCACAGCTCAAAACTTTTCCCATTAAACTTATCGATCTCCATCTTTGAATTGCTTGCCATTTCTTTTCACCTGAAAAATCAATACCATAGATCTCCCACTGTAACAAGGCTTATCACAGTCCCAAGCCAAACCCTTGACCACAAAGGTGTCCCCTTGAAGCCAACAAAGCTCTGAAACCAAATGTAGATTTTAACCTTGTACAATATCTACTGAAAACAGATATTCAATAAAAGAACATAAAAGATACAATGACAAATACAAACATTACACAGAGCTTTTTCCCCTGGAAACCCAAACTGGGAAAACCAACATATTATATATTCATTCATGTGTGTCACATTATTTACAATACAATATACTTATAGGAGCCAGCGGCATCCGAAACCCTAACCCAATGACCTAGATTAGTCCAAAACCCTATTTCCTTAACCGGAAATAGAAAACCATCGAAAAAAACCACGTGCCGAAAAACCACCTAAATATGTGACATGTTTCTCGAGGCACGTGACACATTTCCTAAGGCAAAAAAAAATTTCTCGGGGGGCATTCGCCCCCCTGCACCCCCCAAGGGGTGTGCAAAGAATATAACACATACCCAACAAGGAGGTGAACCATCAACCTTCTCTTTAGAAGGAGAATAATATTTGGTTCGAGTAGCGACTGCAATTTTGTTCTTCTTGGAGTCACCAATATGCATAAGGATATAATATATGGTAGAGGGAGAAGGTTTTTCATGAATAACCAATTGGGTTTGTTGTTAAGAAGGAAAAGGTTGTAACAAAACAATAGGTGTAGGAGGTGTCATGGCCCCTTGCAGGAACTTATTAACCTCAACACGTCTCAGACAATATTTCATATAATGGTCCTCACAAAAGATAAGGCAAGGATAACGAGGTTTGCACTTTTCTTTATCATTAGTAGGATGATTCTTGGGTTTATCAGATTGTTGATTATTATTTTTATCCTCTTTATTCTTACCCTTCCCTTTCTTTTTATTTTTATTTTTACTGGTAGGTTTAGACTGAACCATATTGACCTCAGATTTTTTACCGGGAGAGGGAGTCGGAGTATCATTTTGTATAATAGCAGTGGTATATTTTGGATTGGAATGACTGGATTGTTTAGACTGAGTCTTAGCATGAAAATTTTCAATCACACCATCAACAGCATGAGAAGATACTAGAGGCATTGGTGTTGGATTTGTAGATGGGCGAGGAGCATTAGGGATCAAGTCATATAACATTCCCATCTGTGAATAAATGAGATCCAAGAATTGAGCACAACTAATCACCTGCTCTTTAGTTATGATACCTCCCATGGAAACATCATGGGATATAGGACCGATGAGTGACTTGGTAAACCACTCAACCAACAATTGATAAGGAAGGGGAACTTTGATTAGTCATATTCTCCTCCTCCACTCGTGAATATGATTGTAAATGTGAGTGGAAGAGGATTGTTTAAATGAACTCAAAATTTCATTTCATGTCTCATATCGTATCGATAACAAGTAATGCATTAACAAATATATATCTAAGGTGTTGAAATCATTGAAGAATCCCCGTGGCAATTTGATATACCATTTGGTTTCCGAACCCATAAGAGTTCATTGGAAAAGATGTAATCGAATGGAATCATCCATCAAGGAGTTGGATGAACACCAAAGATGAAATGTCATGACGTGATTGTTTGGGTCATCTCTCGATTGACCATCAAATTTAGGAATGTCAGATGGTGATTTGGTAGTTATGACTGGCCAATAGGGAGAAGGTAAAATAGGATCATTCAAAATCCCAGATAAATCTGGTAAATCCAAAGTATCTAGAAATTAAAAATGTTTGTTGACCTGAGGAAACTGGTAATTTTGAGGAGGCAATCCCTTTGGTATACCAATAAGGCCATAAGAAGTTTGTAGATAGTTAGAAGTTACTGTCAAATTTAGTTGTGGAGGGTTTTGAGTCAAGTAGCCAGCATGCGTTGGTTGATTTGGAATGCTACCTTGGAAAGGAGTAGTACATTGAAAAGATTGAACCCAAGTAGGATTTATAGATCCTGGATATGGTTTCCCGGGATTAGGGGGTACAAAAGAATTTGATTGAGAATTGTGTCCCCTAGGTTGTTGTTGATTTCCTTGGAAAGGAAAATTCCAAGTTTGAGTTTGTAATCCAGGTATATGCTTCCCATAAACTGGGTTATGACCCCCAACTTGGGGTTTCCCCCCAACTGGGGGTTACCCCCCAACCTGAGGTTGACCCCCAACTTGAGGTTCCCTCCAACTAGAAGTTGAAAACCAGAGGTAACAAAATGAATCATGCCTCCAAGTAAATTGAAGATACTTGGGCCAGGATGATTATATCCTCCAAGTGGTGGAGGAATACTAGGCCCTCCAGATAAAACCTGAGTAGGAGTGGGAACAAAACCACTAGAAACATTATACCTAGGTGGAACAAAAAGACTAGGTCCTTTGGATGAACCTTGGGTAGGATTATCAATGGAACTACTAAGATCATTATACCCAAGTGGAAGCGATGGATTTGATCTAAGAGGAAATGGTGTTCCAATAGGAGCTTGATTCGTTACCATACTTCCGGTAGAAACAAGTGTAACTTGTGGGATCATGGTAGAGCTAGTGAGCTGGAGAGGGAGGATTGTATGAGTACTAACCAAAAATGGGTATAGACTTGTAACAACATTACTTGTCGTGCCAATAAAATGATCCAAAGGTACTTTATAAGTAGTATAATTAATGGGTGTATGTGATGACATATGTTGGTTTGGGATCATTCCTAGTTTATCAAAAATATTGTGTCTCGAGGAGGTTCTCCAAAAATAATGGATGGGGACTGAGCTAGGATTAAAAATTCTAGCAGTATGAACTGGAGTTATAAACAATTCACTCTTAAAGGGTGGATCATCCACACCATATTCTACGTAAGTTCCAGTAGGTATTTGAGTATAGTCTTTAGAAACAACATCTCCCAAAGAGTTTATGCAGTGAAAAATTAGATATTGCATAACATTCAATAACAGATTTATAGGAAGTCGTGATTCTACCAATGGAGTAGAACTTCTGATCTCAGAGGACACATCGTTATTGACTTCTCCTTCAGGAGAAGGACCCTCTGGTTAATTAGGAAGCAAAGGAGCGTATTCTTCTGGTTCTTCCAAAGGTAACCCTTGCATCCTATGTGAACGACGAGGGTCTATGTTGGCCGCACCGAATAAAGAATGAAAGGAGTCTATGACAAACTAGAGAAACAAACAACACTCCACTAATAAAATCTAGATATCAAGAATGCAAACAAACCTTTGTATTTCAAAATCACTAGTTGGTGATGAAATCCAACGTCATGAGATAAAGACAAGAAGGGGATGGGATAAAGTGGGTAGATAAAGCAGGACTTACACCCTAGTGCAAGCTCCCACACATAATTGTGGGTATACCCTCCAAGGAGCCTGAGTGAGTTTGGCCAACATCGATTCCAGGTACCATGAATAATTTCCCCCCCATAGTCACCTCGTGTAAAGCCTCTAGAGAATAGGCCACTAAGGTTACCAATTACAACAATGATTCCTAGGGAAGCAGACGACAGTCCCATCCACGCACAAGGGCATGGTATCTAAGCCTAAAATCACCTCGAGAAGGTTCGAACATGATTTTCTTCTCAAGTGACCCCCAATAATACACACAATCTCTACACTAAGACCAACAAAGCAAGGTGAGTAACTCTGTCGGCTCTAATGCAACCTCATGATTGACCCTTGTGTTAGAAGGGCTTCCCGGGACAAAATATAGCAAGTGGATTTGACTCTCCCTATCACAAGATACTATTGTGTATTTTGATTCTTTGGAGAGTGCGTCACAACCTATTCCCAAGCAGTATCCCTATCTAATGTTGGTGTATAAAAGTTCTAGAAAACAAAATTTTCTGGATATATTTTAAAATTACGCTAAATTTTAATGGTTGTTGCTTACTCAAAAAGGAAGTGGAGATGAAATTGATGAAGTATTTCACCTTGACCCAACAAAATGAAAAGAGATATTAGATACAATATTTCCGTTCCATGAACTCTAATTACATAAGGGAGAAGGTTTCCTTTTTCCAAAATACAACAAGTTACAAAACACAATTTCTTCAATCTTTGAATGATATTAATGCCAAACAATCAAAGCTATCAAATTTTCCAATTTTCTCTTTTTCAACAAATATTTGAATGCAAAAATTTCTTGTAAAGACTACCAATAGAAGGACAAACTTCAATTCTTTTATTTTCGAATACAAATAGAGATCTAATTCAAAAAGAAAAAAAATTCTAAGAAGATGAATGCACTCACAACACTATTTCCCAAACTAAACTCATAATGCAACCAAAACTGAAAATTATGAAAACTTATTTGTCTAATGCAATCAAAAGTCATTTTCCAAACAACAACAATCCAAAACTCAAAAATATCAATAACAACTCATCTAGCAACCAGTCAAGGATGAAGCCTTGATATTATACCCTTGAAGCCTATATTTTCACATGAGAGATCACAAGTATAATCTTTAGCAGAATTTTGCATGCATAAGGAAGCCTAGCTTTTCCCATGAGAGATCCCTCTTTATATAGGGTGAAAGAGGGATGGATGAGGAGATTAGGATGATCCCACTAAATCAGAGAAGCGAGTAAGATCCAAACCGATGGGAGGACACCTCATATTCTAGAATATTCTCTTCTAGAACTTTGGCGAATTTCACCTTTTTCTCTTGTTTAAGCATCGTCACACCCTATGCACAAGCAACTTGCGGTGACGTCGCAGTCCATTTTTGGTGCAGCATGCGACGACCAAGAATCGTGTCACCCCAAGAAATTAGCAGAGTGTGACAATCCCCTTTGATATGGTTTTTAATAAAAGAAAGATGATTCACTTCTTCATGGAGAAAGTCTCATTTTAGTAACTTCGGGGAACATAGAAGTGAGTTATTCACATATCGTTAGTTGATTACAGAGGTTACCAAAATAATGTGTAAAAATATACATCGAAGGAATGTGCATCTCATATGCGATGTCATGAATAAACTCCTATTGGTTTCGAGAATAATTTATTGGAGCTATATAATCTTGGAGAAAACCTTCTTCAATATGAAGGAGCAACAACGAAGTCAACATTGACTATGTTGTTGCTCCGTTGGATTGAGAGAGGTTTTCTCCAAGAATAAACGGATCCAATAAAATTTTCTTTACTGAACAAGGCCAACCACATGAAGGTGGAAGATCCTATGGCCCCTCCACTCAGTCACATCACTCTTAATTCCCCAATACCCAATCTATATTCTAATAAAAAATGTGTATTAAAAATATTCAAAAGTGATAAAAAGTTATTGTAAAGATATAAATGAGGTTTATCATTCAAATGTATATGTCATAAAAAAGAGTTTTTATAAATGAGATTTAACATCCAAAGTATGTAACAAATATACTAGCTATATAATATACATCGATCTATCTTATAAAATTATTATACATTGTAAATTTCCTTTAGTCTTCTTTAGTTTTCTAGTCTAGTTCTTAAGTCATCAGCCTCCATGTCTTCGTTTTCTAGGGGATATTCAACAACTAATTTTTCTTCATTCCTCTCACATCAAGCACACCTACTCTCGTACCCACAACGTGGAGGTTGATTTGATGGGCCATCACCTACAAAAACAAAAAACATTAAATTTATATAGCTAATTTTTAAATATCATTGAAGTAGTTCATTAATATTAAAAAAAACCTCTGCAATGTAATTATTTACTTGGTCCACTAGTGGGCATTGTTGGAACGGCTGCCCAATACTCCTAATATTCAAGTCGAGGAGGCTCAACTACGACATTATCTGACATTGAAATGAAAAAATCTATTAGGAAAAAACCGTAAATGTATAAGCAATAAAAATTAGAAGTACAAAATTTAAAAGTACGAAAATTTTAAGTACATGATTATTATAAATTCATTTTACCATCATGGGCCTTAGTCAAAGGAACATCGTCAAGATGCACCCCACTGGGATGGGGATTCTTGGGAAAACCATGATCTTATGACTATGTTGAACTATCAACGCACCATTGACAATACTAATGTTTTCATTGATAGTGTTTCTCCCCTGATTAAAACAAAGTAAGAAATTAAAGTTATGGACAATATCAAACATTTATGTATTTTATAAGTAATGAAAGGTTAATGTGGGCTGATTTATATTTACCTTATCCCACAAACTGGATATTGGGGTCTGCCCCATGATTTTCCTATGGTCAACGACAACTTTATATTCGTACTTGTAACCAATTTAGAGGTCTTCCTCCATGGTTTCAGTTCCAAATTCATTGCCCTGCATCACATAAGATTATGTATTTTTAATGTTATTGAATGCAATTACCTGAAAGTTGTAAGGATATAGAAATAATATTGTTAAGATGTTTGGGATCTTATGATTCGTGACTGTAACCTCGAGTAGTCGCCCTGGCCTAGCCTGTGCTGGCCATGTTTGACAATTCTTACTTTGGTTTCCTTCGAAGTGTCAGGTAACCAATCATCAAAATTTTCAAGTATGTTATATACCACACTTTTATTTATATCTAAAGAAAATTAAAGTTATTGAAATCAAAATATTTTAATTTACTTTGCGGTACCGACTATTTGTTCTCCTGTTTTCTTAATTTTTTTTCTTTTGCATCCTCAATGAGCGCCTTCCACTCCCTCTTTTGAATTGATGGAGGGTGCTCATACCTAGGGTTGACTTCCAATTTTTGTCTATACACATCCCTTGTATATTTTAAATATTCTCCTGCTACAAAGGCAGCCACTTTTTTATTGAAGGTGTCTACTCCAAAGAGACCTTCAAGATAATCCAAAAGTTTGTTTTTTAAGCTAGAATTCTGAAAATTCCACCTTGTGCGTACGGTTTCCCCAAAAATCAACAAGGCCTTTCTCTCCAGGTGCCTATAAAAATGGTCATTTCCTACATGCAAAAATTATAATCATTAATTTAAAAATAACAATCTTGATGATTTATGTTTGAGATGGATAACATGAAATAGTTAAAATATGAAAAACTACCTGAGAGTCTTATTTGTTTTAATGGAAGTCCATTATCATCAACCAAAAATGTGCATGAAAGGGTCCCTGTGTTGGTCACACATCTAGCTCTGGGAAATGCACCCATATCAACCACATCATCAACCTCATCTATGTCACCATCTCTACTAGAGCTTGGTCATTGTGTCAATGTCTAGCGGTGCATATCATGGCTTCCATCTAATGGTGTGGAAGATGGAGAATTAAACAATCTAGCAACTATAGGATGGACCGTGTCAGGACTCTTTGGCATCTCTGTAGCACCACTACTATCGACACTAGGATGAACATGCTCCAAATATCTCTATATAAGAAATAAAATGTTTTTTCGTTATATAATGTAAAAATTTTAAAAAAAATATCATAATTGAACTTATCAGTACTAAAAAAAAATCACTTTAAATTATGGTTATTACTTGATATGTATTAAGTTGTGTCATAACCAGATTGGTCATTTCTATGATGCATGGAGTTTGATATACACGATCTAACAAGCGAGCAAGTTCCTTATTCACTTTAATGATATTATTTTTAATCATTACCATTGGATCATAGGATGAATACAACTCCTCCGAATCATGATCATCATGGCCTGCAGACTACATATTTCAATAAAATCAATGTTATTTCAGTTATATAAACAATTGAAATAACTAATCATCACACAAATAAAATTATATAAACAAATAATAAAATTCACGTAGAATCAAAGTCGAATTTGTTAATTGTTTACATGTTCTACAACTTCTCATTTTCCATGATCATCCTACCACATTATAATATAATTAGAACCCTAAAACATTTAAAAATTTGTTAATGATAATAAAAAATTGATTGCCACACAAATAAAATTATATATATATATATATATATATATATATATATATATATATATATATATATATATATATATAAAAATTACTATAAGTGTAAAACAAAATTTTTAATCGTTTACATGTTCTGCGGATAACACTTTTCCACGATAAACGTCCTACATTATTATAAAATTGGGACCATAAAATGTTTCAAACATTGTTAAATATACAAAAAATATAATGCAATAAGTATAGATTTCTTAAAGAGGTGTTGCATAAGTACCCACACACTATTAGTTGA
>JZKD02S1803885.1:232226-248375 GCA_000966675.3 Picea glauca | reverse complement strand
TTGAATCCCTATCTTTGGGATGACCTCTTACAAATAAATCATTTTTCTATGACTATCCATGCTTTTCCGCCTCATCTCTTCCAATAACAAGGATGAAACCACGTCCTCATACTTCAATGCAGATTTAATAGTACTACAAATTGATACAACCAGATTATCCCAAGTGCCTGGCAAAGAACATAATAGAGTAATACACCTATCCTCTTTTGCAAGCGTAATATTAACAAATCCAAGTTGACTTACCAGAGTATTGAAGGCATTTAGATGCTTTGTCACATAATCTCCATCTTTCATCCTAAGATGATGCAACTTATTTTGAAGAAACAACTTATGTACCAGGGAATTTGATTGATACAAATCCCCCAACTTGTCCCATATTTCCTTGGTTGTAGATTCTCTCGACACATTCAATAACAATGAATCAGCCAAGCAAAGTCGAATCATACTTCTTTCTCTTCTATCTAGCTTCTCCCAATATTCTTGCGACATACCAGTAGATTAAGTACTGGTAGTTTGTGTACTAGTAATTTGTGTAATACTAGGTTATGTATCAATAGGTCATGTACTAGGATCCATAATGATCCATTGTTCTTTGTCTACAAGAAGGTCCTCCATATTGAGCTTCCATAGCTCAAAGATATTACCATTTAACTTCTCAATATTTATTCTATAACTGCTCGCCATTCTTTTTCAACACATGAATCACCACAACAAAGCTCCCATTGAACCCAAGTTTATCACATACCTAAGATAAACTTGATCTATCAAGACCGATCGAAACCCTCAACAACAAAGGTGTCCCCCTCAAGACAAAAACGTGCTATGATACCACATGTAATTTTTAAACATCTGAATTAAAGAAATACATATAGATTCTTAAGAAAAATAGAAATTAATCAATGACTCATACATATAGTACACAAAGATTTACAATGGAAACCCTTAACAGGGAGAAAAACAACCTTCCTTGGCGCCACACCTCTCAACTCTTAATTGTATTAATTTCACCATTCACAATACAATATATATACACAATATTTTAGGTATTCTATAGCTACCAAAACCCTAATCCCTTAATCTGAGATTAATTTAGAAAACCATTAAAAATAGCAAAAAAACGCCCAAAAACAAATTTTGAGGTGTTGCCCTGAACGCTCCGCATAACCCGAGGGGCACTCCTGCCCCGCCCTGGGACCAACTTAGGGAAAAAAATGGTGCACACGCCCACAAAGAGAGACAGATAATGGGATCGTCAGACACAGTTTTCAAATCAGACGCGCCCCCCCACACACATGCAAAGAATATAACACCGACACAACAATAATGATTTGTCATTTGATAGGATCAAATAGTCGATAGGATTTTGAATCTTTAGAGTATCCCATAATGATGCAAGTATGACTCTTTGCATTCAACTTCTTTCTGCAAGCATCATAAATGTGGGCCCAGGTGACACATCCAAACACATAAAGTGATTGACTGAAGGCTTCTTCTCATACCATCATTTGAATGGATTCATGGAAGGAATAACTCGAGTCGAGATGTGATTGAGCCGATAATTTTCACAGTAAACTAACTCATCCCAGAAGTGAGGAGGTAGGTATTTATCATGCAAAAGACATCTATCTGTTTCAACCAATGTTTGATTTTTTTCACTTTTCAAATCCATTCTGTCATGGTGTGTGAGAAACTGACTATTCCTAGTCAATACCAAATCGAAGTAGGTATTCTTCAAAGGGTCGATTCACATACTCACCACAATTTTCTAGTCTCAAGAATTTAATGGGTCAATCACATTGTGTTTCAGCAAAGGCCTAAAACTCCTTGAATTTTTCAAAGACAAGGTTCTTATTCTTTAGGAAAAAGACCCATTTGAAGTGAGAGAAATCATTAACAAAAGTCAAAATGTTCCTTGCACCTACCATTGAAGGTAAATTGATGCAACAGACATCATTGTGAACTCGTTTCAGTAGATTCTATTCTCGCCATGATGCACCAGAGTCGAATGGTTCCTAATAATGTTTCCCAAGTACACAACCCTTACAGAATCCTTCAAGGGGAAACACCTTGGAAAAACCAACAACTATGTTCTGCATTTCTAGTGCCTACAGACTTTGGAAATTGAAGGGTCTAAGTCGTTCATGTCAAATTCAACTTCTCTCATCAGTGTGATCAACAGGAGAAGTCAGTTCAGTTTCAGGTCGAGTCGAGTCATGAAACTTGTATGAATTTTCTATTGATTCGAGAATCCCACTAGCGACAAACGACTTTCCTTTCTTCAAATCATTAACATAGAACCAATCTAGCCAAAATTCCACAATCTTACATGTATGTGTCAATTAAGCAATAGACAATGGATTGGCATTGATATTTGGAACATGATAGATGTCAAAAATCTTCCCATGTCAACAAGTAACATCATCCTGACTGGAAACATCCAAAGAAAAATCATTAGAAACATAGATTTTACTTTCCTTAATTTTATTCAGTCTCGTGAATAAAGATGCATCTTTGGCCATATGATGAGTACATCCATAATCAACTACCCATTCATTCTGCAAAGAATGAGAAAACAAGGCCTAAGAGGTTTTGACTTGGAAGTTGAAATGATCAACGGGTCGATATACAACAGACACGTCTCCTTCAAGGTGTTTAACCTTCTCCTCTAAATCATCTCTCTTCTTAAATATTTTTTTCTCCACATATCCAATCTTTCCACAGTACTGACATGTCTTCTTTTTTCAGATTTTTTTTGGTTGTCTCTGGGGTCCTTGGTCATGGTATGCAGGTTTATGTGCAGAGGTGTCAAACTACTCTCTATCCTAGGATCCATCTTCCCCTTCCCCTTGAGAAAGTGGGCCTGGTGTTTTTCACCAAGCTTACCTTCTCCAAGCAATTTATGTTGATCAACAATCAAAAGACCATAGAAAGCTTCAAAGATATAATCCTTACCATCTTCCTTGCATGCTTTCCAGTTGGTGTAGAAATTTGACACGAACATGTCAAAAGGTGTTATCAAGTTCGTCAGGACCAACTCAATGAGTTGTCCATCCTTCTTATGATAATTCTTTCCAAATTCTCCCAGTTTCAATTGGACTTCCTTGACACACACCAAATTGTCCTCGATTCTTTCAAAGGACTGAGGATAGAGAGAGATCAAATCTCTCTCTAACTACATAATGTGTCTCTCATCGACTCAATCAATCAATTTTTTTAGCTTCTTCCAGACTTGATGAGGACAGTTGATTCCACTAAGGTGAAAATGAATCTCCCACGATATGTAGGTCATAATGACTCCTACTCTCTCATCCATCTTTCCATCAACAACAAACTTTGCTTGGTCATCTATTGGATCTATAATTTCCACCTTCGTATAATTCCACAATACTTTTCTCTTAAAAAAGGTTTCTATATCTGGCATACATACTACATAATTTGATCTATTTAGAGCAACAACATCAATCTTTGAGTCCATGTTTGATATCTAGACAGACTAGTTTGTTTCAATAAGTTCCAATAAACAAACCACTGGCCCAAAGTCAATCACACAACAGATCTGACTCAGCAAGGTTTGCAAATAACAGGTCAAGGTTTTAAACCATCATCTTGGATACCATGTTGGGGAATGGGGTGGAACACAACATGAAATAAAGAACATAGTACTGCAAATAATCAAGAGGGACAAAAAATTTCAAATATAAAGGTGGTCTCTAAAGACACCGTTACAACACTTAATTAGAGTGCACCGTGAACAGAACAACACCGTGCATGTTTCACATCTTGATCTGCATGATCACCAAGATGATAATGAACCAAGGGGTCTACTTTTTATAGTCTTAAGATCCAATCAACTTCCATAGAATCTAGAAGATCTTGTCCACATGTAATTGTTGATTGTTAGAATTGACTATGCTAAATCCACTTTGTCGAGACGGCTTGATAAGGATGCTTGACTCGACTACCTATGTGTCCAAATCGTAGTCGATTGTTGGGTCTGTTGATCCACCACTCAACTATCTTCTATTATTGGTCGATTTTCCAACCGAAAAGTACGTTGACTACTTGACTGATTGTTGTGGTGTACTAGTCGATCGCCTGATGGATTGTATCCAGATGTAGGTTGACCTCTCGACCAACTAAACCTAGGAGATGCTTGATGAACCATCAATGCTTGATGTTCCAATACAACCATATATACAACCACTACCTTAAGGTGACCCCATGGCTCTAGGAAAATACCTTATGGAAATAAAACTTGTCCAATGGTGAAAAAGTCTTTACTTCTCACCATTGGATACAACTCTTTAGGGCTATAAAGAAGGAGAAAAATGGGGGTGAACTTTGATCCACTTGTGTGTGACTTATTGATCCGGATGGATCTAAAGAACATCAAAGAAGTTTAAGAAGTGTCCCAGAATGCATAGAAGTATCATAGGAGGCTCAGAATGGCCTGAACAAGTAGAGAAAGGGAAAAACTCAGAGTTCCCAAAAAATCATTAAAATGGCATGATCATGAAGAGCGCATCGCAATATTTCCAACGGCACAAACGGATCGTCAAACGGAGTTACGGATCAAAATTTATAAGCGGTCAAAGTTCAGTCAAACTTGGTCAAAACAAGCAAAAGTCAAAGTGATACGTGGCACCACTGCAAGGGTGACACGTGGAACAACTGAGTTGGCAAGATGACGTGGCATGGTAGACACATGAGCACGTTCGGTGATGACACATGTCAACTTCATTGACAAATCATATTGTGACAAGTGGCAGTTTTTATGTGGACCAATTATATGGTGCCACGTGGCACAGTCATGGGATGCCACGTGGCACCCCTTCCATGGCTGGAATAATAAAAAGTTTAATCAACTCCCCAAGAGTCGACCTCATGACCTCTAAGTAGCCAAAGGCTCCAAATATCAATGCTAACCACTACACCATATGTTAATTCTTATTTGCACTATAGTTTTAATATTATTTAAAGGTTGAATACTATGCAAGGCACTTCGGCCCAACCCAGCCCAGCCCCTATTCACATGTACCAACACCACATGACCATACTACTCTGCCCATCTAGGGGCTTAAACCAACCAACCTCCAAATATAGCATATTTCGCTATATTTAGAACTATCCGCTAGTTTAAACCATCGCTAAACCTTCGCCAGAATTAGCGAAGCACACCAACAATATGCTAAAATGAGAAGTCTATGGGATTCAACCCTGAAACCTCTCCAACATCTTATACCTTAACTTATCCTTCATAACCAATGCACCCAACTACCTCATTATGGCATACCCACCCACAAACTACTATATAAGCAAGGATTTGGTTCAAGTTCAGGGGAGCGTGTGCATTCAGAGCCACACACCAGTGCACAGAGCACGAGAGTGGAGCATGCCTGTATGGCCCGTACGGCCTAGTATGGCCTGTATAGAATCGTTGCAGACTGTACGGATTTTGACACGCAAATTGAGGCGAGGATGCCTCTTGGGTCCAAAAAGTGCCCGACTCGGATCGAGAAGTGGAGACAGTCATTTTTAGGTAAAATGATGCCACGAATGTAGTGGTGATGTTAGTTTCCTGATTTGAGAAAAACTTCATCATCTTAATTCCAGAATGAGTCATTTATTGTAGATGCAGTGGCACGGTAACCGAGGCAGAGGTGTATCTTGGGCCTGAAAGTGTCCAACTCGGATGGAGACGATTTGACAGTCATTTTTGAGTAATTCGACGACACGAGTTCAATGACGATGTCTATTTTTGCAGCAGCTTCCGATCAACAAGCTAAGTGTTGGAGAATCCAATGTAAGCATGCTTTTCATTATGTTGTTTTGTCATTAATTGTTGCAGCATAGCATGCATGTTATAGGTCTGAAGGAGCAGAGAGAAGCTACAACAAGTCAGCGAGATTAGCTTATTCCTTCTATCTATTTATTTCTTATTTTCCTTTCACATCAAATCAATCAGTTATATGTGACAGAGAAATTGTGGCACTTGCATGACAAGTGGCCAACGAAGCAGTTCCGATTCTCGTGGGTTCCGAGATCTTTTGTATGGGCTGCATATTTATGTTTTGGATCTGAGCAACAGATCTAAGGCTTTTGATGGCTCCATGTTGATGGGGGTCATATTCTATTCTTCATCTTTTTATGTATTGAGTATGTGGGAATGATGTCCATGTCAACATCATGGATGCCTCATGAGTATAAGAACTTGTGACGCTGATACATTCATGATCACATTCCGATCTCTTGTTGTCGTCACCGAAGAGGGACTTTGGCCTTACAACTTGTAAAGGAGATACATCATTACATCGAAAAGAATAAAGCGGTCAAGCTTTGGAGCATGACCCGGAGAGGTAGCCCACTGCAACGGTGAACTCCGTTATCAAGTGAAGTGTCTTATCCGTTATGTGTATTATGTTCTTATGTTGTTTTTTTCATGAATTTCCACACATAGGATGTTAAAGTCAAGCATGACATATTGCACATAAGGAAGACTAAAGAGGTTTCCATTCACTTCGAATTCAAGCACATAAGACTTCAATTTTACCTTTTATTGCAAATCACTCAAGTAAAACGATCTATTACTGACCCTTTTGAAGGAGTGACAAAACAACCAATTATTGGAAACTTATCGCTCCTGGGTTCAGATCACTTATGAGATTATTTACTATAATACTTCTTGGTGGAGCATCATATTAAACCACTACCTCAAGGTGACCCATAACTCTAGTAAATGTCCTCACAAGAATTAATCTCCACCTAATGATTAAAAAATCCTTACTCCTCACTATAAGATCCACACACATGAAATTGATAAACCAATTATATTATTAAAATACAAATATTAAAGATAAAATCATTTTTAATCAAATTTCAATAAAGTTTTAAGATCCCCTATGAAATAAGTGGTCTTAAATGACCTCAAATACATGAACCAAAAAAGTCACAGTATAATTTTAAGTAGTTTTCCAAAAACCCAAAAACTTGTTTACATTAATAATTTTCATAAAATTTTCAAATATGGCATTTAATACAAGGCACTTAAATCATTCTGTATTTGTCGAAATTCAATGTCGAAATTAAGTGGAGGAGGAAGAATTATTGAAGTTGCAATTTGCATGGTTTAAATGATGATTTTAAAACTTGTTGATAGATTCACAACATGAAAAATAATATATAATAAGAATTTATAAATATTGAAAATGAAATGTTAAATCCATCTTCAAACCTGTCACGTCTTCACATTGTGCCTTGCAATCCTGTACTTCTTGAGAGCATGCAACACTACGATGTTTCTCACTTGGTTGCTTGGAAATATCAAAGATACTTCATCTGTACTACGTTTGTTTATTTGGAGCATACCCATACTCTGTTCTAGGCTATCGACGAGTCACACTCGTATTCTAGTGTAGCTCTTATATACTTAGACAATTGTTAACAACTTTAACACTTAGTCATATATAAACATACATCCATGAACATGAGAAACCAAGAGAACAACAATGGAAAAAACAAAAGACATAAACATAAATAGCGTGGTCGACACAAACCGTGCTTAACACTCGGTTAACTCTTTGTTATTGCGAAACGGTTACAATATGAGCACTACCAGCGCATTTTACAATTTGGGTAAAGTCAAACGACTCATCTCACCTTACCAAGACACTCATCCATAGATTTGTTACACCAAAACTCTATGTCGCAACCGTCTCTGTAACCTCCTACGGTGCACCTCAGACGTTCCCTCAACTACAGTCTTGTTGTCTATTTGTTTCCAAAGACATCACAGATTTCGGTTTTTCCTTACACATGCCTCCAACAAGCCTGTGTTTTCATAGTTCCCCAAAATCATTCCAAAAAACCTAGCCCAACTCTCTGCACTGAATCGACCTCGAGGTAGCACAAGTCATCCCATGTGGAGCGACTTGGCTCCTTGAGGGAGCTCGCCCCTCTTCGTTTAACCTTGCCTCAGAACCGTAGAGCTCTTCTTAATCGCCTTGTCTTCAAATTGTCCTTCAATGGTTGTGCGCCCTTGTTCTCTTATAGGGACTTCAAAGGTCACCATTGTGAACTGTTGTGTCCTTTGGGGGCATCACGCCCCTTTGCGAACCCAAATGTTCAAACAAATCGGCGTGCCCCTTCGTGAACCTGGTTTCCCAAACGAATCATCGTGCCCTTTCGTGGACATAGTTTCCCAAACGAATCGTCGTGCCCCTTTGCAGACCCGGTAGCCCAAAAAAACCCTTACGTTCATCAATCGTTATGTCCCTCAGGACCGACACGCCCAACCTTAATGCACCCCTCATGTCGGCGTGCTACAATCTCTTGGTCACTTCATACATGAGCAAGCCCTTTGACACGTTCATATGCCCAAAACACCCACTTGCCCAACTAATGCAACAATTGAGTGTTGGAGCAACCCAAAGCTCTATCTTCTTGAAGACTTAGATGAAGGTCTTCGCGCCCTTCTAGCAAAAGATCTTACAAAACCAAATTTTAATTAAATTCTTTGAAAAAATCCACCAAAATAACACCGTGACCAAATTATGTGCCCTTATCCACTCCTCTCACATGTAACTCGAATATTATTAACGATATCTCAAAATCCCTCTTGAATTTAAAAACTTTTTACCTTCCAACAGGGTTGGAATTTCAACATGAAACAACCTGACAAATTTGATGGTTTTAACAAGTTCACCACTAGTTTTACAGTTTCAAGGAAAGATATTGACAATCAGAAAAAATCTTAACAGTCAAATCGCTCATGACGATCAATTTGCCCGTCAAATTTCAGTCATACCTACAATCTTTAAAGTCGCAGACATCACAGTTGTCATGTCATGACAGTTTTCTTCAACAAAAATGGTAATTTTAGATATTGGAGTCTCATTAAAGGTTATTGGGACGATAATTTAACCGTCAAATGGCTCCATGACGATCAATTTGCCCGTCAAATTTCAGTCCTGCCTCCGAGCTCTGAAGAAAAAATCTTTAAACTCGCAGACAGGTTTAAATATAATAAGTTGTCATATCATGACAGTTTTCTTCAAAAAAAAATGGTAATTTTAGATATTGGAGTCTCATTAAAGGTGATGGGGACGATAATTCCCATCGATGTCGATCCTGCCAATAAAGTTACCCTCGACGCAAGCCTCACCAATGACACAGCCAATGCTTACATCGGTGTGCGGTAGTTACCTTTCCAATGTTTCGACGACAGATTTGATAATGGTTTTCATTATCTCGTTTCGACGACAGATTTGATAATGGTTATAAAGACCGTTACCAACCACAGAAACAGCGATAATCGACTGTTGCTTCCACATAATATATAGGGAGGATCAACGATCCAAACGGGAAAGTACAACGCATCGTGCCAATCATGACAAGTTTTAATTCACTGCAGAGATTATCTATCACAAGATGTGAAGTCTTAGTTGCGCAAACCCTACAATTGTAATGGTAAGATGTGTCTTCTTTCCTTTTATGGTAGTGTTGTGTTCGCTGTCGACCAACAAAAGATTATAGGTATGCACATAGTTTATGGATAATTATATTTTCATTTTTATATAAAAGGAGAACTTTATTCGTTGTATATCATTTTGTGTTCTTTTATCCATTATTTATATCATTTGAAGTGTTTGATAAACTTGAGTAAGAAAAACAATATTGATAGAGTCTAAAACATAAAAATAACAATGATATATACCTACATAATATACAATAATTTACTCTAAAAACTTTTAATAGGGAAACCAACCTAACCTAATTGGAGAGTTGCACTTTTCTATATTGTTCATAATACAATATTTAGGTTTTTGATAGCATCTAAAACCCCACTCTACTAACTTAGATTAGATTATAACCTTAATTTCTTAACTATAATTAGTTTACAATGGGTTAAAACCATTGACCATTAACATAATATGTATAGGCCAAAACAAATTCTTTCGAGAGCTCCACTTCCAAACCTTGGGGCTTGCTAACCCTCCATGCCCCTAGCCAAGGGTATGCGTACCCCACAAACCTTGTGAAGTTGTCACTAAGTCTACTTGCCAAGGATACAACACATATTCAATTGATATATAAACTGCACTAGATATTCCACTAGATAGTTTGTCACAACATATCTCACAACATTCTGAAATATTTTGTTATTCAATTTATTTCCTTAGATCCCATTTTTCTTATTACTAGCTTAATGCTCAAATTTATGGAAATAAATGAAATATGAAAATGAAACATCAAAAAAATGAAGACACCAATCACACAAATGAACACGATATGTGACTTGGGAAACTCAATATGAGAGAAACCCAGCGAGAAGGTGAGGTTGATGCTCTTCTCTCTTTTCTTCAATGAAATGCAAGTAAAAAATCTTCTTCCTCCTATCTTATTCTTTCAAATCCCACTCTTAGATGCTTTGCTCAAGTATGGAGCAAGTACAATGTTAAAACAATGGAGCCCCCTCTCTTTCTAACGACCTAGTATTTAACATAATTTGATAGTTATCTAGGGATAGGGTTTTTCCATCACCAACCCCCAATTAGTTTTAAGGTTTTGAACCTTCTAGAATCTTCTTGAAATTCCACATGTGACTATCCTCACGGGTGTGAGTAATGGGGGTTGACGTGGCATCCAATCGATACCATGGTGGTCAACAAAGTAGGTTAACTTGCGAGATTCATAACTTCCACATACAAACTATGAATGAGGTGATTTTCACACTGTCATAAAGCTCTCGGTGTGTAGAATGGTGTCAAGGGGTTGGAGCTATGCTAATTGTTAGCACTAGATATTGCTCTTGACTGCAAAAGATAAATTCCTAGCACATCTTGAAAAGCATTTTATGTTTGGTTGGGATGTTGGATCAATTAGACTCGATTTTGAAAGAAGAAAGGGAGAAAATTATATGAACTTAAGAACAACTCAGATCAGTGATCAAGGCCATTGGGCATGGAGTAATCTACAGTATCTTATGGATCACAGGCAATTGAACTCAGTTCTAGACAAGTTTATATTAATATGATGAAATATGGAAGCAAGGAAATACACATATGAAATATACAAACTTTCATAGGCTGATCAAACTTGTATATCCATCAGGAAAAACATCCATCAATTAGAAATGCTTCCTAAAATATGAATAGAAGATATTTGAACAAACTCATAACAAACAGAGCAGGTACACTAAATCTTAATGCACAAGAATTTTGAGATGCATAAGCTTTATTCAAATATGAAGAAAATGAATATGGAAAACATAAAGAAAGTACATACTCACAACGGAATTCCCAAGAATCTTGATAATAAGAAATTAGAGAAAACAAGGACATTCATGCTTACAATAAAAGCACAAAACTTCCACTAGAACTGATCTAGGAGAAATTCAGTGGCTACCCACCTATTCACTGGCTCAAAACATGGGTTTCCACCTTGGCAGTTTTTCTACATTTTTTTGGTTCCTATACTTTCGGGGTCGTTTTGAGGCCCTAAACGACATTTTTTGGGCCTGACAGTGCCTGAAGGATAGTTGAAGGCATGATATGGGTCAAATGGAATATGTACTCCTCGGCTAGACCTTTTCAAAAGATCGTATGCAAAATTTACACCCCCAGGAAGTTGACGTAACAACTACCCCCATCGGGGCCCACAAACCCTTTGGCGTTTCATCTTCCAGGGTTAGGGTTTTTGTATTTTCTTTATGTTAAAAATGTCTTTGGAGACTCATTGTAAGGATCGTCATCTTCTTGTGAATGAGTGTAGCCATCACATCTCTTCTCAGAAATAAGCTGCCACCATTCTAGCGAGTCATTCACTCTGTAATTTTACAGTTTATGTACATTCTATCATTAATAAAAATTATACATTACTATATCTCTGTGTTTATTACAATATTTATTTGTATCTCACAATATCTCTATATATTTCATTGTTATATATCTCTCTTCATTTCGTTCTCAAAATAATATGGATCAATTGTATCAGAGCAGGATACTCCTTTTCGTGTCTTGTGCATGTCCCCAATGAGGTCGAGATATAGAGAGTTGGGTCTCAAACCAATTTCCCTTTAGGATAACCGCTCTCTCCAGCCCAAACGGTCTCCCATGGTAGAAGAGAAGAGGAACAAGGGAGCATAATATCCCATCAAGTTGTTGCTTGTGAAATACCTCGTGCAATAGAAGAACGAGATGTTGGAGAATTTTGCCCAAATCCTTCAATGATTTTCGACAATAACAGGTGTGTCTTCATCAATAAATCACTTTAGAGATGCTACATGTTGATGCTTGAATCCATTAGGACTGAAAAGACAACCTCACAAAGATGTAAATCCCCCTGCATTTTTATAGAGGTGGTACTCCTCTTTAGATTTTCTTGGGATTTCTTTATGTTCAAAATGTGGGACTTGACAAAATTCCGTCGTAGTGATTCAAAGAAACCTAAAAATTGCAAGAAAATAAAAGGGACATTTTTTTCTTTTTCTTTTTAAATAAATTTCCTGAGAAAGGACCAGGAATCACACACTTCACACATTTAAAGCAAATAAGAAAAATTTCCTCACATCCATCATAGTTTCGGATAAAGATTTATGATCACATAAAATAAACTAAAAAGATGATCCACATGCATAAGAGAACTTTAACAGAGTGGACACGTGGGAAACACAAATAAAGATAATGATAGATCAACCTCAAATACTTTATATTCTAAAAACAGGGTTACAAAGAACAATCAATATTGTTCCCAAAGTAGCTCTCTCAAAATTTCTAATATATATATATATATATATATATATATATATAGTTTGTTACATATTCTTTGAAATTGTAAATGTGTTTGTCTTAAAGAGTGGTATTGGGGCTCCCGTGGACCATAAAACAAATAAATATATGAAATAATCTTTTATAAGGAAGACAGTGGGTGGTACAAGAACAACAAGACCTGGTAAGAAGAAGAAAGGAATTATCAATCTTTGGTTAAATCTTTCTAGTGAAAGAGGTGGAATAACTGGATGAAGGACTTGATAAAGAAAAAGAAGGATGTGATTAGTGTAAAATTACTATGATGGTCTCTCGTGCTTTCATTTGCTTGCTGATGTCCTTTTATCATTTCCATCAACGGTTACAGGAACCGTCTCAATTGTTTCTTTCCCTTCATTGGTCAGTTTATTGATAACTTTCTTGAACCATTCTTCGATGTAACTCTTTATTGGTGCCACGTTGATTTCATGTCGGATTTTGATGTTGAACAACTCTCCCTCCAAGTCCGTCAAATCAAGGGAAATTCCATGTAATGCTTCTTCAATGTCCTTCTTTTTTATGGAGTAATCCACTAGCCAATTATCTATGGAATCCTCATCATATTCAATTATACCATAAAAAATTTCTACTGACAATCCTTTAAAAACCAAGACAAATTCATTGAAAACTTCATAAAAATGAAAGGAAGCTTTGTGCCTCCACAACGTTTGGTACCAAAAGGTCACTGGGTCAAATTCACAATTAACCTTCTTGCAGATAGACAATTTAGGAAAATGACAACAATGTGCTATCGTGAATACCAAATAAGAGGCCATAAATAATTTCTTATCTTTTTTGGACTGTGATAATTGGGAAGAAATTTCAATGGAAATCAATTTTCCTCAATTGAAAATGGCTTGGTCCTTGACAGTGAAATATAAGATATAACGAATCATATGAGAAATGTTGGTGGTATTTTCTTGATTGGTCACTTTGGTGAATAACCAAGCAATTTCCCGAAAGGGGTTTTTGAACAAGTTGACCTGCAACCTAATAATATATTCAGGGATGGCCACGAGATTCTCCAAGAATTCATGAAAGAGGCATAGGCCTTTGTCATTCTTTTTCAAGAAGTCCCCGCAATCTTCACCTTTGAAGGTGAGTGTTGGCTCTGGGAGTTTTAGTATTTTACAGAACAATTGAGGTGAAAGAGAGACAAGAGAATGGTCTTGAAGTTGAATAATCCGCTGAATTGGTATATATTTCTTAGCACACTAGAAAACCAGTTCCTTGCAGTAAAAAACCTCAGGAACACAGCCTGCACGGGCAATTCCAAATGTCCAAATTACTTCCTTCTGAGCAGAAGGGGATGAATAGTAAGAATAATCTCTAGAGCACTGAAAGTTCTAGTCCTCGCATCCAAAAATGTTCAAAGTATCTCCAGAGAAATGTTGTCAAGATCTTGCTGCCATAAGTTGATGAGAGCATTCTTTTAATCCAGATAATATTCGAAATGAGCGCTTGAGAGATATAATATAATCTTTTGCAAATTGTGCTTTAATGTGGTTTAATAAGAAATATCCTCGAGCCCCTCACTTATTAATGAAGATCTTTACGGGACCTGCATGGTGAGTTATTAGCATTAAACATACTAAATGCATATTGGGAAAAGAGAGAAGGTGGCGGGGACAGATGAGAGCTATTAGGATTTGAGAATTTTTCTGAACCTGCCAACTTGGGAACTCGTGAACTTACAATTGTGAAAGGTTGAAAATCGACTAAGTGTTGTAATGCGGTCGGTCGGACTCAATATAGGAGAGATGATATACTTAGGAGCCCAAGGAGTCCAATGGTCAAAATGTAGATTGCGGATATTTTAGGTGAGAAATGTATATCACGGAACATGGGATATGAAAGATTGAACCTGGGAACTCACGACTGCAGAAACGGATAAGTATAGGATGATACGATGGTCGTTCAAACTCATGATATGGGAATAGGAAGTGAGAACCCACGAGTCTACTAACCCGCGAACTCGTCAATTTTTTAAAACATGACTAAATATAGTAATTAGAAAGGGAGAGTAAAAGGGTGAAAATAAAAGGGGAATTTGGGTAAGTATAGAAGAGGGAAAATAAATGGACAAAATAAGTTGGGAGAATAGAAAAGGGAAGGGAAATTTTGGAAGCAGGAATTGATCTCAACAACTGGCTCCAACTGTGGGGTGGTAACCCCATATGGGTTGTCAAGAATCCAAAACCTTTCATGACCAGTTACCTTCTCCATTGGGCTATGGAGTCATCTTCAAATTGAGCTCTTGTAATTTTTCTTCTTTCATGGAGTTATCTTCAAACTTCAATATAAATATTGCCTTATTATGTAAAACTGAACTGAAGAAACAAAATATGTACATACATGATCTACCTACCCTAACTTACTTGAAAGAAAGGGGAACCTTAGGTATAGGTATATTTCCAATGGATCCATTTGAGCATTCGATTGACTTGTGAAATGGGCTCCAGTAGTAAGAGAAATATTGGGGTTTCTACCAATAAATCGGGAACAGGAAAATTAGGATCATGCCCAAAATGTACCACAATGGGATCGAGCAATATGTGCAGAAGACTTGTTTGCATTGGAAGAATGACAATACTTTCGAACCAATATTCAATATGATCTACTCTTGGCTACCTCAGAGTGTTGTTATCTTCATTCAAATAAAAAATTTCTTTCTTGAAAACATTCTCTTTTTCTTCTTTTTCCACATTCAAGATTATTGTTTCATTGGAGATGTCTTGGCAATCTTCTTCTTCTATGCAATGGCTATCTTCTTTATTCTCAAAATTGTTTTATTCCACCAATTCTTCTTTATTTTGGTTGAATTATTTTTGCATTTTTGGTGGAGAATCTTTAATTTCTTCCTGATATGGAGTATATGAGATGTTGATATCCTTTTCTTTATTTATAACCACTTCCAAGGTTCTTGATTCATCAAAAATCTGTTGAAAAGACTCTTCTTTCTTGTAAAGGTGATCTTGCTCATCATTCTTCTCAAGATTCATTTCTTCCATTAATTCTTCTTGCTGCAAGTTCTCTTGTGATGTTTCATCATCTATTACAAGGATGAAATCTTCTTGTATATTTGGTGGAGGCTCCTCAATTTCAATATATTCATATGGAGTTTATAAGAGGATGAAATCTTCTTCTTGTAATTTGGAAGTTTCATCTTCGTCTTCAGCAACATGTTAAGAACCAAATATCAATATAGCATAGAAAAATCTCAGAAAAAGCACTCAACGCTTTGAAAAAGAGATAATTTTAGATAATAAGCCTCTTCGAGGGGGCAACCTCCTTTTACCCCACTTAAATGTTCAAGTACAAGATGATTCAAAATGAAAATGTCTCC
>JZKD02S1803885.1:213169-227520 GCA_000966675.3 Picea glauca | reverse complement strand
AGGAGACTAGGAGGTATAATTACAACTAATGGCCTAAAGCCGACATAAATAAAATAACATTACTAATATAATATGCCCCAATTAAGGGGTAATGATCCAATATTAGGTCTTAACAAAACATTACTTGACTTTACATTTTCATCAACTCTTTGATTAGATTCTTCTTCCAAATTGGGCATTTCGTTATCTTGCTTCCATATGGGAGAGGATGGGTGGGAATAAACATTTAAAAAATCAACAAAAATGTATGAATGCACCTTTGGGATGAACTTTTCTGCAAATAAATCTTCTATCACATCCCAACTAGTAATGGAGTTAGGCATTAATGAACTATACCATTCAAGAGCATCCTCTCATGGAGTTTGTAGGAATAATCTACATGTAACATTCTCTTCAGTGATGTTTAAATCATAACATGTACCTTTAAAATTAATCAAGTGTTGCTCTGCATCTTCTAAAGCATCCCCAATGAATGTAGAAAAAATTTCAATAGGAATATTGGGCATTTGAAACTCCACATCGGGTATATTTAAAGGGGTATTATAAAATCACCTCATTCTTTGAGTATTTCTCCCTTTTGTGAATTTTTCAATGGAGTTTCTAGGGAGTTTATTCTCTCGAATCTTTGGTGCTTCTCATTTCTTTTCGAAATCACAAAAAAGGTGAGCCATGCTTAAAATAAGAAACAATTTTCTTGAATCTTCTTCTAGAAACTTTGAGCCATGGAGTTTTCTGGTTCCTCAAATATCCTGAAAATAAATCGTTCCCAAGTGGAGTTGCTAGAAATGTTGACGCTTGAATCTGTTAGGACCAAAACAACAACGTCATGAGGATGTAAATCCCCCTGCATTTTTATAGAGGTGGTACTCCTCTTTAGATTTTCTTGGGATTTATTTATGTTCAAAATATGGGACTTGACAAAAGTTCGTCTTAGTGATTCAAAGAAACATAAAAATTTCAAGAAAACAAAAGGGAAATGTTTTTTTTTTTCTTTTCGAAGAAAGTTCCTGAGAAAGGACTAGGAATCAAAAACTTCATACATTTAAAGAAAATAAGAAAAATTTCCTCAAATCCATCATAGTTCAAGATAAATATTTATGATCACATAAAATAAAAAAAGATGATCTGCATAAATAAGAGAACTTTAACATAGTGGACACATGGGAAGCTCAAATAAATATATAGATCAACCTCAAATACTTTATATTCTGAAAACAGGGTTACAAAGAACAATCAATATTGTTCCCAAAGTAGCTCTCCCGAAATTTCTAAAAAATGTATAGTTTGTTACATATTCTTTGAAATTGTAAATGTGTTTGTCTTAAAGATTGTGATTGGGGATCCCGCGGACCATAAAGCAAATAAATACAAGAAATAATCTTTTAGAAGGAATACTATGTGTGGTAGAATAACAACAAGACCTGGTAAGAAGAAAAATGAGTTATCAGTCTTCGGTTAAACCTTTCTAGTGAAAGAGGTAGATAACTGGATGAAGGACTTGATAAAGGAACAGAAGGATGTGATCAACGTAAACTTTCTATGATGGTCTCTCATTCTTTCATTTTATTTCTCATGTCCTTTTATCGTTTTCATCAATGTTTAAAGGAGTCATCTCAATTGTTTCTTGCCCTTCATTGGTTAGTTTATCGATAGACTTCTTGAATAATTCTTTGATGTAACTATTCATTGGTGCCACATTGATTTCATGCTGGATTTTTATGTTGAACAACTCACCCTCGAAGTCTCTCAGATCAAGGGAAATGCCATGTAATGCTTCTTCAATGTCCTAATTTTTTTACGGAGTAATCCACTAGCCAGTTATCTATGGCCTCCTCATCATATTCAATTATACCATAACATTTTTCAACTAAAACTCCTTTAAAAACTGAGACAAAATCGTTGAAAACTTCATAAAAATGCAAGGAATCTTTGTGCCTCCACAACGCTTGGTACCAAAAGGTCACTGGATCAAATTCACAATTCACCTTCTTGCAGACAGACAATTTAGGAAATTGACATCAATGTGCTATCGTGAATACCAAATAAGAGGCCATAAAGAATTTCTTATCATTTTTGTATTGTGAAAATTGAGAAGAGATTTCAATGGAAATCAGTTTTCCCCAATCAAAAATGGCTTTCTCCTTGATAATGACATATAAGATATAAAAAATCATACAATAAATACTGGTGGTATTTTCTTGTCTGGTCACTCTAGTGAATAACCAAACAATTTCCCGAAAACGGTTTTTGAGCAAGTTGACCTACAACCTAGTAATATCTTCAGGGATGGCCATGGGATTCTCCAAGAATTTAGGAAAGAGGTCTAGGACATTGTCATGCTTTTTCAAGAATTCCTTGCAATATTCACCTTTGAAGGTGAGTGTTGGCTCTAGGAGTTTTAGCATTTTACGGAACACTTGAGGTGAAAGAGAGACGATAGAATGGTCTTGAAGTTGAATAATCCGTTGAATTGGTATATATTTCTCAGCGCACCAGGAAACCAGTTCCTTGCAGTCAAAAACCTCAGGAACATAGCTTGCGTGAGAAATTATGGACATCCAAATTACTTCCTTTTGAGAAGAAGGGGATGAATAGTAAGAATAAGCTCTAGACCATTGAAAGTTTTGATACTCACGTCCAAAAATGTTCAAAGTATATCTACAGAACTGTTATCAAGTTTTTGTTGCCATAAGTTGACAAGAGCGTTCTTTTAATCCAGATAATATTCAAAATGAGCGCTTGAGAGATATAATATAATCTTCTGCAAATCATTCTTTAGTGTGGTTTAATAAGAAATCTCCTTGATCCCCTCGCTTATTAATAACGATCTTCACGGGATCTGCATGATGATTTATTAGCATTAAACATACTAAATTCATATTGGGAAAGTGCGAAGGTGATGGGGACGGATGAAATCTATTAGGATTTGGTAATTTTTGTGAACCTGCCAACCCGAGAACCCACAAACCTGCGGTTGTGAAAGGTTGAAAATTGGCTAAGTGTTGTAATGTGGTCGGTCAGACTCAATATAGGAGAGATGAAATACTTATGATCTCAGGGAGTCTGATGGTAAAAATGTAGATCAAGGATCTTTTGGGTGCGAAATGTATATCACGGAACATGGGATATGAAAGATTAAACTCTCCAACCCAGGAACCTGTGACTATAGAAATAGTTACATATAGGATGATACGGTAGTTAGTCAGACTCGTGATATGGGAATAGGAAGTGAGAACATGCGAGTTCGCTAACTTGTGAACCTGCCATTTTTTGAAAAAATGACTAAGTATAGTAATTACAAAGGGAGAGTAGAAGGGAGAAAAGAAAAAGGGGAATTTGGGTAAGTATAGAAGAGGGAAAATAAATGGATGAAAGAAGTTGGGAGAACAGAAAAGAAGAGGGAAATTTTGGAAGAGAGAATTGATCTTTTGTGTAAGTATAGAAGAGGGAAACGAAATGAATGAAATAAGTTCGGAGAATAGAAAAGGGGAGGGAATATTTGGAAGCGGGAATCGATCTCAACGTTACCCAATGCAAGGTACAAGTTAATTTTTATATTCTCGTATTTGAAGGTCAAATCGATGTGGATGCTTTGGAAAAATGGGTAAATTTGATAGAAGGTTATTTCTCTATTCACAATTTTTCCAACAGAGAAAATATCACCTTTGTACTCCTTAAGTCTCTCCCCCATGTCAAACATTGGTGGGAAACTTACTGGGAGAAAAATTCCATAGAGGAGTCTAGATTATTTGGGTCCAAGCCCACTTGGGATTTTTTTATGGATGTGGTCAAGTAGAAATATTACCCTATGGGAAACTATGATGACCAATACATGAGATGGACAACACTGCATCAAAAGTAGTAATAAACAATGTAGGAGTTCACAAATACCTTCCATACCTTGCACACTAAGATGGGTATCAAAGAATTTGAGTGACACCTGGTTCTGGAATACTGTGGGGCTCTACACAGGTACATCCAAACCGAAATGGAGTTTTTGGACATCTCATCACTAGGATCTGACTATAGATATGATTTCAAAATTGAGCAGAAATTTAAGCAACAGAAAAAGTGGGAATTTGGGTCTACAAATATGCAACGACCAAAGTATGGTAAAGACATCCCTAACGCACACAACAATCAATCTCAAGACAACCAGTCCAAGCCATACGAAAAGAAGGGTAACATGAATATGGAGAAGGACACTAGGAAGTAGTGAAACTTCCACAAAATACCTTAGCACAACATTGATGAATGTCGCTCAAAATAGTCATTGGTGGCTGACCTCAAAGAAACAGAGCCAAGCCCCAACTCAAAATCTGATTCAATCAATAATAAAATGAGACATATAATTGATGCAAAACCCAATTCTGCTGTCACGGCCACAACAATCCAACAAAAAGAACCAGAGGATCCTAAGGAGGGGGAGCGCCTTTTCCATGAACACATATGTGGGTGAAGGGGACCCCGTTGCATTTTATTGTTGATAGTGGAAGCCAAAACAACCTCATCTCAGCAGAGGTCGACAAGTAGTTGGATTTTTTTACAACACCACACCCGCAACCATACAACATCATATGGCTCCGCTAGGGAAAAGATCTTCATGTCAACTAATAGTGTCTCTTGTTATACGACATCAATCCTGTTGAAGTTTTATTTATATAGCTAGAAATTATAGTTCTTCTTTGTTATTACAATCATTTAGCACATTATTTGCATAAATAAGATCACTGAAAGAGAGACAATCATAGAAAAAATAGAGACACATAGATTATCTTGGGAAACCCTCATGGGGAAGAAAACCCATCAAAAACTTCCTCAATATAGATAGACCAAAGACTAAACATAATATCCTCATTTACTCCTTCACTAGGAAGAGTAGCGCACCACTTAACCAAGAAATACCAAGAGATATACCAAGAACCCTCCTTGACGTCACCCCCAATTGCAACAACGTCTCCTCCAAGACTTTCACACTACAGATCTAAGTGTGTGTGTATCCAAATGAGGCACTAGCCTCTATTATAAATAGTGGTCTAGCCAACCTATAATTAGGTCTGGGCTAACCTGTCACTTTACCCTCTTAGATTATAATTAATTGTCAGGGTACAATAGGACCAAATTTTACTAAGGCATTGTTGTCCCTCAACCAAGTTTTGAGGAAACCTTGGTCAGGTTTGACCACCTTTTGGACTTCGAAAGGATGGTCGAAGATGGAGTGCCCAGGCAGAGCTGAGATCACGGATCTCACTTATTTTGCGGGCTATGTGGACCCAACAAAGGGTTCCTTAGGGTGTTTGTAATGGGTTATGGGATGTCATCCCATGGGTTTACCCATGATTAGGATTTTTTGTAAGTGATTGTAAAAGTATAAATAAGAAAGAATGTATTGTAGAAGTGATGCAGTGGATAGTGGTAGCATCTAAGTGCAAGCGGGTCCGAGTTTCTTTGTGCAAAAGAATGTGTATGTAAGGCTTGGTGCTCGATAGAGAAGTTGTCTCTGTGACTTGACCTAGTTTTCAGAAGGAGGATTTGGTGCTCAGTGCGTAGATCTCTTGTCTGGTGTGAAGCTCGACTATGTGGCTTAGTGCACAAGAGAAACAAAATGTAAGAGATTGAAGAATAATAAAGAAGACAAAAGAGTTGGTGGACATAGCCCCACACTAGGGTGAACCACACATATCTTGTGTCTTTGATTTTCTTTGTTCTTTGTTGGTTATGTTATGAATCTGCTCAGTGCCTTGAATGTTATGTATGATAGATAGATATGTTTTTTCTTAGTTATTTACATGTGTTAAGGACGAATGAATGTTAGATCTAACTCAATTCTATGTGCTAAGTGGTGGAAATGCTTAATCTTTAATGTTATCGCGCTGATCCATATTAGGGTTTGTTTTGCGATGTTAATGAAGCTAATGAACTAATGCTTATCATCTTGTAAGTGTTAATAGAGTACTTTGCGAACTGTTATTATCACATATATGTGTCCCAGCTTGGTTACATACATCTGCATCATGTAACCCCCCCTGCTTCTACCTCGGGTGAGACTTCGCCTGCTCTGGAGGTGTTGCCAAAAGGGTCGGTATTTAGGGTTTTGTTGGTGCCTTGTTGAAGCATTGAACCCTAGGTCTGCCCCTGTGCCAACAAATGGTTCAATTGTCGAGACCTAAAACTGTGATTGTTGGGAACTGAAGTAAAGAAAAGAGAAGCTATGTGTGTAGATATGCTACTGAAGTGCGCAGTACTCTACTTAAATTGTGAATCTCTGTACTACGAAATAAATCTGATTTGAAGAAAAGAGGTAAGATCTTAAAAGAGGTAAAGCTTTGTGCTCTGATAAGAATAAGATAAGTGAAATTTTTTGTTCCGAAAGCATGAATTTAGGCATGATTAATAGATTCTATCCTAGTGTGAAAGCTAGGGCGCAGTTGGAAGAAAGAGTTGATCTAATTAAAAATAATAGAAATGAATAAAGATATGTTATTCCTATGCATAGAAAGAAGTTTTGGACTAATAAGTGGATGCAGGAACCTAGAAAGAATTTTTGCAGATTGCAGGTCAAGCACTGTGATCCTAGTGCGCAGTACAGGAGAGGTTGGGGAACATACAAGAGAAAGAGAGGATTGACACTATGTTATAACTGCAGAAGACTGGGACATATTGCTAAGGAATGCCCTGGTACAGATCCTATTTTTATTTGTTGAAAAATGGTTGGTCATGAGGTTGAGGATTGTCCAAGAATGATTTCTAAAGTTGAACAAATGAACATGGGACAAGAAAACTATCAAGAGACTAAGGCCATGTTAGAGAATCATAAAGAGAAAGAACCAGAGAAAGTTCAGACCACATTAATACAGTTGAAAGAAACGATGAATGATCACAAAGATGTCAGTTTACCAAAGATCCTGAAAGTAAAACAATGCATAAGTGCAAGAATAAGAGACTTCGACATAGACTGTGTCTTGGATGAAGAAACATAAGTGAATATTATGACAGAAGACACTTGGAAAATTTTGGGAAAGCCTATTGTGGTACCTTCATTGGGAAGGATAGGCTTGTTTAAGGGAAAAATGATAACCTTATGTGGAAGAGTTACTAATGTACCTATTATTATTCATGGAACATCGACTGAAGAGGAATTTAAAGTCATTAAGTTTATTGGGAACAACGCCCCTTTCCCACTTTTACTAGGTAAGAATCGGATTGAGAAAGATCAGATCAGAAGGAAAGAAGAGGAAGAAGCTACATAAAAGAAAAATCAAGAACTAAGGGACTTCATGACTAGAAAAATAAACTGACTAATAGAAGAATGAGAGGATAAATCGAAGCAATAGAAGGAAAGAGAACTAGCTGTCGAGGTTGAAAGAATGCAAGAAGGTTTGAAGGACATATCCATGCAAGAAAGAAGAATACCCACCCTAGAACTAATAAGAGAAGGGATATTAACTTTGAAACCTTTGAGAGCACATCAACAATGTGAAGTCACTACGCTTGGAGAAGGTAAGAATAAGAATGGAAAGTGGAATCCAGACATAGTTAGAGAAACTCAGATCACAGGAAAGAAGGCAAGGAAGCTCAATAAAAATAAAGCCAAGTTAGAAAAGCTACAGGAAGCTACAGAGAACATATGGAAGACTTCACAGACTGGAACCTCATAGGAGGCAGGTTCGCGGGATTTGAACCTTGCCGGAACAGCAGGACCGCGCAGAATGGGACTTCACCCTGACGAAGCTATATGACCATTGGAGGTGCCCCACCCATTAAAATGACGCTTTGGAACGGCTAGAAAATGAATTTATGGGCAGATGGACCACTTTTGGGACGTTGATACCATGCCATAATAGACAAATTTGCATTAATGGAAGCATTCCTGGTTGTTGGAAAAATTTGTTACGATGCCTCTCTTATTTAACCCGTTGGACGCTACATCAGGACCACTTTTTTCCACCCATGATTAATTGAGCTAAGAAGAGAATTGATTATGTGTCGAGACGTGTTATCAGAAGCTAGACCTCTCCATCCGTTTGTCTACCCCGCATGTCCGTTCACCTACCCCGACCTGTCGGTTTAAAACTGAGAATGTCGGGCAAACCTAGTGCATTAGAGAAGTCTGTCAAGGAGGTCCTCAAGAAGATAATGGCTGACATACAGTTATCTGAAGGTGTCTAGGAATCATCGACCAGGGGACTGCAGGCTTCCCCTTTGACTGTACGTCGTTCTGGTTTTGTTAACCCCATGACGGAGAAACAAAGTAAGCATTGCGACGATCTAGCTAATGTGAAGCAGATCCCATCGATATTTCCATAGTATATCCCGTCTTTGGCTAGCGTGGTTAACTGCAAGAGCATCCCGCAATATTTTGAGTACACTTTGTTCACTGCGTACATTCTGAAGGGAATATGCATAGTGAGGAGTTAGTTGGGACAAATCCCACTACTGAAGAACAATGAATTTAACCTAGGAGACCAAAATAACTATGATATTCTTGCACCCCACCAATACTTGACAAAGACAACTAGGAAGCTAGCGCAGTCCACGGTGCTAAATGTGATGAAGATTCCCTATTTTGGCCATCACTAGGAGGTTAACCCTTGAATTAAACTCCTCTTGTCATGCTATCATGGAGGATACCTATGGCTCGACAAGAGGATTACTGTGGATTTGACACTGATCCACCAGATTATAGGATTAAGCATGCAGGGACCTGACCCTCAACAATTTTATCTAGGGAAGGCCTTGGACCACTCCCTGGAATAGTGCATCAAGGAAGCTGTTGACAAAGTTGAAAAAGGAAAGCGAGGTTACAAGGTAGCCTCCATACAGGATGGGGCAGTGCACCTCTCTTTCCAACTCATAGCTGGCAAGCTCATAAGAAAGAACCGCCCCACATAGGTCCCCGGGTTTGTGGTGGACCTCGCAGGAAAATGTGTGGAGGGCATGCAAATGAATTGGGTGAGTTACCTCATCAATGAACTCAAGAAAGATTGCAACGAAGCTTAGGATTTAGGATACGAATTCCACTTTAACTGGTTGATCATGTTGATCACATTTGTCGCTTGGAAAATGCCTGAAGGAGCCACCTTTCCAGAGATCGAACCCTCAGATTTGTTGGCCGCTAGGTTTTCTACCTTGTGGTACACCAACGATATGTCGAAGTAGTGGCAATCCAACACTCTGTTCCAATCATATTATCAGCAACTGAAGGTTTCCATTGAATCATTTCTACACATGACACCATGCACCTTGCACTAGTACAAACCGATATCCAAGTTCTATGTAGATCCACATTCCATCTATATCACTACGTGCAGAGACAAGAACAAGGAACACTTACAATCGTACTATAAACTAACAGATGAAGACATGGAGAAGATCACAAAGGAGTGGCCGGAGGAGTTCCTTATACATGTTGTTGATGCAAAAATATTCAAAAATGACACCATAGGAAGCCCCATGGTCACCCGGGTCGAGCATGTCAGACAGTTCAGTGGGACAAAGAAGAATAATAAAAAGGAGGAAGTCCATAAGATAGAGATCGATGAGGAGGACAATGCCTCTGAGAAAAATGGCTCTGGCTCGTTAGGAGGAGGAGGAGACAAAGCAAATGGACAAGGAGAAGGGGATGAAGGAGAAAAGCAAGGAGAAGGTGAAGCTACACCACCTCAATACCCCTCTACTGAAATAGTAACACTGCAGAAAAGGAAGTTTTCTCCGCAGAAACCTTCGGAAAGAAAGAAGACGTGTGCTAGTAAGCCCCAGTTAGAGGCCACGCTCATAGAAGACAACATCAATTTGGTCCGCGAAGCTATGGAGGATGCTTCCGAGGAAATTTTGAGGGGATATGGAGTGAAGTAGGACGAACTATATGGTATAATCAAAAAGGACTTGAACAAAGTACAACAAGCTATTCATTCGGTCTGCGCAGTACCTACTGCATCATAGATTGCAAAATTGGGGGATGAACCAGCCCAATTGAGAAGACTTGCATATGCGATAGAGGCTCAACTTTAGAAAGTCCAAGAAGAGAAGGAGAAGGCTACATAGGCTTTGAAATAAGAGACAGAGGAAGTCTTCGAGCAATTACGAGTAGCACGGTACTGTGTAACCGCCTATGAAAATGAGAAATAAGAGTTGCAAGCAATGATCCAGGAAGAAAAAGCCCAGCTATAGAGAGAAAAGGAGAACCTGCTTGCAGAACGAGATACGGTCAAAGAAGCAGTGAATAAATCATGTCTTTGTGTGCCAGGCTTGGATAATGAGGAACAAGAGTTGGTCGAGGTTCAAGTGGTGAATCTCACTGAGACCATCCAACAACTTCAAGCAAGGATAACAAAGTTGGAGATCCAAGCAGTACCGATCACCCCGCAGGAGGTGTGTGACTAGAGGGAGGAAGATGCTAAGAACATAGTAGGAAAGATCAGAGCCCTCACCTTAGAATGCAAACAACTGAGCGATAGAAGTGTGCAGAAATATGAACACCTCACAAAAGATCCAGAGATAAGGAAATTAGAAGCACAGTTACAGGAGGCGCAACATTAGGCATCCTACGTACTGGCGTAGATGAAGCTACTCATTGCAGTTGAAAGAATGAAGAGATCTTAGAAACAATGTGAAGTGTAGCAACAGATCACTTTTCTCTAGGGAAAGGTAATGGAAGTCGCGCAAAAGATACAACTTGTGCAGGATGAAGCCTGCAAGGTGTTCGAAGAAATTAAAGGACAAGGCTCGCAATTGGACCAAGTGGTTGCAACAGTGGAACAACACTTGGAAGGGCCTGTTACAACGTAGATGATCCAGGAGCTCGCTGAGTAGGATGCTCAGGCAAAGAAACAAGTCGATTCAGCTCGAGTTAATCTTGAGGCCTTCAAAGCAGCGTTGCCTAGAATTGAGTGGCTCGGGACAAGTCATAGGTGAGTGTTGGGGGCTTGTTGTCCCTAGACCAAGTTTTGAGGAAACCTTGGTCAGGTTTGACCACTTTTTGGAGTTCGATAGGCTGGTCGAAGATGGAGAGCCCAAGTAGAGCTGAGATCACAGAATTTGCGGGCTATATGGAGCCAACAAGGGGTTCCTTAGGGTTTTTGTAATGGGTTATGGGATTTCGGACCATGGGTTTACCCATGAATAGGCCTTTTTGTAAGGGATTGTAAAAGTATAAATACTCAAGAATGTATTGTAGAAGAGATGTAGTGGATAGTGGTAGTAGCTAAGTGCAAGCAGTTTTGAGTTGCTTTGTGAAACAAATTGTGTATGTAAGGCTCAGTGCTCGATAGAGAAGTTGGCTCTGTTCCTTGACCTAGTTTTGGGAAGGAGGATCTGGCTCTCATTGTGTATATCTCTTGTTTGGTGTGAAGCTTGGATCTGTGGCTTAGTGCACAGGAGAAACTGAATGTAAGATATTGAAGAATAATAAAGAAGATGAAGAAGTTGGTGGACGTAGCCCCACACTAGGGTGAACCACGTATATCTTGTGTCTTTGGTTTTCTTTATGCTTTGCTGGTTATGTTATGAATCTACTAAGTGCCTTGAATGTTATGTATGATAGATAGATCTGTTGTTTCTTAGTTCTTTACATGTGTTAAGGACGAATGAATGTTAGATCTAACTCAATGTTATGTGCTAAGTGGTGGAAATTCTTAATATTTGATGTTACTGCGCTGATCCATATTAGGGTTTGTTATGCGATGTTAATGAAGCTAATGAACTAATGCCTATCATATTCTAATTGTTAATAGAGTACTCTATGAAGTGTTATTATCACTAATCTGTGTCCCAACTTGGTTATAGAAACCTGCGTCCTGTAACCCACCCTGCTTCTACCTTGGGTGAGACTTCACCTTCTCCATAGGTGTTGTCAAAAGGGTCAGTAGTTAGGGTTTTTTGGTGCGTTGTTGAAGCATTGAACCCTGGGTCTGCCCCTATGCCAACATGCACAATAAGGCCTAATTAAATATAATATAATAATATTATTCAACTCTCTCTTAGGTAGAATATTCTTCTAAGTTATAATATTTCAACAATCCCCCTTAATAAGAAAGGTATTCTACTAACAACATTAATAACAACTGACTGGAATTAATACATCATCAATAGGAGGGGACATCGTCATCAACAAGAGGGAACACTATTGGTAATATCTATAGATCATCAAAAGTTTTTCTCATCATCAATATCAGTAGAAACTAAACATCATCATCATATGTAGCACAGAGTTGGAGTAACATCATAATCATCAACAACATGAAGCTGGAACAACAACATCAACAACACGAAGATGGAACATCAACATCAACATCATGAAGCTAGAAAAACAACATCAATGGAAACAACAACATGGAGCTGGAGTAACATCATCATCAGCATGAAGTTGGAACATCAACATCAATGGAAATAGAATGAGGTAGGTATATAAACAACAATATCTATGGTACTTTGATAGACCGTCCTTACTGTACCTTTGGGATATTCCCAAGAATCATAATATTCCCTAGGATATAAAATCCTAACTGAGCTACCACGTGGTACTTTGACAGACCATCCTTACCGGATCTTCGGGATCTTCCTAGGAATCAAAATATTCCCTAAGATATAAAATCCTAAATGAGCTACCACTGCTAACCATAGATTCCATATACATGCACAGGTAATATGACAAACCATCCTTATTGGACCTTCGAGATCTGCCTAGGGATGATCAATCCCCTAGGATATAAAATCCCAACTGAGCTACCCGTTGTTGGTCAGGATACTATAGTATCATCAACATCACTCCCCCTTTAGAGGGAAGTCCTTTCTGACTACACCAAGCTTGTCTCAGAAGTACTCACTTGACATGAGACAGAATCTTAGTCAACACATCTACAACCTTCTCATATGTTCCAACATATTGGAGATTTACAACTCCCTTCTATACCATGTCACAAATGTAGTGATACCAGATCTTTATGTGCTTTGTCTTGTCATGGAATATCGGGTTCTTTGTCATCTTTATGAAACTATGGTTATCACATAGAATCATGGTAGATTCCAGCTCCAGATCGAACATACCTGTCGTCAATTTCTGAAGCCACATGGCTTCACAACTGGTAGAACATGTTGAAATGCACTCTTCTTCTGCCATGCTGAGAGAAATACTGGATTGCTTCCTTCTTTTCCATGAAGCCATGGTTGACCCCAAACTGAAACAACATCCTAAAGTCTTCTTTCCATCTGAATCACTTCTAGCCCAATCTGTATCGATATAACCATACAATATGAAGTCAAAATCTCTAGTATAATAGAGGACATAGTCCAACGTACCCTTAAGGTATCTCATCACATGATTTGCAACTACAAGGTGACCACGTTTTGGCTCCACCAGATACTGACTCAAGGTGTTCACAACAAAGCATATATTTGGTCTAGTATTCACCATATACATCAAAGAACCAATCATATGTCTGTATAGAGTAACATCAACTATTTCTAACGAATTATCAACCAATAACTTCATATTCGTCTCCACAGGAGTGGACATGGATCTACAGTCCATCATGTCGAATCTCTTCATAATTTCCACAACATACTTTCCTTGACTAATAAAAATATCTTATGGGCTCTTCCATACTTCAAGACCTAAGAAATAGTGCATCGGGCCTAGGTCCTTCATTTCAAATTCAGTGGCAAGCTTCTTCTTACATTCTGTGACGAGTTGTCAACATATAGCAATAATACAACTAGTCCATCATCCATAATATTGAAGTAAAGGTTGGGATCATCTTTACTCATGGTAAAGCCCAAGCTCATCATAAAACTATCAATCTTGGCGTACCAAGATTTTGGAGCTTCCTTCAACTTGTAGACATGAGTCTTCCTTTCTTGTACTTCGAAACCAAATTTTCACATCACATTGTACCAACATGGTACACTTACGCTGTTGCAACTCAATCTACATAATCATGTGTTGGTTCTATGTGCTTTCTGCAAAGCACTATTTGTCTCACTTCCTGAGAGTATGTCTTCTACTTTCTCTGCAATTGTTCCTTCTGGAACCGAGACTCTGCACTTACAACTGTTATTTCTGAAGCTGAGAATACCTGCTCTATTCTCACTGTAGTTGTTGAAATATGAGAGTAGCTCCTTTATTCTATCATGGAAACAAATTCATCTAAAACTAAGAGTGGTTGATACTGAAGGTAGATTTTATTCTTTCATAGAGGAAACTCAAACTCAAATACAAGGACTACTCCCTCTGAATCTCATAATGTGTTAGAATCATGGTTGTTATGGTTGTCTTCACGAACATTGGAACTATTTCTTCAATTATTGGAGCTAGTGTCTCATCATAGTCTTCTCCCTTTTTATTGGAGAATCCT
>JZKD02S1803885.1:104430-115765 GCA_000966675.3 Picea glauca | reverse complement strand
TAAATAATATATATAATAAGTAAATGATAATAATAAATAGTTATTGATTATCCAAGGGACGCATCCTTTCATGGATGGTCACCATATGTTATCTATAAATGGAAAACTCATCATTGTAATAATATATCGATATATCCCATATGAATAAAAACAACAGTTGGAGAGGGTGGGTGGGTACACAGAAAAAAAAATGTCTATGAGAGAGGGGTATTACAGTGATCAGTACAAAGAGAGAAATCCAATGGGACAATTATGAAATAAGGGTATTTTTGGGACCACTATACTTCTTTTTATTTTTACTCATGTGGAGTTATACTCCAGTTTAAATAATATTGTGGTGACAGAATGCCCAAATTCTTAATACTAAATATTGTGTAGGAATTTCACAACCTGGATGCAGGAAGTAGGGTTTCCCACACCAAATGAGAAAAAATTCAGCAGTGTTTCTATTTTTTTGTATTCTAGAATCAAGGTTTATTTTTTTTAGGGTTCCTAAGGATAAGGAGTTCCCTATGCTATATCTCTTTGATATACTAGCAAGGTCCAACAATAGTACTCAACCCAATATCTTAGGGCTCTAACTAAGGATGGTTAATTATACCCTTATATGTATTACTCGATTACCTAGGTACATGGAATTTTTCTTCTTGAGTGTTATTCTTGGTGCCACTATAACATTCAAGTGGTCGATTCGTTGAGCTATGACTGGTTTTAGGATACCTATGGGGATCCTGATATACCAAAGGGTACGTGGGAATGAAAGTACATGTACATGTGTTGTCTGATGTAGTACTACTCGAAGGGGTACCAAAAAGGGTTATAGGGGTTTCCAACAAGGTGAAAGCATGTGTAGTTCCTATTTTTGTTCTTCCCCAACCCTAGTTTTACACACTTAACGATAGATCACTATGCTTTATAGACGTTAAAACACATATCTAGCCTTAATTTTGTTTTTCTAAAAATGATGCAGAGGAAAGAGCTTTGATACCACTTTTAAGGTACCAAAAGGAAATATGCATATAAATAACACAATTGTCATCACAATAATTAGCAAAAAGAAACAAAATAGTAATCACAACGACATGATAGATCGAAAAGATGATACCTTTATTATATTGAAAGCAAAGTTCACATGCCTCTTTGAGGGGAAACCTCAAACATAGTAAATCTTTATTACAAATCATTTCACAAGAAAATATTTTTCATGCTTTCTACCCCTATATATACTAATTATATCTTCTTGAGAACATTCTAGAGGAACAACTTTCTAGAGGAGAAACCTCCTAGTGAGTCATGTTACCTTAGATGTATTCACATTATCACATAGACCTCATTTACTAATGATAGCCTTTATTACATAGAAAAACATATTATTCTATATAATTTAGGGGTTACGGAGGTTAGAACCTTCACATTAGGGATCAATGACCAAAATCATTTCCATAAACCACATAACATGTCCTCTATAGGGAGTCATTTCCCTTTGTGTGAGATATGGGTGGAATTATGATGTTTTATGTAACAGATATGGGTATCGATGTTTTAACCATGGTTTGGGGAGAAATTCAAGGAATTAGACCCTGCACAAATATCCTTGGGCTAATGGGCCATGATCAAGGCCTTCAATTGCAACACATGCCCTCTAAAAGGGATATTTTTCATATTAGTGAGATTGGGGATCCATTAGGTTTTTTTGTATAGTAGGGTTGGGTCTCACCTAAACTTAAATCGATTGTAGATTTAGGCAATTGGACAAGGTAGAAACAAAGTCAATTGTTGGATTAGTTATTGCCTAGTCTAATTTATTAAACCTATTATCGATTTAATAATGGTTATGAGTATTAGAGACTTGGTCATTGTTAATTTTTCAATAGGCAAGGTTTAAGCATGAAGTTCATTCCATTTTTATCATTTTACTTAAACCATAAACAATTGTGTTGCAGGAACCAATATTACAAGAAGAAACATCATGCACAAATACACAAGAAGTATCCTAGGAAACCCTTCTCAACAAGAGAAGAAAACCCAACGAATCCTTTTTTATATTCTTCAAGAGAAAGACCTCCACCACCAAGAAAAAATAGCACACAAAAGGGTTCTTACAAACCCTATAAGAGTAGTGCCCAAGAGAGGTGTGCACTTTTCCCAAGAAGATGTACTTGCTGAAATTTCCAAACTCACACTTAATATATGATTCCTAAATGGGGAATTTACCTTTACTTATATTAGACTAAACCTGTCAATAGAAGTGTCTATTGGCACAACAAGGCGGACCACACTAACTCACAATATAATTAATAATTACCAGATTAATTATCTAAAATACACTAATTATCTTTTACATTAAGGTGGGGGCGACCTGTACCCTTTACATTACACTTACGGTTACAGGTAAATATGACTCGTGAACAATATTAAAAGGGATCTCATAAACCCACTAGTGCTCAACACTAGAAGCAAATTCATAGGGATGTCCATATCTCTATCTCACTATGTCTCATAGGAGAACCACACTCACTAGTGATCATCCACTAGGATCGCGTTCAAATGTGCTCATCCACAGGCACATCCAACTCAAGAAATCTTCTTTCCCACTGCATTACACAAGACAGTCATATGGAGTTCATCATATGAACTCTCTGTTGAGAGGAGGCTAATACATCATTTTCATGTTTGTCTCATAACGATGCACCCACATCATGGGAATTCACACGTTCACTTGTGCTCAGCCACATGCACATCTAACTCAACATATCTTATTTATCATTGTGTTACACGGGATAATCATATGGTGTTCTTTTGAACTATTTGTAAGGAGGAGGCCAGTACTACGTTCTAGTTCTATCTCAGATAAGAAACACACACCCTACTCATGGGATCTCTCTCAATTTGACTCAATCAGTCTGTGTCCTGGAGGATATCTCACGTAGCTGTAATCATCAATACTCCCTCTTAGCTAGGGAGACATTCTCCATCAGGCCAAGTATTGCACATAAGTACTCGAACTTTGACTTGGTTGTAGTCATCAACACTCGCTCTCAACTAGAGAGGTATTCTTCACCAAGCCAATTTGGTGAAGATGTATGCAATCTTCTCATGTGTAGGAAGGTACAACACATGTATTGTTTTCCTCTGCATCATGTCTCTGAAAATGATATTGTATCTCAATGTTTTTCGATCTATCATGAAACAAAAGTGTTTACACAAGGTCAGACCTAGGGTTCAACACTTCAACAACGCACCAACAAAACCCTAACTACCAACCCTTTTGGAAACACCTGCGAAGCAGATGAAGTCTCACCCGAGGTAGAGGCAGGGGTGGTTGCCAGACTCCAGTGTTTGCAACCTTAGCTGGGACACAGATCTATGATTAAAATACTATAACAAAGCACTTAGCAATTGTCATTCATTTTTTCTACAGTGCAAATAAACCCTAATTACAATGCAACACAGTATTCAACAAGATTCAACACATTTAAGCACTTATCATAAATAAACATATCAGATATGGCATTCATTTGCATTACTAAGCACCAAGCTATTATATCATATTCTTCTAACATTCATAAAGATAACAACACTAAGCATAAATCACATCAAAGGCACAAAGAAATAATCAAAATGCACAAAACAGCCATAACACAGGATATACGTCGTTCACCCCCAGCCTGGGGCTACGTCCACCAACTCTTTGTCTTCTTTATTATCTTTTGTCAATCATCTACATGCAAAGAGCCATAAGTTCATACTCCTCATAGTACAGGAGATCTGCGCACACCTCACTGGATCCTCCTTCCCTGATCTAGGTTACAACACAAAGCCTTTACACAATCTCTTATAGTCACTTACACTTAGCCTTGCAAGTTTCACACAATATGCACGAAGCATGTAGAAAAATCACTTTCACTTATCACATCATCACACGGATGCATGTATTGTCTCCGCTTACATCACCTAGACATCTATTTATACATTACAAAATGGGCCTAAACATGGGTAAACCCATGGTCCGACATCCCCATACCCGTTACATAAGCCCAAAACCCAAAAATCCCTAAAAGGGGCCGATATTCCATGATCTTTGCTTCGAATTGCAGTCTACCTTCGACATCTTGTCAAAGTCCCAAAATAGGTCAAACTTGACCAAGTATATCAAAACCTTTTTCAAGGGCCAACATGCCCCCAACACTCACATGTGACTCGTCCCGAGTCACTCTGATCTGGGTGGTTCTGCTTCAAAATCCTCGAGCCTGGATCGAGTTGCTTCGACCTATTGCTTCGTTAGGGTCTCCTTCTTTGTGAACTCCTGAAGAAATTCCTCGTTCACAGGTCCCTCTAAGATTTGTTCGACTGAAGTGACTACTTTTTCCAGCTCTTCTCCTCGTCCTTCAATCTCTTTGAACAGTTGGAAAGCTGCATCTTGGATTGGCTGGAGACTCTGAGTCACTTCCATGACTTTTCTCTGTATGGTATGGACTTGTTGTTGAGCAGTGCATTGTTCCTGAGATATTTTCATTCTTTCAACTATTGACAGGAGCTTCAACTACACCTATACTGTCACTTCTTGTTGCTTTGCTTCCTGGATCTGTGACTCCAGTGTCTTCAATTCAGGGTCTTCAGTAAGTCGCTCATAATTTTGCGCACTTCTATTGCTAATTTGTTGACATTCCAAAGCTAATGCTATGATTCTGTCAAATGTTCTCTGGGTAGTGGCTTTTCTTTGGTCTCGCACATCTTGCGTAGTACCTGGTACTGTTTGTAGCTCTAGATTTGCTATTCTTTGTTGAAGTTGTTGGATGGCTTCAACAAGTTGTGCTACTTGATGCTCCACTGGTTCTTCATCCTTATTCTCTAATCCTATCACAGAGTGAAGTGATCTGCTAACTGCTTCTTTTACTCCAACCTGCTCCATGAGAAGTTGTTCTTTCTCTTGTTGGATCTTCACCTTTTCCTCTTCAAACTTTTCTTGGAGGGTAGACTTCTCCTACTGTGCAACCCTTCATTTCTCTATTACTTCCTCTTCTGCTTACTTCAGGGCCATTGTGGCATGTTTTGTTTCTTCATGTGCGCGACAAAGGCAGGATTCAGTCGCATCAGCTAGTCTGCGGAGCTGGGTAGGCTCATCTCTCAAATATATTTCTTCTGATGGAGGGGACGCAGTGGACATTACACTGCTGGAGTGAAGGGCTTGATGTACCCCTCACAACTCTTCTTCAATTTTCTCATACATGGTCTCTTTCTTAGCCTCATTTCTCTGCAAAAGATCTTCTAAGGCATATGATACAACTACGATGATGAATTTGAAGTCATCAAGCGTGAGCACAGTCTGCAGCTTGGTCTTACTAGCTTTTGAATTCTTCTGGGATGTGGGTTTCATGGGAGAAACCTTTATTTTTTGAGATGGCTATGTGTCATCATGGGGATTATGTGGAAATGTTACTTCATCTTGCTTCTGCTGATCTTATTTTTCATTGTTCTCTTCTTTATCTACATCATCATCAATTCCTCCTCCAGGTGAGTCTGAAGTAGTTTCTTCTGACGCACTGTTCAACTGTTGTACTTTTTATGTCTTCTTCCTTCTGCTAGTTCCAGGTGTATCATTCCCTTCATGAGTGATCACCGAGATTTCGATTAGTTCAGGATCAGACAGTTTTGCGGGGTCAACAAGGATAAGGAGCTCTACAAGCCACTCCTTAGTTATTTCTTCTAAGTCCTCTTCTGTGAGTTTGTAATAAATTTGTAGTACTTCTTTGTGTTTGTCTTCGTGCGCAGTGATGTAGATAAAATGTCTATCTGTGTGGAACTTCACAAATGGCTTGAACCTGTGTAGGGTGTTCGACGTTATACGAGGGACAGACTCAATATCCCTCTTTAACTGCAGGTAGTAGGTGTGGAAAACCACGTTTGATTGCCATTTTTTTCTCATATCGCTTGAATACCATAGCGAAGTGAGCTTCACGACTAAGGGTTCATATGGTTCTAGTTTAGGGAAGGTCGCACCATCCGGCATCTGCCAAGCTATGAACACGATGAGGATCAACAACCAACTAAAATAGAACTCATAGCCCTCATCCTGGGCTTTGTAGCAGTCTTGGTCTAACTGGTTCACTAAGTACTTTTCCCAGTTCATTTGTAGCCCCTCCACGCATTTCCCTGCGAGGTCAACAACAATCCCTGTCACCTACGTGGGTCTTTTCTTCCGAACTAGCTTACCAGCAATCAACTAGAAAGCAAAGCACACTATGCCATTCTGGATGGAGGCTACCTTGTAGCCTCACTTCCCCTTCTCCACATTGTCGTATGTATCTTTAATATTTTGCACCAGGGCGTGGTCTGCAGCCTTCCCTGGGTAGAATTATTGTGGGTCTAGTCCCTGCATGCTCAATCCGATGATCTGATGGATCAACGTCCTATCGACGGTGATGCATTTGTCTAGCCATAAATAACCTCCATGAAAGCTCGACAACAGGATCTTAACACACGCGTTAACCTCCTGGTGCCTTCCAAAATGGGGTATTTTCATTATGTTCAGGATGGTGGACTACACGAGGTCCATAGTCCATGGTTGGATCCTCAACTTCTTCCCCTTTGTCCTAGTCAAATACCTGTGAGGAGCGAGCATGCTGAAGTTATTGCGATCCCCTAGGTTAAAGTCACTGATATTTAGTGTCATGATCTTATACAACTAAGGCTTGCATGTGCGTATCCCCTTTGGGAGGTACGCAGTAACCAAGTTGTAGTCGAAGTCCCTGGGGACACTGTCATGATTCACTGCACCGGCCAGAGGCAGGAAGTAGTTCGGCAGGATGGAAGGGATTAACTTCGCATTTTCCAAGTCATCTCGATGCTTGGTTATTTTCTCATCTACAACTCAGGATGGTCTGGATCCGCGAGAAGTTGATAGGGAGGCTTGCACTCCTCGCATCGATGAAGCTTGAACTCCTGTGGACATCACTCTCTCTGCCATTAGATCGATTAAAATTTCCTCTACTGACTTTTCTGCAGTGCGGAGCTTGTCCGACATGCATGCTTGAGATCGGATATCTCAGGCTGATGAAAAATTTCTCAATGCAATAGAATGGATGGCAAGGTCTCAATAAGCACAACGCGGTAACAATGAGTTCTCTTGTGGCTTCAGATACAATTCACGAAAGTGTGTTGGGTGCAACAATCAACGGGATAAGTAGACAATGATGTAATGGATCCTTCCAATGAATAAGAAGCCTTCATCAATGCAATTATGTCTGTTACGGCGTGGTCCCAACAGTCTGATGGCAAGATTTTTGATCAGTATTGTTGTTATAACCATTTGGGAACGTCAATCTAACAATTATAATGCCTCCAACGGTCATATCTCTCCGCAATGGCGAAGTGACAATCTGAGTTGATCCGATATTCTGGAGAAGTTTGAATTCTGGAGAGCTTCCTTCTGTGAAGTCTTCTCTGGAACTTCTTGTAATTTCTCCAACTTTTCTTTCTTCTTGCTGAGCTTTCTAGCGTTCTTCCTTGTGATTTGTGTTACTGGGTTCTTCTTCCCATTATGATTCTTATCTCCTCTTGGCATAGTAACTTCATTTTGTTGATGGTATTTCGTAGGGTTTAATGCCAATACTTCTTCTCTGTCTAGGGTAGGCGCTCTACTCTCTTGTACAGACAGGTGTTTCAGGTCTTCTTGTGTTCTTTCAATTTCGACAGCCAGATTTCTGGTCCTCAGTAGCTTCAATTGGTTTTCTTGTTCTTCCAGTAAGTGTGTTGTTCTCTTATCCATGAAGTCTCTTAGTTCTTTCTTTTTTTGTTCTAGAGCTTCCTCTTCTTTTTTTCTTCGGATCTGATCTTTCTCAATCCATGTTTTTCCTAGCAATATAGAAAATGGGGTGTTGTTCTCAATAAATTTAACAACCTCAAATTCTTCTTCTGTCGAAGTGCCATGAGAACTCATAGATGTCTGGGTAAGTCTTCCACATATGGTTATCATATTTCCTCTAAATAATCCTATTCCTCCCAATGAGGGAATCATAGCAGGCTTTCCTAAAATTTCCCAAGTTCTTTCTGTCATAATATTCACCCATGTTTCCTCATCTAGAACACGGTCTATGTCGAAGTATCCTATTCATGTTTCGATGCACTCTTTCTATTTGAATATATTTGATAAGTTGATATCTCTCTGGTCATTCAAGGTTTCTTTCATTTGTAGTAATACAGTCTCTGACTCTTTCTAGGGTTCTGCCATGGTCTTAGTTTCTTGGACTTTCTCAGGGTTTTCTTGTCTCATATTCATTCTTTCAACCTTAGCAATCATTCTAGGGTAGTCCAGAACGTCATGGTCCATAGATTTACAACAAATACAACTAGGTCTTCTATCAGGGAAATCCTTAGCAAGATGGCATGGTCTTCTGCAGCTGTAACAAAGGGTTATTCCTCTCTTCTTCTTAAATGATCCCCAACCTTTCTTATATTGTGCACTAGGATCATGGTAGCTAACCTACAGAAAATTCTTCCTAGGATCCTGCATCCATTTTTTAGTCCAAAAATTCTTTCTATGCATAGGAATAACATATCTTTCATTATTTCTATTAGATCTATTCATATCAAATCTTTTTTCTTTTAACTGTGCCCTAGTTTTCAAACCAGGACAAAATTTATCAAACACACCTAGATCCATACTGTCGAAACAAAAATTTCCGATTATCTTACCTTTATCAAAGCACAAAGATTTTAGATATTACCTCTTTAATCAAAAAATTTCACTGATATTACCTCTATCAGAGCACAAAGCTTTTAGATCTTACCTCTTTTCTTCAGATCTGCCTCCACAGAACTTTGTAAATCAAGTAGAACACTGTGCACTAAAGCAAGAGATCTACGCATAAAGCTTTCTTTCTTTTCCTCAGTTCCCAGAAATCATAGTTTCAGGTCCCGAAAACGGAACCATTTGTTGGCACAAGGGCAGACCGAGGGTTCAACGCTTCAACAACGCACCAACAAAGCCCTAACTATCAACCCTTTCGGAAACACCTACGAAGCAGATGAAGTCTCACCCGAGGTAGAGACAAGGGTGGTTGTAGGAATCCAGTGTCTACAACCTTAGCTGGGACACAGATCTATGATTACAATACTCTAACAAAGCACTTAGAAGTTGTCATTCATTTTTTCTATAGCTCAGATAAACCGTAATTACAGCACAATGGAGTATTAAAAAAGATTCAATATATTTAATCACTTATCATAAAGAAAAAGATCAAATCAGGCATTTATTCACATTACTGAGTTATTATATCATATGATTCTAACATTCATAAAGATAACATCACTAAGAATAAATCACATCAAAGGCACAAAGCAATAATCAAAATGCACAAAACAACCATAACACATGATATACGTCATTCATCCCTGACCTGGGGCTATGTCCACCAACTCTTCATCTTCTTTATTATCTTCTGTCAATCATCTACATGCACAGAGCCATAAGTTCCTAATCCACATAGGATAGGATATATATGTTCACCTCACCATATCCTCCTTCCTCGATCTAGGTTACAGCACAAAGCCTTTACACAATCTCTTACAGTCACTTGCACTTACCCTTGCAAGTTTCACACAGTATGCACGAAGCATGTACAACTATCACTTGCACTTCGCACGTCATCACACAGATGCCTATATTGTTTCCTTTTACATCACCTAGACATCTATTTATACATTACAAAATGGGCCTAAACATGGGTAAACCCATGAGCCACCATCCCCATTCTTGTTACTTAAGCCCAAAACCCAAAAATCCCTAAAAAGGGGATGATATTCTGCGATCTCTGCTCGACTTGCACTATGCCTTCAACAACCTATCGAAGTCCCAAAATAGGTCAAACCTGACCAAGGATCTTCAAATCTTGGTCAAGGGCCAACAACAAGATCCTAAAAGGGTTTCACACATCTCTGGTTATAATCATAGATTCCATCTCATGATCAAGTAAATTTGTTAGAAGTTTATGAAGTTGCACTGCTTCCCACACTCAAAGATATATACTCTGCTTATGTGGCACTCAAGGCCACAAATCTTTGTTTCCTGCTACACTAGGAAACCATGTCAAACTTCACGGTAAAACAACAATCGGATGTGCTCTTCTGATCCACTGTATTTTCTGGTCAATTAGCATCGGCATGTCCGCAAACTCAATTTCACACTGGAGGCATATCTCAAGCCATATCCAATTGTTCCTTGTATACATCTCAATACATGCTTTACTGCTATCCAGTAATTCTGTCTCGACTGACTCATGGATTGACTAAGCACTTTTGATGTATATCATATATCAAGTCTGGTGTTAACCAGATACATCAATGATCCAATCAGTTGTCGGTACACATATGGATCAATCTTGTCTGAATCATCATCATTTAATTTTCGTCAAATCCATCACCATCAGTGTAGACATGGATTTTCATTCTTTCATGTTGAACTTCTTCAACATCTCCATTGTATATTTTCCTTGACATAGGAAAATTCTTAATGGTCCTATGTCATACTTCTTGTCCCAAGAAGTAGTGCATCATACCCGGATCCTTCATCTCGAAATCAGAAGTTGAGGCTTCCTTGTATCCAACAATATAAATTCCTGATTAAGTCATCAAAATCGGGCTTTCGTCACAAATGTAGTAATATAGTTTTGGTTTAGAAACACTTTTGTTGAAACCAAAACTCATCAAGAATCCGCTATCTGATGTAGTTTCCAACTCATGGATGGTAGTACAGATGAAAGTGAATCAGTCTACTAGATCAATATGTCTCATCATGGTTCACTCCCTCTACTTGTGAGAATCCTCTAGATATAGATCTCACTTTGTTTTTCTCGTCACTTCCATAGGTTGCATGATTGATCTTATAGATCCACTTGGAATTCATCACAGACTTCCCTTCTGGTCTCTGAATAATATCTCATACATCATTCTTTAAGATATACCGGTATTCTTCTGTTGTGTAATATTTCCATACTTGTTCACCCATTGCTTCTCCATGAAAGGGAGTCTTAGAATCAATGAAGTGGCTCATGGTTGAAGGATAGCTTGAAAAATCTCTTTTGTTTTCTCAGGATGTACCTTGAGGGACTTGTATGTTCCTCTTCCTCCTACAAAGTTTTTTTGACCCTATATAGTCCTTTTATGCCCTACTGCAATATCTTTGGGCATATCAACTGGAGCAGCTAAAACAGATGGAATATTGTTTTTCTCCCTCTAAATTGTTGAAGGGGGATAAGGTATTGTCTCTTCCTTCTTTTTATTTTGTTTTGACTCCCTCTTGAGTCAAGTAATTCTCTCTGAAGTCTGAAGGATGGAA
>JZKD02S1803885.1:43801-62152 GCA_000966675.3 Picea glauca | reverse complement strand
ATTCACTTTAGTTTACGTAGAAGCCAAACGTATTTCGTACCATGCTTCTTTTTATACTCTGATTTTGCCATTTTTTTTTATTATTGAACTTGTTAAGAACACTTACACTCTGAAAGTGGACGAGAATCTAGTCTTGATAAGATGTGCAACTCGAAGAGAGAAGCAATTCAAAAGATTATAGATCCCCGTCTCAGCAGCTTCCCTCCGGAGGAGGCCATGCATATTTTCTTCGTGGCTCTACTCTGAGTAGAAGAGAAAAATGTCTAGAGACCCACAATGCTAGAATGCTAATAGATTCTCCAAAGTGTAAGCCCAATATGCAATGTTGTAATTATTTTCCTAAGGTTGATAGTCCAATGTTGAGAATGTTTCCTTACATGAGAATATTTTCTCTAGAGAATATTTCCTTTCAAAATAGAGTGTTCCTCTTCAGTTCACAATCAATGACACTCAATTACACTTAGTTAGACTAGTGGAAGTCACTCATGCATGGAAACCTCAGTTTTATCACCAATAATTGCATGTGTTTCTCTCACTTCCACATGTGTGACTCAGTTACCTAATGACTAGGTGGTAGTTCAGTCCAATGTCTGTCAGTGAGTGTCTAGATCACTACTATGACAGATTAGTTACTCATGTAGCCTATATCTATTATAAATTATTTAGTTTTTATGTGTGAAATACATATAATAGAAATTATTTCATTCTTTTCTCCATTTTTTGTCTTCTCTCTTCATCCACCATTGCAAGTTGTGTATGTTTCATTGTTAGCTAAATATTATGTGTGGGTATCTCACAAACTCTACATGGTATCAGATCCCACAGGCTGCTAGCGAAAGATATCATGCATTCATCTCATAAACTCTATATTGTGTTCCATTCATCAGAGATGATATCTACTCCATTTTAGATCTGTTTTATGAATCACATGCGGAATATATCATGCATTCATCTCAAGAGTCACATGCAAACATTTTTTCATGCATCATGCATGCATTTCAGTAGCCATATGCATGGGTCATGCATGCATCTCATGGGCCAAAAAGGGGACCATGCACATCACATTAAATTATGACATTTTAAAGTAGAATTTGTAGAAAAATTATATATTTGAATTCCTCTTAGAAAAATTTCCAATTTAAAAAAAAAAAATCCTTTGAAATGGAGTCCACGAAGTGAAGTTATGATCATTTTAAAATCAACAAAATTTTAGCATTTTTTCATAAACATCTTCACGATTTTCAAAGTTTCATCCAAAATCCACATGGTATGGGATTTAGATCTTCTTCTTTATAATAAGATAAAGTGGAAATATGTGGAAATCTCACTAGTGTATCTACTTCATCAGATCCATATAAGCATGTACCTCTTCAACAAAATATCCATCGAACATACACTTGCACATTTGCAAAGTTTCTATGGAGTGAAGGAGATAGTTGCCTAGCAACTGTGTTTCTCTTCTTTTGATAAATTTCATTTTGAGGGTTTTTTTTTTCCCATAAGGTTTTCTCTCTTTCCTTTTTTTGTTTTAGTGTTTCATTTTTAGATGCATTGTACAATGGGTACCTACCATGGCCATGGTTTTCGAGACCCTTTCATCATGTACACCCTAGTAATGTTCAGAGGGGGTGTTGGAGATATTACACACTCACCTAGGTAGTTATTTTTCTAAGGTTAATAGTCTAATGTTGAGAATTCTTTCTTAGATGAAATTATTCTCTCTAGAGAATATTCCCCTACAAAATAGGGTGCTCTTCTTCAGTTAAGAGTCAATAAAACTCAATTACACTTAGTTATACTAGTGGAAGTCACTCGTGCATGGAAACCGCAGTTTTATCACTAGTAATTGCAAGTGTTTCTCTCACTTCCACACGTGTGACTTAGTTAACTAATGATTGCATCAATCAGTTAACTAGGACTAGGTGGCAGTTCACTCCATTGTCTATTAGTGAGTATCTAGATCTCTCTAGATCACTACTATGATGCATTAGTTACTCATGTAGTCTATATCTATTGTAAATTATTCACTCATTTTGTGTGGAATACATATAATAGAAATTCTTTCATTATTTTCTCCAAATTTTGTCTTCTCTCTTCATCCACCATTGCAAGCTATGTATGTTTCATTTCTAGCTAGATATTTTGTGCATGTACCTCAGAAACTCTACATATATTACATTAAATATTATATGTATTAACATATAGCATTATTATTAATGAATAGATATATTATTAAGATAAGATTAATGATAATGATTAATGTTCATTGAGACTTTAAATTTATATAATGTTTTAACATTTATATACTTATTATATTTATATTAAATTTATATTATATTAACTTATATCAATGTAAGATGATCCATAAAAACATGAAACTAAAGAAAGTTACTCATCAAGACTACATATTTATATTAATATAATATATGTACTAATTTATATTAACAAAGTTTATACAAATTTTATTATTAATTAATAAATATATATTAAGATTAATGATAATGATTATTTTCACATTTATATAATTATTAAATTTATATTATCTTAACATAGATTAAGGTTTATATAAATTTATAATGTATGTAATATAATATTTATGTTGTCACATTATGACAATTGTAAAGATTATTGTCACATAAATGACTATGTCATATTTCAACGTTTATTAAAGGTCATGTCACATTGCAATGTTCATTAACAGTTTTGGTGCATTGTCACATTCATGGAATGTGATGTCACATTGTGACATTCATTAAGGGTTTTTTTGCATTGCAACACTCATGAAGATTTGTGTTGCGTTGTGACATTTTGGCTTACTTTATCATTAATAACATTCATCTTGACACGTTAATGGAAATGTAAGATTTGGACATTCATCAAATATCCTATCATATTACAATGTTCATTAAGGGTGTTGTCACATCGTGACGTTAATAAAATTTGATGTCACATCATGAAATTCATAAAGATTTTTGTCACATTGCAAAATTCATCAATGATTATGTTGGAATGTGACATTCGTAAATTAGTATTTCATATTATGGAATCCATAATGCCACATAAATGGTTGTCATATTGCGGTGTTCATCAAATTTCATGTCACATTGCAATGTTCATTAAGGGTTTTGTTGCATTGTCACATTCATCAAATGTGATGTCATATTTTGAGATTCATTAACTATTTTGTTGCATTTCCACATTCATGAAGGGTTATGTTGGGTTGTGACATTCTTCAATGGTGGTGATGGATTCTAACGTTCACTTTGGCTTATTTTATGTCAAATTGTTGCATTGCTTGATATTTACGTTGCATTGTAACGTTGTTGAAGGTTTATGTTGCATTGGGATTTTCCTTTATGGTGATTTCAGATTGTAGGAATTATCTTGCCACATTAATGGCTATGTCAGATTGCTCGACATTCATCAAATTTCTTGTCACATTACAATCTTCATTAAGGGTTTTTTTGCATTGTGATGTTAATGAAATGTCATGTCACATTGTGAAATTCATAAAGAATTATGTCATATTGTGACATTCATGAACGATTATGTTGGATTGTGACATTCGGTTTGGCTTATTTTATGTTAAATTGCTACATTTCTCAATATTTATGTTGCATTGTAATGTTCATCTTGCCATGCTAATGGCAATGTCGGATTGCGACATTCATCAAATTTCTTTTCATTTTGCAATGTTCATTAAGGGTTTTTATGGCATTATGACATTAATGAAATGTGATGTCACATTATGACATTCATAAATATTTTTGTCAGATTGTGATATTCATAAACAATTATATTGGAAAGTGACATTCATAAATGGGTATTTCATATTATGACATCCATATTGTCACGTAAATGACTATGCCATAGGTCGATGTTCATTAAATGTCATGTCACAATGTGATGTTGAGTAATGGTTTTGTTGGATTGTCATGTTCATCAAATGTGATGTCACATTGTGACATTCATTAAGTGTTTTGTCGCATTGCAACATTCATGAAAGGTTATGTTGGATTTGAACATTCTTGAATGGTGATGACAGATTGTGACATTCATTTTGGATTACTTTATGTTAAATTGTTGCATTACTTAATATTTATATTGCATTGCAACATTCTTGAAGGTGCATGTTGCATTATGACTTTCCTTTATGGTTATTTCAGATTGTACCATTTATCTTGCCACGTTAATGGCTATGTTAGATTGCAACATTCATCAAATGCCCTGTCACATTACAATATTCATTAAGGGTTTTATTGCATTGTGGTGTTAATGAAATGTGATGTCACATTGTGACATTCATAAAGAATTTTGTCATATTTTGACATTCATCAATTATTATGTTGGATTGTAACATTCATAAATGGCTATTACAGATTCTAAAATCCGTCCATATTTGTACATAAATGGCTATGTCATATTGCAACATTCATTAAGGGTTTTGTTGCATTGTCATGTTAATGAAATGCCATGTCACATTATGACATTCATAAAGAATTATGTCAGATTACATTCATTAACTATTATGTTAGATTGTGACATTCATTTTGGCTTACTTTATGTTAAATTGCTACCTTTCTTAATATTATGCTGAACTTTAACGTTCATCTTGCCCCATTAATGGCAGTGTAAGATTGTGACATTCATCAAATGCCCTATCATTTTACAATGTTCATTAAGATTTTTTTTGCATTGTGACATTAATGAAATGTAATGTCACATTGTGACATTTATAAATATCTTTGTCACATTGTGACATTCATCAACGATTATGTTGGAATGTGACATTCATAAATGGTTATTTCATATTATGACATCCATACTATGAAGTAAATGGATATGGCATATTGCAGTGTTCCTCAAATGTCATATCACATTGTGATGTTCATTAAGGGCTTTGTTGCATTGTCATATTCATGAAATGTGATGTCACATTGTGACATTCATTAAGTGTTTTTCCACACTGCAACATTCATGAAGGGTTATGTTGACTTATGATATTCTTCAATGGTAATGACAGATTGTGACATTTATTTTGGCTTACTTTATGTTAAATTGCTACATTGTTTAATATTTATATTGCATTGTAACATTCTTAAAGGTGTGTGTTGCATTGTGACTTTCCTTTACAGTTAATTCAGATTATATCATTTATCTTTCTGCGTTAATGGATATGTCAAATTGTGACATTCATCAAATGTTCTTTCAGATTACAATCTTCACTAATGGTTTTGTTGCATTGTGATATTAATGCAATGTGTTGTCACATTGTGACATTCATAAAGAATTTTGTTAGATTGTGATATTCACCAACGATATGTTGGATTGTCACATTTATAAATGGTTATTACAAATTTTGACATTCGTCCATATTTCCACGTAAATGGTTATGCCATATTGCGACGTCCATCAAATTTCATGTCACATTGCGATGTTCATTAAGGGTTTTGTTGCATTGTTATTTTCATCAAATTTAAAGTCACGTTGTGACATTCATTAAGGGTTTTGTTGCATTGCAACATTCATGAACAATTATGTTGGGTTGTTATATTATTCAATGCTTATTTGAGATTGTGATGTATTCATTTTTTCTTACTTTATGTTAAATTGCTATATTCCTTAATATTTATGTTGCATTGCAAATTTCATCAAGGGTTATGTTGCATTTTGGTTGGCCAGGTTAATCATATAGTAATATTATTAATACGAATCATAAAAAATATTTAACATCTACAAAAAAAAATGAAGTTTAATATAAAAGAAAACTATGAACCATACATATAAAGTAGTTATAATGTCTATTCTCATAACATAAATTGCATATATATAATTATATATGCAAAATTCATCGTTATTTTGAATAGGAGGCAAAGTATGAAAATTTTGAATTTATTTTGAACAACAACTTGTCATCTTCTATTATAAAGAGTCTTGGACTGAATTTTATATTAAAAATATTGATTTTCATATATGTCACATGCAAGAATGGATATTCACGTTATTCTTGAAATGCATATTATAATGATGCATTCCATTTATTGCAGATAGTTCCTTCTTGGTGGCATACTTTTGTGTGTTGACATTTCCTTTTCTTGCAACATTAATGCATCATTTAATATCTTCCAATTCATACATGAGAATTTGTTAAGGAATGGACATAACTTGATAATTTCGAAACTAATAGGAAATAAATCATTGTCTCTCATGATAGGATAAAATGTAAAAAAAAACAATAATAAAATTAATGAAGGAAGCATAGAAAATAATGATACTAATAGGAAAGAAAATTTAACTAACCACATTGTATAATAAGGGCAATGGTTATAAATATATGGATTGTAATCATTGTTCTTCTTTCTTTCCAATTCTATCATATGCACTTTGACTCATCTTCACATATCTTTCAAATGTCAATGGCGGCGATATTCTTAAACCATCTATTGACTTAACCCTAGAAATTGATGTGAATGTTAATCCTTGTCTCTCAGCATTACCAATATCAATTGTTGCTTTATTTATGGTCAAACCTTGTGATTTGTGTATCGTGAGACCCCACACCATTTGCAATGGGATTTTTTATGATTTCATCTGACAACAGGTTTTATTGGTATCATTCTTTCATTTTCCATGTCCCATGGTGGACCAATGTAATTATCAAAAGAAATAGTTGCGCACATCGACAATTGGGGTGGTATTGCTCCAAGATAGTAGAAATATTTTAAATTGTTCCAAGTGCTCCATTTACTAACCTTGATTCTACCCACAAGTTAGATGTTAACATGACATGTTGACTAGGACGTAGTAGAATTTCATGTTCAATTTGATCATCATTTGCATCACTGAATTCTGTATTTCTTGTATTTTTCAGCAAGACATCGTGAAATTGGAGTATTAAGTGATTTAAGCATGCACCTATTATGTAGATTCACGAGTGCATTTGTTGGAAATAAATATATTTTTGATTTGAAAGTACTAATTTCAACAGAATGCATAGATGCATCTGTTCAAGACATTAGAAGATGCCAATAATCTATATTTTCATCATCACTTCTAATGTTTGTCAATAGTCTTTGGAATTCATATTGATTTGGATCTTCCCCTTGCTGAAGAAAAATTGTGTCTAAAGTAACAAGTGTTCTGAATTATTTCCATAATACCTTAGCAACTGTGTTACCTGCATACAATGGTTTATCTTTAATAGGAGTCAACTAACCAAATTATCCAATAAGAATTAATGATCTTCCACCAAATGGAACAGATTTATTTTCTGGAAATAACTCACGTAATCGTGAATCAATCTGTATGAATACATTTTTTCCAATGAAACTCATTTCATCGATTATAATGTATTTAACATGTCTCATTTCCTCTTTAAACAGTGAAATTCATTGTCCCTATAAGGATTTAAAATATTTAATAAGGATTCTCAAAGCTAAGTGAATTGTTCTAGCTCATATGTTGAAAGCAATTATTCCAGTAGGTTTTAGTAATAGCAAAGGGATATTTCCATCAATTGAGTGTGAACTGAATTCTCTTGAAAGAAAATTTATAAGGTATGACTTTGTAGTTCCTGCAGACCCTTAAACAATCATTTTTAGTGGTTCTTCGTTAGTTTCTGCATTGAAATGTTGAATAATAATTTCAAAAGAAAGTCGTTGTTTTTCATATAATGAAGATGGAGAAGTAGATCTAGAATGAGAATTACATTGCATGGTTCCAATTGACTGTGCATTTTGAATGAAATTAGTTGATTCTTCTATTTTTGCATCTAAACCTATAGTATCACCCCACACATTATTGAAGTCAAAGTCTCTTGGACCAAGATTGTCAATGTCAGACACTTGAATAGAGTTAGGAGGAACAAGGAAAGATAACATTTCTCATTCATCCATATCATTGTCAATATTGATTTATTCTACATATGTATCATCATCCTCTTCAATAGTATCTGATGATGATCGAATTCTATGAACATGCCAAGAATGATATCTATAGTTCTTCCAATTTTGCACAATAATTTATTTACTCATACCTATATCAATGGAAATGTTCTTGAATGATTTATATAGAAGTAACTCATTTAGACATAATGATTCAAAGGTATCTGAATTTGCATTAGGAATAGATAAAAATTATGGCCATACTCAAATTATTGAAGCATTATCTCTAGGCTTCCAAGGTTCTTTCTTGCGACCAAGGTTGAAGGACCATATTGTAGTGTCTATAAGTGACAAGTGTTCAAGAAATGTAGGTCTACCGATGACCTCTTTTCCTATAACCCACATATACAAAATTATAAAATTAAATTATGTACAGCTTGGAAGTCAAGCTGCTCCAAATTTTCAATCTCGGGCCCAAAATCCTCCTTTAACAATTTTTTTGAAATCTGTGTTTCACACTAGACCGTTAGTGCTCAAAACCAGGTACTCATTCTTTCATGACCAAGTACTAAACATGCACTTATCATAATTATTGTGAACAACTCATAAATCGACACTAACTTTCCATATGACCAATGGATGGGTCCATAGGCTTATTCCCTTTTTAAAATTTGCAGGCCTTAAACCATGACTAGATTACTAGAGTGAAAGTTCCTTAGTCATTTATATGAGTTTGAATGGAAGATCAAATCTTTTATTATGCAGTAGTATTCAAATTGGAACTTTGAATGGTTGGATTTAATACTCTGAATAGTTTGTCAGACTCCAAACAACCTTTAATCGTTGTCGTTGATCTCTCATAATCAACGTTCATCAACGATTTACCTCATTTACCTTTTGGACCTAACCCATGACATATCATTCACCATGTGTCATTTCCTAAACCTTGATTCATATGAATCTAAATTAATCTTTACCATCCATTATAACAATTATTCGTACTTTTGGTTGATCAGTAAAACACTGCCACTAATCCAGGTCTAGCACTACCATGCATCCACTTCTGATTCGTCAATATGAGCTACTCGAAATAGGTCCTCGTCGTCGATCAAAGTCTTATTTCCATTGCACCTTCATTCACTCTAAACTTGGTCTTCTACAGGTCAACTATCACGTGTCACATGTTGAACCATGGATCTATTCAACCCTGAATAGATTTCAACCATTAATCACTTCTCAAAATGGATGGACAGATCTATTGGCATGAAAATCAAGGATGTGATGGAATATTATTCCATACACTATTTTCGGAGCAGTGAAACTTCCCCAATATCATAAACATCAAATGATAAGCTCTGACGATATAAAAAAAAGGAATATTCTTCGATGCTCTTACATCGGAGTGCTGGAACAAAATCCAAAATATTAACTCTGAAAGTCTTGATACTATCACATTGGACTCTGAACTCACGATTGGTTTTTTCCATTGATCGAGATAGATCTATAATCAAGATGTAATCTCGATCGTCCAAGATTTACTTGCAAACAGATCTTTGTCCTGACAAAATCAACGATCGTGATTAAATCCTTAACTTGATCTGATTGTTGTTGTTCCTGCTCAACACTTGCAAAGGAATTCAATCTTTTGTTTTCTTTGCACACATACTTGAATTTTGGTTTATGTTCATCCATGATTCTAAAAATTTTAACTACGAACTCGACCAACCCATTCTCACCTTGGAGACATTGATCTCTTCGATGATCAATGATCGATTTCGATCATTTTCCATTATGTAAAGGTTTACTCCCACGATTCGATATTAACCTACATAAACACTAGTTAGAGAGAATATTAACAAACAAAGGGTCCAATATGGACTTAATAACTCAATCGTGTTGTCTGAAGAAAATCAGAGATGCTAGTAATCACACAAGATTCTATTAATGAACCTATACACAGTTTACACAAGGCCTCCTCGCCTTCTCTGACATGATTTAAAATTAATTGGACTCTACTCGGTCTTTTAGCCAGACTTTTCCTTTTACACACTCACACCTCTCTCTGTCTCTATCTATGCACTTTTATTTCCCATAGGATTACAAATTTAATTTCAAATGATTCTAATACCAAAATTGGTTCAGATCCACAAAATCCTCACTCACAATCTTTATTATCCTTCGATCCACAAAATCCTCAACCACTCTTAAAATATCTCTTTATCCCTAGGTTCTATTTCTTCATTCCTCTGAGATCTGCTAAACCAAGGTAGATTCAATTACAAATAATCTCAACTCAACAAACCCTTATCTTATACAAGACTTCTAGAACTCAACTAAACATAGAAATTACAATAATTCAAGCTTAGGGAACCCACTCCCTTAGTAAATTCAAAGACCACCTAGGTCTAATCAACAAGGTTGCTTTTGGAGGAAAAAATGATCTTGCATCATCTACCTTGATATATTTCAAGGAAATGAGAGTTTTTTGGAAATTTATCAAGGTTGGAATTGGAAGAAACCTTTTTGAGCACCTTCCTGCCAACATTTAGGGAAACAAAGACATAACTAAAAATAATAAGAGGGATATTTAGTAACATATATGACATGTCTCTTGTGCTCCTATGTCTCTATTAACAATCGTTTTGACAAGGATTTTTTTATAAGAACATATGGATGGATGTTCGGGGTCTGCAATGTTTTAAATTCTTGCCCACATATCTTGATAGCTTTATCATCTTCTTTCAACTTTAGAATCATATTTTGCAATGTATTTCAACACCATATGACCTGAAAGTACTAGTTGTAATTCAACATTAGCATGGAACATTGAGAGAAGACCTATATTATGAACATTCATCTTGTCATCATTACATACAGCTTCATATTTCTTTTTTCCTTTATCATTGATAAACAATTTTGATTCCTATTGAAGTTCCCATTGGGAGTTATATTGAAATCTATAAGAAGAACCTTTTTTATGCAAGCATGAGTTCGTACTACATATTGTATGTTGTTGAATTTACATGGATTTTGTGGTGGTTTTAAACCATATGCATGGTCTATGAATGATAAAATCATATTTTAGTATCTAAGTCATTGGTTTTTACACTTATACCATGGGAAATATATCTAGAACCATTTCGTGTGGAGAACCTCATAATGTTTCCTATATGAATATGGTCAAGGCCTTAAGACCCATCAAACATCCCTTTTTTTCCTCACTCAACCATGGTCTATATGCAAGGATCCATACCTAGCAAAAAAAACATAATATAGGTTCGCATGTCCTTCTTGGAGGTCAAAGATCCATTTTATAGGGCCTATGTGGTGCTTTGAGGTCATGCTCATGAGCTATATCCTTAAAATATTTATATAGGACTTGAGACCTTTTATTTCCTACACACCTTACCATGGTCAAGACCCCAAAACCTATCCTTGCTACACAAAACCACCTAATCACATACATTTCTCAATCGAAGGCCAAAGATCCCCTCTAGAGGGTATTTTTAGTGGTTCAAGGAGTCATCCATGGCTCATGAGCCTTAAAAGCTTCATTCAAGTTTGAAGATACTTTAATTTCTCAAATGACCATCGTCAAGATCCAAAAACCAATCCATTGTCTCTAAAACATTTTCATAATTCCCATATTTCATTTTGAGGCCAGAGATTCTATCTAGAGGGTTTTGGGGGTGGTTAAAAGTGTCATTAATGGATTATGATCCCTAGAATTTTAATTTAGATCCTGTGACCCTTATATCCATTCAATGACCATGGTCAAGGCCTTGAAACCCATGCTTGGTATGTAAATTCTCTTAATGATGTATATATCCCACCAAGAATCCAATGATCCAGGTCTTTGTGGTGGTTTAAGGCTTAGTTTTGGTCTAAAATATTGAGACCCATATTTTGTGTATCCATGTGTCACTCAAGGAAAAATGTAGTTTATAAATCATTTTTGTGGAGTTTTAAGGAATCATTCATGTCCTATAAGACCTATAAATTTTATTTAGGGATTAAGTACCATATTTTACTCCCCCAATTGTGGTCAATGCCTTTACACCCATCCATATTGGATAAAATCTCATAATGGGTGCCCCTAGCACACTTGTATGTGGAATATCCCTTTTAAAGGGAATGTATTGCATCCCAAGGAATTTATCATTGCTCATTAGATCAAGAATAATTTTTAGGTTCTAATTCTCTATATTTCTTCCTAAACCATGGTTAAGTCCTTAAAACCCATCCTTGATTCACAAAACATTCCAAATGGCATACATATATCTCACTCCAAGGACAATGATGGCCTATAGAGGACGTGTTATGTGGTTTATGATTTTTTTTTATGTATCTTGATCCATAAATTATTCATCAAGGTCTCAAGGGATTTATCACCCCCCACACCCCCTTGACCATAGAAAGTTCCTTAAAACAACGATCCCCTATGAATTAGAACCTATAACAGTACCCACATTGTTTTAGAGGAAAAAAGTTACCTCTAAAGTGTCCTTATTGTAGTTTGAGTTCATGTTCATCACCAATGAGCCTTAAATATCCATTTATAGTGTAAGGCCATTGTTTTCCCCTCCTAGTTATGGTCAAGGCCTTTAGACACATCCCTACTATGAAAAATCTCCTAATCATACCCATATCCGACTTGTATGCCAAAGTTCCACTTTAAAGGGTCTATGTTGTGGTTTAAGGCCTTGATTGTGGCACCTTAACTCAAGAATATTAATTCAGGGAATAATTCCCTATATTTCTCTCCCCAACCATGGTCTGAGACCCATCCATCATGCAAAAAACCTTCTAATGGAACCCATATTGCACTCTAAGGATATTCATCTCCTATAGAGGGCATGTTTTGTGGTTTGTAGCCTTGTTCATGGCCATTGCTCCCTATAATCTCCATCTAGGTCCTAAGGGCCTCCACACCCATTATCAATGCCTTTAGATCCATCCCTGTTGTATAAGTAATTGTAATCGTGACCATATTCCACTTGAAGGATAAATACCCCCTTTAGAGGGGCCATGTAGTGGTTTGAAGCTTCATTTGGAGCTCAATTTCCTTGTTTTCCTCCCTTTACAATGGTTAAGTCCCTAAAACCCATACCTCATGTGCAAAACCTCATGAGAGCACCCATATTACTATTGGATGTCAACTATCACAATTAGAGGGACTATATGGTGGTTTGAGATATCGATCATGCTTAGAGATTTATTTTCTATTATTCTAAAAATAATAAATTATTTATATAGAAACATTAAAAAAAAATCATAAGATGAACTTAAAATATATATATTGAAATTTCTATTCCATTATAAAATGAAAATCACATTCTTCAAGTTCTCAAAGAATGATATAATTAAAATCGAGTATATGTGTGTACTGCACTTCCACAGAGTTTAAGTCACATTAGTAATGTACATTTCATTTCTTTCCCTTTATAAAATAATCGTTGAGATTTTCCTTTTCGTCTTCTTCATTTTAACTTCTTTTTAACCCTCTAGAAAATGATCCATGATAACTAAATGTGAGTTAGAAGGTGGGAGATTAGATTTCTTAGAAAGAACCAGTTTTTTATTTGAATTGCATGTATTAGTTTCAAGATGTATTTTTGTTCCTCCTAGAGGAGTGTTAGCTATCAAAACCTCTCTCAAGGAGGAGAGTCTTGTATCCAAATTATATTGTACTTTATCCCTTGAGGAAGGAGTTTATTCCCCAATTGGTACTTTTGGGACATGATTTACCTCATTTTTATCAAGGCGAGTATCTGATCTTGATTCCTCTACAAAAATTTATCTCTTTGGTTTTGTTTTGGTTCTTTTTTTCTTGTGAGGATGCAACCAAACATGGGGACACATGGCTTGTAAATGTATTTGAAGATGACATATCCTACACTCCAATGTTATGTTCTCATAATCCAAGATGTGTGTGTATTTAAAATTCTTCCATGTGAGAATCATTTTGTCTGAAAGACCCTTACTAAGGTTTATCTCATCACATATGTGTGAATATGTGCATAAAACCACTACATCTTTCATCAGATTTCATTTTATGTAAGTTCCTAAAGCATTCCCAATATCCTAAAAATTTGATAAATACTAGAAAAACTTATGGAAAAAATAGACCTTTCTAACTAGGTAAAGAACATGAAAAATAAATCTAGGAGTAAAAACTTATAGAAAAATTAGTAAGATAATATTTTTTATTATGAAATATAAAACACATGTTACTGGTATGTACATGTTTCTAAAGTGTGTGCATGTTATATAATGCATGTGCTTTATTTGAAATTTATTTAATGTATGTGCTTTATTTGAAATTCATTTTTTGAGGGCTGTAAAAATAACGATGGATATATTTCAATATAGTCATTTCTCACATTATTTTTAAATAGGTTACACAAATCTATCACTAAAGTAACTAGACACACATATAGACCCCAATATGTATATCACAAATATAACTTTTATGGTCTTTACCCAATTTAGAAAAAATTATATGCTTCACTAGTACACATTGAGATCTACAATTTAAAAAGAACAATTTTATTATGTTAAGGTTATAAAGCCCTCACTAATTCCTAACCTTGTCATTCCATGGAAATGCTCACTTTCTTAATATAAAAAAATATAAAATTAACATTACTTTTTTTGAAAAAATATTGGTGCATAAGAACAAACTATTTTGTATAATTAGTGTACAATTATTTTTCAAGGAATTCCATCATTTGGATACTTAATCAGCGGAATAAAGAAACCATATTTATTATATTTTATAGGATCAGTAACTTATCAAGATTATAAAAACTAGAATTTCACATAATCATGCATAACTTCCAAATATAAAAATTATGCATTTGTAAAGCTAATTGGATTTCCTACATTTTATTTTTTTTACACCATATTCAAATTAGTTGTGAAAGTACATAATCATGCATAATTTCCAAATATAAAAATTATACATTTGTAAAGTTAATTGGATTTCCTACATTTTTTTTTTTTACACCATATTCAACTTAGTTGTGAAAGTATCTCAAATCATCCCTCCAAATCAATATATCTATGTTTTTTCATATTTACATTGTCATCAATACCTTGTGAAAAATCATCAACAACTTACATTTCCCTTGAATAACTTTGAATTCAAAAAATCATTGGAAACTAGATTTGTTGTTTAGTTGATCCTGTTGATATTATGGTAGGTGTGGGAGGTATTTACCTCCACATGTAAACCTGACGAGGATAGAATACTCCGAGAAGCAAGAAGAAACCCTAATGAGTTGGCTAATAACCCTAGAAGACTTGTCGTCTCAAGAAGATAATTTATATTAGGTTATTAGCCTCCAAGAGAAGAAGTTGGCCAAAAATAATAATATATACTGAACAGACACATACCCAGAATGAGAAGTCGGCCCAGGAAGTTAGCTAGAATTAGTATAAATACAGGAGGTTGGTTCTCATTCTGGCAGGCAGTCTCAGAATTGCAGAGCAACAACTTGTGTGCACTGCAGTGTCCAGTTTCTATGCAAGTTTGGAGGAGACTTGTCGTTGCAGCTGCTGCAGCTAGCAGTTACACTTGGACTATCTCTTGGCTAGGGTTTGGACTATCTGATCAGCTCTTGTTGGTGTGCTATCCTTAGGGAAAGGTGCACTACCCTTTGTTTGGCTATCTAGCCTAGGGTTTTCTTCCATAGTGATTCTATGTCAAGGTTAAGGTGCTCGGAGGGTGGCTTCGACCTAGGGTTGGGTGACAATAAAGATATTGTCAATGCTAAAATGAGCACATCCATTATATTCTAACAGGTTATGGGCCCACGCCTCCTTCATTCAGTCTAACCTCTAGAAGGAAACATAGCCAGAAGGATATTAATCTCGTTGAAGAACTTTCTCTAGGGTTTCCTAGTAGGAGCAGTCACCAAAACACTGTCGCTAGGGTTACTAGCAAGTGCAGTTGCAGAAACCCTAATCCTCTCGTTGAGACACCTTAAGTGAAGAGATTGGCCTAATCTGCGAACAGATCAGTATTCCCTAGCCTAGCGCATATCCTAGTACTCTCAGCAAGCCAAGATGTCAAGTTTGAGTTTGTGGTCAAATCTAGGGTTTGACCAAGTCAAAGCAGCCATGGCTTATTCTATGAATTCACAGAACAAGTTAGATAGAGCCTCTAACTTCAGAGCATGGAAGATTGTTACACATTATTATTTTCATCCCTATGACCGTTAATGATGTAAACCTGTATGTAGTCTTCAAAGGGGTCAGTGGCCTGAGTTCCTGAAGAAAGAAGGGAGAAGAACTTTTCCTGAGAAAAGAAGTTGCATTTTCCTTTATGAAAACCCTATTAAAGATTATTTTTGCATGTTGCATTATGGCTAGGGTGTGAGAATGCCTGATTCTCGTAGGCTGCACCATAGTTGGGTTGTGAGATGTTCACAAGTTGCTCTATAAGCAGGGTGTGAGAATGCTCATACGTGGGAAAAATGAGCAAGTAATCCCGAATGCAGTAAGTGCTTCGGTCGTAAGCACTTTCCCCCAAGAACATCAAACTCGTGTTGATCCTTCACCTTCTTCACCAGTAAGGTATTCTTCACCTTCTTCGCTTGCAAGATTTCCTTATGTTTCATCTTCTTCGTCGAGTAAAAGTTCTGAAGCTAGTAACCTGGTGAATAAGAAGAAGAAAATAAAGATTAAGAAGAAGAAAGATAAACAAGGGTCAAAACCGCCAACCACTGTCAAGCATGTTGGAAAACAACTAGTTACTGTTAATCATGCTGGGAGTGTTGATGATGTCAAGATCACCCAAACAACTCGTAAGCCCAAGTACCCTTGTAGGCTTTGTAAAGGTAGCCATCTTCTTAAGGATTGCCCTGGTCTATCCAAGGTTATAGAAGTATGGTCTACACACCCTGACCAACCCATGTCGTCATCCTCTAAACAACATGTTGATGGCCTCCCTTCAACTAGTCACGCTATCGTTGGGAAGAAGAAAAGTAGAGTCAAGTTCCCATGTATGTTATGCAAAGGGAGTCATCTAACTCATATTTTCCCTCGTATGGATGAAGCCTTGAAATTACTGGAAGACATGACTGTTTCACAACCTCAACTTCCAGTTGCTTATCGTAAGTTTTCTCTCAACCCCCCTGTAGTTGATGGAATGATCACTCCGGACCCGTCACCGGTCAATCCGATTGATCATGTCGTCAATATGGTCACGTCATTAATTGAACCAGTTAGTAAAGTGGTCGATCCGATCCCATTTTGGGTCAATCCCACTCTCCCTTTAGAGAGTGTTAACAAAGTGGTTGATCCAATCCCATTCTCGATCGATCCTACTCTCCCGTTAGAAAGTGAAACCCAAGCAGTCGATCTATTTCCACCTGTCGACCCCATTCTACCCTTGGAGAATGAAACCCAAGTGGTTGATCTAATCTCTCCATCAGTCGATCCTACTCTCCCGCTAGAGAGTAAACCTGATATTGCCCATGATTTTCTCGTTGATAGAGAATCTACCATGCCGGTGGGTATTCCTCCTTCTCCCGTGGAACCCCCTCCAAGTAATGAGGCCATCCGTTTTGATTGGGGTGTGCTAACTGGACCTCGTGTTCCCTCTCACATTCCTTTCCAGATTACAATACAGGTTTATGGTCGAGATGTTCCTCAGACACTGATAGATGAAGGTGCATCCGTTAGTATTTTGTCCTCTTTTTCTTGGCAAGCTTTGGGTTTTCCTCAGCATGTACCAGTTACGCAGAATCTGTTATCTTTTAACAGAAGAACTAGTCAACCTTTTAGGACCCTTCCTCATTTTCCTATAACTTTGGGAGGGAAAAATGTCTTTATTGACGTCATGGTAGTCCAAGACCCCTTGGATTTCTCTTTACTCCTTGGGTGAGATTATGTCTATGCCATGAAATTTATTGTGTCTACTCTTTTCATGTGATATCTTTCCCTCAAGATGGACGAGTTGTGACTATTGATCAACTTTTATTCATTGACCCCAACTAGATTGCCTCCCTGAATGGTTCTTACATGCAGACGGTATCGCCCCCTGCCATAGGTCAGTTATGTGGCATTGTCGCCCATGGGTTCAACTTCTGATGACTTAGATCCAGTAGTTGACATGGTGATCTCTTCGATAGGGTTGTTAGAGCCTGATCTCTTTACTCCTGGCACGACCCTCGACATGGTGTCCTTCCAGAGTGTGTTTCTTCCTTCCAATGAAGACCTCTTGGAAGCCATGACCGAGTTTTGTCCCTTGACATGGTGTCATTCTGGAGAATTGTCCTCTTGGAATCCATGATCAATAAGAGAGACTCTGAGGATAGTTTTGTGTCTCTGAGGAAACCTCGTTAAAAAATGAAACAAAAGTATATGAGCATGATTTTCTGATTTCAAGCTCGTTAAAAAATGAAACCAGACTTGAGCATGATTTTCTGATTTCAAAATCTTTAAAAAATGAACCCAGTTC
>JZKD02S1803885.1:13593-31916 GCA_000966675.3 Picea glauca | reverse complement strand
TCCTTAACTTTAACAACAAGAGACTAACATTTTCATCAAACTTTTCTTTAGTCTCACATGCCTACTTTTGGATTAGTCAACAACCCTAACTTGAAGTAATCATAACTTTGTACCTGTAATGTATAAAGATCGAAACTGATACAAAATATTCTTTAGTGTGTTTTGTGCAATTCCTCCAAGTGTCACTACTTGGAACCTCTCAGAAAAGGAGTTATAGAAAAAATGACATACCTTGCTGAATTCTGGCTTATTCTAGAGAGCAACCTTGTAGAGCATGCCCCACACAAAATATTTGAGAATTGATCTAAAACTATTACAAAGCCCACTAAAAATAGTCCCCTAACCAACACATTTGGTATCACTGAATTTGGATCTGTTATGAAGAAGTTATGACGTTTTTACCCGAAACACCTGATTTTGACTAGTTTTAGGACTGACCACAAACCCTATTTTACGTAGTGTAACTCCCAAAATACAACGACCCACAAGCTGATTTTTTTACCATAGATACTTGGATATGTGTTCTCACTTTCAAAACAATTTCATGGTATGAATCATTATAGAAAAATAGTTATAGCGAAAATGGTAAGATGACCTGTACATAACATACCTTAGAAAGCACCATCAAAAGAATTTATCCTTCCTTGCATTTCGGCCTTCTTTTCTTCACCTTCACTCAGAATTTCGGTTTAGATATCCTTGGTTACCTCAAAAACNAGTAAACACATAAACGGATGTCTTTATAATAGCTAGGAAGTTAATGATTGAAATCACAGCCATTTATTTTGTGTGACTACTAAGAATATTCCAACCATATTTAATCATGTCCATATAAAACTTATTAAACACTAAACCCCTATTAAATCTGCCCATTATCAATAGGTATACACCTTTATTAAATATTATTAATTTGATTGTGTCTACAGTCTGTCATTAGGTTATTGAATATTCCATGAACCACAAATTATAATAATCTATATTGTAAACATAACCAAACCAAGTTATAATAAAAAACGAACTGAACCAAAGAGAACCAGGGACAAATCGATCCATATGCAAATAGCTGACGCGTCATGTTGATAGGAAATTCTCCATCGATTGAACGACTGGAGCAAAGAAAACACCAGAGATCTGTGATGGTTATTACTCGTTGAATATTGGATGGTTTTGAAAGCGCCTCCACTAATTGCAATTTCTAGCAATTGAAAGCGCCTCCACAAATCTTCAAATAAAACACATTCTAGCAATTAATCTACAACCCTCTCTTCAGTGAGAGAGTTACGTCCAGAGCTTGATATTAATACAAGTTTAGAAAAAATTGCAAGCACAAAAAACAATAACTCACTTTTATTATTACATAAGTCCAGATACAATACATAGATACAATACATTTATTATTACATATTAAGTCAAGATACAATACAATTATATAACAATAACTCACTTTCATTATTACATATTAAATTTAAATACAATATATTTATATATGTGTTTATATAGGTGTTGTGAGATTTAATTTATTGTAAATTTAAAAAAAGTTGAAAGAATATATTAATTTTTAACTAACCCAAACCAATTCTAAAATAAACATTAATTCTAATAATAAAAATTTAAAAATAACCCTAAATCAATCCGACAAATTTAATAGGAATAACTACTATGTTGATAGAGAGGGTGTTCGCGCTGATGATCAACTTTGTGTTCTCTAACGTTCTTTAAAATTCGTCATTTCTAAGAGAATTTGACCTTTATAACTCAAAGTTTCTAAGAAATTTATTATGAACGTAGCAATATTGACAATTATCAATTTATATATCGTTAAAAAAAATCAGTTAGTTATATTTATGAATTCATAAAATTAAAATGTTGAATTTTAATGAAATTACATCTTTATCACCTATCGTTGGTGTATTTGGGATCACAGTGCCAGCATTATGAGAACAACGAACAAGAACCGCATAGGTCTTAGGGAAATTATCGAAGAATGGTGAAGATCGACCTTTCAATCCCCTATCCTCAATAGAATCTAGCAGTTTCTATTGGGTTTCATTCTCTGGCAAATCTAGAAAGAGAGGAACAAACGAATCTTTAAATCAATTACCAGGAACTGGCAAGAAGTGTGGACCACAATCCACACCAACATCAATGAAACAATCTCTTTGCATCCCTGGATGGAACAGAATCTAAATGGCCCACAGAACGAGAATCACATCCTCAGCGCCTAGCTACTCAATCTCTACCCCACCCCCGATAGGCCTGTTGTTGATGTAGGACGTAAGCTTAAACCCACTCAATGGGAAGCTCCGCCCACAGGATGCTACAAACTAAATTTTGATGGGGCCTCCAAAGGGAATCCAGGACCCGCAGGCTACGAAGCAGTCACCCGAAATAGTAAAGGGGAAATCCTTCATATCATGGCAGGTAATATTGGGCACAACACCAACAACGTTGTGGAAATATGGGGCCTCCTATGTAGTCTACAAGAAGCCACATAGCAAGAGAATTTCACCCATTATCGTAGAAGGCGACACGCAAATTGTTATAAATCTCCTCTCACATTTTCTCAATGGGGCGGACCCAAAAAAAATCTCTCCAAGATGGAGACTCATGAATGGGATTTGCAGAATCAAATCAAACCTCCAGCCTCATTAGGTAATCCTCCCCTCCCATGTAATATGAACGAAAAATCAAGTTGTTGACTTGTTGGAAAATTTTGGTGTCGAGTTGGAGGAAGGAGTCTTCTCATGCTCCCCATCCACCAATCCCTCTCACCCCATAGTCATTGCCTGCAGGAACATAGCCCACACCAAAGATCGACCCTTGAATGGGGTGATTCCGAGCCAATGACGTGCGCACAACATGAGGAGGCCACCTGGCTAGGTTGCACACCACTTGGCGTCCAACCAACTCCGTCACCCCACTCCAGTCACCTCATGTGTTTAAACCTTCCGCGGCCACCCTCCATTCTCCATTTGAATCCCTTAGGCCACACGAATCGGAAGCTCTACGGCATGGGAGTCTTCATGGTGCCATGCAGGGGGCTTCCTTGGTCACATCTTCTCCAGAATGGCTCGCCTGCTCCTAAAGTCAAGCTTGGGTGCTCTTTTCCTCACTCGCCCCCTCACAATCTACAGAACCACACCTCCCTGGTTCACCTCTTCTTCATATTCGTGAACAGTCTCTGGTGTGACCTCCACTAGAATTCGATCTTGCATTTGCGCTCCCTCTCTCCAAGCTTACCGACCCTCAGAGTATTCCCTCCTAGGGCGGAACTACCTCTCGTCATGCCTTGACTCAGAGGCAAGGAAAAACGAGGGGCCATATGGTATGAGGCCAGGGGAAGGAAGCCACCCATCCCAAACACTCCCCTAGAAGTCGATTTCCCCCTTCCTGGAGTCAAATCCCACCCCCCCTGAAGCTAAATTCCCCCCCTGTCTTGGCTCATGTCGTTGTGCCCACACCTACCTAGCCACTCCGTGAGCACGCCCCTGACCTCTCCCCTCTCTCGAAACCCTATGCTTGTAGGTTCAAGTGCTTTGATCACCTTGGCAACTCGCTAGGCTCCGCACCACCACCCCTCTTCCCCCCACGACAACCAACATTTCTACCCTCCCCTTTTTGTCACCCGCCCACCACCTCGGGTCCCGCCTTCTCTCCTTCCTCCTCTTTTGATTTTTCATTGTCCACCCACCCCCAACCCTTTTGTGACAAGTTTGATGATCGAACAACAATCATGGACACTCTCAGTGACCTCAAAAAGGACCTGGGGGAGGTTAAGTCGGCCATGCTCGACATGTAGAACAAGGATGCAGACAACTGGAGCCGAGTGGACACCCTAATGTCCTTCCTTCAGGATCTTCAGCAAGCCATAGCGGACCGTGACAAAGAAAAATCACAGACGCACCAAGTCTATGCAGGCCCGCAGCTTGGACAAGGTTTCTAATGTTTTCTTGTCTCAGGTTTAGTTTTTCTTTCGTTTCCAGCAAGCCATGGAAGGTTGGCCTTGTTTTTTTCCCTAAGTTTAATTTCAGTTGTCAACATTCTGCCATATGTGGATGTGTAGCTTTTTGTTTTTACATGGCACAATTTCCTTCTTGGACAAATGGCAACGGTGGTTTCCTAGATGGATACCATTGCCACCTGGGGCCATGGACAAGTGGCAACAGTGGTTTCCCAGAAGGGTGTCGATGCCACATTTGAAAATGATCCACAGATAGCTGTATTTTTCTGACATGAATTAATACAAACCCTAACTTACAAAAAAAAATTGAAAATTTCAAAATTTAAATTATATTAATATATTTTTATTATCAAAATTTCCATAAATATACTTAAAAAATTTAAAAAATAAAAATGAATATATAATTCCATTGACAATTTCAAATTTTCAATAACCATTCTAAAAACAATTTCAAATTTCCAATAACCATTCTTAAAAAGTAAAATTTCAAATTTCCAATAACCATTCTTAAAAGGTAAAATTTCAAATTTCCAATAACCATTCTTAAAAAGTAAAAGAACACTAAATAACCATTTTAATTAACGCCAGGCCTATGCCCTCTTAATCCTACACATGTATGTCGATTCTTATTTCCACTATTTGTAAAAACGCATGTTCGATTTCGATTATGATTACGAAAGTACTGAAAAATTCTGTCAAAATCTTGTTGAGCCATTGCCTGCTACCTGTTGATGGGTCTCAAATCCCTTGATTCAATAGCAGGAACCAAACCCGCCACCAAGGCCCAATTAGACTCTGCAGCATTTGAGATGGAATGGTTCTCCAGATCTTGCGATCTGGCCAATTTATCGATGGGCTTTGTGTTTTCTTGTGAAGGCTCTCCCTTCAGGTAGGACTATTCTTTTTATGTATTTTCCTCTTGAGTGGGACTAGTTTGAGAGATGAAAGACAACATAAGCCAACTTGACAAGTAACAGCACTGAATTTCGACTACTGGGAAGAGGCTAAGCTTGGGATAACCCACTGCTCAAACATGCAGACAGTGATTCTATGCCAAAGGGCCTAGTACTAATACATTAACCAAATGAACATCAAATTACTGTCTGAGAAAAAAAACTAATTAACAGAAAGAAAACACATATGTAATCAAGATCACAGTAAGAAAAATAATTCATCTACCATAACATTCATCACATAACAACACAACGATTTATCTTCATCATTAAAGCAAAGAACATCAAAACATTGCACCAGATAACTTGACAACAGAATCGATTGCTCTTACTCATTTACTGCATCATTCATGAAATAGGATAGGAAGTAGTTCTTCTCCAAGTTCAATCATACACATCTGATGAAAATAGTTTGTCTTTGGTCGAGAAGGACTTCTCTATTCATAGTAGTCTCAAAATAATTCTTAACAACCAAAAAAAAAGAAAGAGTTCTTACAACAACTATCAACCCTTGACTAATCGGTCAATGTCTCTATTTATAATATAAAATTCAACCGAAATTAACGGCTAAGTATAGTTTGAACCAAACAAAAATCGCCACATGGCAGAGTCATGAAACAGTTTCTTTAATAGTTCATCTGGGATATTTCTTGAAACGGATGACTTTATTCATATTTAGACCAGTTGATAAACAAATATTCACAGGTTTGGGCCCATGGGAACCTGTGTTGTTCTATTGGGGCGGCATATACTCCTCTGAAATCTACTACATGCATTCGGTACTTTACCACACTAGCGTTTAGTAGTTGTAACATGGTCCGAACTCTGATTGGATGTTTCGTGAACTGTTTCACTCATCCTAGCTTTGCATAGACTATCTTTGTGCATTGTTCGGCCCAAAGAGAATCTTGTCTAGTGTACAACTTGACCACCTCGCTTGAGTCAATAAACTTATCGGGGGCGCTGCATTCAGGGAGCTCAAAATCCCTTATTGCATCGATGATCCAGCTTCGGTGTTCCTTACAAGTCCTTAGGCGAGGCCACAAGATGAGCTCTGTTCGGTAATCGGGGAGGATTCTTTCCTGCAAATCAAGATAGGGGAAGTTTAGTGATTTAAGCAACTTATGATAGGACATAAATAAACCGAAAAGACTAATACGTACCTGGGTAGCCCGCTAGTCTCAATCATTTAATACTTACGTGTTCTCAATCACTCCTTTGTATGACCTGTGATGACCTAGACGAAGTCGTCGCTCCTTTTGGTTAAATGAATTATGTTAGTGTATCATGGGGTGGAAAATCAAGTATGACATCCATGAGCATTCCTCTTTTTTTTTTAAATCGTCATAGTAATTATTTGACCTTTGGGGCCAAAAAGGGGCTTCAAAGGTGATCGTGCACGTGTATACTCCCAAAAGGTGGGACACCATAAAAGGAAAGTCGTTAAATGTCCCCCAAAATCCGTATTAGCAAGCATGTAAAACATCATTCATTAAATAACGGAGGTCTGGAGAAAAATTGGAAGGATCGTACCAGACATTCTCTATAACTCCGACCAGTGATGTTTACATGCTCTGGATTGCATCCATCAAGCAGTTGTGGTGTGTCGAGCATTTAAAAACCATGTCGCTAGGCATGAGTGTTGCACTGGCATGCTCTGTTTCTCTCCTTTGTTTTTCTATAAGTTCTGGGAATTATGTGGCAAATCTTGCGCTTATGTCGAGCTTATGTTTTCTGGAATTTCAGTTTGGAGAATTCATCTTGGTGAAGTCTTGCATAGACATCCTCAGTCACCTGCAGACGACCGAGTCACTACGTTGTTGCGTAATGGGATCCCCTCCAAACACGGGACAGGGTCCGCGAGGTAGTCGGAGCGTCAGGTCCGAGCCCCAGCGTGCCTGGGATTCTTTCTGGTCAGCTTCCCATGTCCTTGAAAGTCCAACAGGAGGTCCAGGTTTTGTCTCGGAGATGGTGTCGACGTCCTCAACGGAGCTTGAAGATGAAAAGGGTGCATCTAAGAAAGGTATGCCAGAAAATATGGAGAAGAGGAAGGCCTAGGAAAGATTTGAGCAAAGGGAAGGAAAATTGCCTTTCAATCAAGCTAAGTGTGTGTCCATCCCCTGAGGGGTTTGCGATGCCTACCAACTGGTCGGGGACGGTTGGGACTACTGGTAGAGGAAGCGGGAGACAACAGGAAAAAGCACCAGGTTCTCCTGTCGAGAACACAGCTCAGCAATTAGAGAGGGCTAAACTTGTGATAGTCGAACTCTACCAAGAGAATAGAGAGTTGTGGTGTCTTTTGGTGGAAAAAGACCAGGAGATACCGTCGTTGCAGGGTCGCGTAGGAAGCACAGTTTAGCTATAGAGACGACTTCGACAAGCACAAGATACATTTTTGCAACTACACGAGGCACAGCGGGCGGCAGGAGAAAAGAACATAGTGCAGGGCGTGAGTAGCAAACCCGAGAAAGGTTTGCGTGTGGGGAGGCATAATGAGTGATCTGGCGCCTCACATTCTCCTGAGTGATGTTTGGGAAAAAATATTTTTTTCTTACTCTTTTGTTGTAATGATACTCGTATTTTCACTATTACCGGATCGGTTGGTCGTGGTGTCGGCGCAGCTTAGTTGTATGTGATCCGAACTTGGCGAGAGCCCCTTTAATACTAAGCATCGGAAGTATTTTGAATGTATTATGCTTCCTTATGGATGCAAAATAGAAAATTGACCGTGTTTTCTTATCATAAATCTTTAGATTGCACAAATTATTTGATCTTGTAATTGTCGTTGTGGTACTGTTGGTCTGCTAATATGTTTCCCTTTTGTAAAGTGTCTGATATTAATTGATGTTTTTGTGGCATTATCGGGCCCGAATCATTAGAAATATTTAATTACGGAACGTAATCATTGATAAGTTAAGGTTTTATTTGGGACCTTGCTCACGTCGAAAAATACTAAAAACAGACTAAATACTACGGGTGCTCATATCGGGTGGTATTTTAAAAAAAATGACACCTAAAATATATCGGGGGTCGGAGGTTGGCGATTATACTTCCCGATTTGCGTGGCGCATACTATTAAATTTTCTTGCCGAAACTGAATGGATTGGTCTTCAAAAAAATCCTACCTGGGAGTGTTCATAGGAAAGAAATCCTTTCATCGGTCGAAGCCGATGAAGGTCGGTACTTGGCTATCTTGATTTTCCAAACGATTTTTCGCCACCTTGCAACTTTTACCGATGTCGAACCTTTGAAGCACATCGGGGAAACTTCTGGTTTGCCGATTCCTTGAGCGGTTGTCAAGTCCCCTTTATGGTTAAGATGACTCTTCATTACAAGTTCAAGTAAACTTTAATTAGTTCATTCAGGAAACATAGAAGATAAGCAAAGGTATCAGTTTCATTACTAAAGTGAAGATAGTCGATGAAAAAGATTGAGTGGTACCCAAAAAGGAAAAGTCATAGGCCTTTTTAGGGTGTGTTGAGTGCTCAACAAATGGCGATTCACTGGGTGAATGCAAAATCTCTGGTTCATAACGGGCACACATTTATTCATACCTATATATATTACACAATTTTTTTTTTTGTTTTTTTTTCAATGAAAGTATCGTTTTAGGGCTTCGCCATTCACTGGGAGGGCATCAGGTTCCCCTCTCAGATTCTGCAATCGATAGGTACCTGCCCCGATTTTCTCAACCACTTGGAAAGGTCCCAGCCATATGCTTTGAAACTTAGAATGTTTTCCCTTTGGTTTGTTTGATTTGTCCCACTTTAGCACTAAGTCTCCTACCTCAAAGTTCTTTTCTTTAGCCTTATGTTTATCAAACCATCATTTCACTATGTATTGATGAGATAGGAATTTTGACCTAGCCTTTTCTCTTTGTTCTTCCAGCATGAGAATAGTGTCGATTCTTTGTTGCATGGTCAATGAGGGTTCCTCATTGGAGTCTTGGGACAATTAGAGAGATGGTATATAAAGCCCGTTTGGGAGGATGGATTCATGTCCGTAGACTAGAAAGTATGGGGAATTCCCTACAGATTCCTTGGGCGTGACTCTATCGGCCCATAGAGCATTATGGAGTTGGTTGTGCCAATTTCTTTGGTTATATGTAACCGTCATCTTCAGTATTCTTACCAGGTTCTTATTAGTTGACTTTGCCACATCATTTCCCTAAGGGTAGTAATCTGCAGAGCACTTGATCATGATCCCTTTGTCCAGAGAAAACTCTGTTAACAGGGTAGAAGAAAAGTAAGTTGCATTATCACATACCAGAACAGAGGGGACACCAAACCTTATGATCAGTTGTTGTTCTATAAATTGGATTACTACCTTCTCGTTTACATGAGTCAGAGGAATGGCCTCTGCCCATCCCGTGAAATAGTCAGTGGCAGTAAGAATGTACTTGTGGAGTTTTGAAGAACTAGGAGTAATTTCTCCTATGATATCCAACCCCCACTTCTCAAAAAGCCTGAATATAGTCACGGGCTGAAGTGGGATTGTTACCCTTTTCTTCTTTCCAACACTTATTTGACAAGTCTTGCAGTTCCTAGCATGAGTATGAGCATATTTAAACAAGGTGGGCCAGTAATAGTCTACTCTCATAATCTTATGGGTGGTGGTGTTCCCTGCAAAGTGTCCTCCGGTGAGGCCATCATGGAGTTCCTTCAGCACCTTGTCAGTGTCTTCTCGTTCAAGACATCTCAATAGTACCCCATCATAATTGATCCGGAAGAGCACCGAATTTATAAGGCGATACTGTGTAGATTTCAATCTTAGGGATCTCCTTTCCCTAGGGTTGAGGTTCTTGGAACAAGCTCCGTGATGTAAAATATAAGCTAAATCCTTGTACCAAGAGTCTTGTCTTGGGGAGATGTATGCTACTTTTTTGCACCATAGTGTCATTTCATTTTCCCACCCGGGGTCTTCATTTGCTTGATCTTGTGCTTCGGTTGCGAGCTTACACAAACCTTGTCCTCTTACTAGCTTGGCAGTTTTTATATCTAGATCAATTCCTAGACTACTGCCATCCAGTTCCCCCTTATTTCCCCCGTTTCTTATTGGGTAAATAGGGATCGGACTGTAGGGTGCGGTACAATCACCTTAGTGTGATTCTTGAGAATGTAGGACCTAAAATGTTTTACTGCCTTATAGATCGCATAGGCCTGTTTGTCTATGGCGGGATAATTGAGCTCGGCTCCTTGAAGATTAGTACTCATAAAGGACATTGGGTTTTCGTTGTTGTCATCGTCCTTTTGGGTTAAAACCGTCACTAGCAATTGGTCGGAGGTGAAAGTATAAAGGGAAAAGTATCTATTAAAATTGAGACTTCGCAACACGAGAGCCCGGGATATGGCAGCTTTGATATCGTTGAAAGCATTTTTCCGCTCATTGTCCCACTTAAATTTGGCATCCTTGCGAATCATCTTTTGTAAAGGTTTGATAATTTCGAAAAAATTGGGAGTGAATATCCTCACAAAATTGATTTACCCAAAAAAGGACTGCATGGATTTCTTGTTATGTGGTAGTGGGATTTGGGCTATGGCCTTAATCCTTTCCGGATCTATGTGAATCCCTACTCAAGATATAATATGACCTAACAACCTACCTTCCTCGACACCGAAGATAGTTTTCTTAGGATTTCGCGATATACCGTACTTCCTGCATCTCTCAAAAATCTGGGTTAAGTGTTGGATGTGCTCTTCCCTATTCTTTGAATATATTGTTACATCATCTAGGTACACCACCACACACTTATTGATAAGTCCCGAAAAGACACTTCCATGGCCCTTTGGAAGGTTTCTCCTGCATTGATTAACCCAAAGGGCATGCATTTATAAGCGAAGGTTCCCCATTTGGTTTAGAAGGTGGATTTTAAATGGTCTTCCTCTGAAACCAACACTTGGTTGTAGCCTGAGAAACCGTATAGTAAAGAAAAAATCTCTGAACCCAACATGGTCTGCAGGAGTTGTTCCATCAGCGAAATGGGATAATTTTCCTTTTCTGAAGCTTTGTTGAGGTTCCAGAAATCTATGCACAATCGGATCTCTCCCAACTTTTTCCTTACTGGGATAAGATTTTCCACCTAGACAGAATGTCTAACCCGAAAAATTATCTTCGCATCTAAAATCTTTCTCAATTCCTGATACATGAGGGGTTTCAGGGATGGGTGATACTTTCGGAGCTTTTGCTGGAAAGGTTTCATTTTGGGTTTCAATGGGATGGTGTGTTGAATAATACGAGTCTCGTACATTTTCAAATCCTTATAGGACCATGCGAAAACATCCTGGTATTGCCTGAATAATTTGAGGTAGGCCTTCATCTCTCCCTTAGATATATTTTTGTCGAGATTAACATTCTTCGGGGCCTATGGAGTCCTGGCATTCATAGTTTCATGGAGGGGGAAGGAGTTACCATTCTTCGCGTTTTTGGGTCCTTTAAAACGATCCTTTAGATCAAACAGACTCTCTAGATTATCTATACCCCTTGGGATTGTGTGAGAATTCAATTTTTTGACATCTTGTCCTGCTTGGAGATTGGTTTCAGTTGTTTTCTCTTGGAACTCTTCATCATCTATGGCTAGGTCTTTGAAATTGTCCTAGTTGGTCAAGAAGTTTATGATTTTCTCGTCACCTTCAAAAAATTTCCAATTAGAAATTTTGTTCGGCACCGACGGTTTGTAGATCATGTCTACAGTGAATTGGGAAGCTTCATAATCTTCTAAAGGAGACAGTCTGGAAGTGGTTGTGGTTGAGTCAGTAAGAATGTTATTTGCTCTAGGTATCGTGGTAATATTGAAAGCGTCAAAGCACTCTATTAGCCTATGCACCTCCTGCTGGTAATTATTAAGATGAGGCGAATTACAATGTATAGTGTTCCTCACTTGACTAATAATAATCTCAGAATCATCAAAAATCTTCAATTCCTAGACACTCAAATCTATGGCTTTCTTTAACCCTTGTACTAGAGCTTCATACTCGGCAATGTTGTTGGTACATTCAAATTATAGCCTATAGGATAGGAAATAACATCGGCCTTTAGGATTGATAAGGATACACCCTGCTCCTGACCCTTCTTGTGATTTGGATCCATCAAAGAAGAGGGTCCAAATCTGGGAAAGGCAATTTCTCTTTCCTTGTTCTATACTGCTTTCTTGCTTACCGATCTCTTGTCCCGTAATCTCAATCGCGGGATTTTTGCAAAAGAGAGCGTTCCCTATCGGCGTTGACGGTTCCTATTGAAATATTATTTCGGAGTTTTGGGTAAGAGAAACAATGGACAGTAGAGGAGCAAAGTCCCCGAAGTGGGAATCACAGGAGTAATTTTCCAATACCAGGAAATCGGTAGATGCGGGTTCGTTCGGGTTTTCTAGGTCAGTGATCGTATGCTTCAGATACATTTCCCTGTCGATTTTGATCATGTTCTTGTATCCTTTTAGTGGTAACAAAAGGTGTGCCCAGTCCATACTAAAATATCCATTCAGCTTCTCGGACCAGTCCTAACTCAACAATATTCCATATGCCTCTGGAATGTCTACTACAATGATGTCAATTATTTGCACGAAATTAGGATGTGTCGCTATCATGATCATTACATCTTTGAGTTCTCACATAACCTTGACTTGGGTTATGTGCAGTTGTATGACATGCTTATCACTTTGGAGAGGGACAACACCCAACTTATTACAAACTGCTAAGGGAATTACATTAGAAGACGCCCCAAAATCTACCAAACAATTGTGAAGATTCTGGTTGAAGACTTCAAACATTAGAAGGAAAGGTGGGACAAAAGGTCTCTCCTTCCTTCCTTCTGTGTAGGTATTTATGGTCGGCTTTCTCAATGGATTGGTTGGGGATAGGTTCTTTTGTTGACCATTGCCAACTGTTGAGTCTTCTACAGAGCCCAAAGCTTGCAACAGAAAGTCTTTCTACTGAGGAATTCTACATATATCCATAACCTATATATTAGCCTTTAGCTTCTTTAAATCTTCGACTATGTTGTAATCTAGTTTGGGAGATTCCCGGGTATGAATGATTATAGGCTTCTTACCGGGGGCGAAAGGTATTTTCGGTAACTTACTTTGCGAGGCCCCGGTGGCGCTGGTATCTTTCGAGCCGGGTTGACATTTACTACATGTATGTGCTACCGATACTTATGTGGGTTGTTCCCAAGGCTTGAACAGATCATCCGAAGACACGATCACGTCAGGATCCAATATCAGCATGGTTGTGTCTCGCGATGGGTCAGCCTATTCCTGATCAATGATATTTATGGTTGAACTGCTTGACTGTTCAGTCAGGGAGACCTCGTCCAGAAAATGGTTGGCCATCAAATTCATGGCGTGTACCCACTGAGGAAATTCTCTTTCAGAGTGGTTCTCCTGGTGATAAGTACAGAAAGAAATAGATGCAACGTTCCCTAGGTCAATGTTTAAGTTGGCTGGGGGAGGTTCAATCACTTTGAAAGGCTGGTTCCTTTTGAAGACGACTTATAGGAATTTTGGCTTTGGTTTCCCTCCTCTGCACTCCTCTTCATGTCTATGATTTCATTTGACAATTTCTTAACCATGCATTGTAGGTCTTCTATATCTCCATTACCTTTGTTAGGAGTTTGTTCGACCGGTTTCCCCGATGGCCTAGTCAAAAGGAGACCCCTCGTAGGAGGGGGCTGGGTTTCTCTTTTTACAAGAGAGGCCTAGCCTTCTTTACATCCTTTCATCTGGAATTCTATCATTTTGGCTTCTTCAAAAATTTTCGCAAGGGTTTGTTTGGCAACTCTTTTTACAAACATAGAGATAGAATACGGGATCATGTTAGCATAAACCTTGATTTGTAACTCTTGAGTTGGTTTCGCCATGGGTTGAAATTTGTTCAAGATGGTCATGAATATTTGATGGTCATGAACAACTCAGCCATCAGGGCTCATGTAGTAGTCTCTCCTGCAAATTTGTCTAGGAAATCCTTTTGGAATTTAGTCCAACTGGTTATAGATCCTACTGGCAAATTAAAATACCACGTGGAGGCTGAATTCTCAAATGTGTAGGGAAAATGTTTGCAGACTACGTCTTCATGTTGAACGTTCATAATTCTGATCCCAAGTATGAACTTCTTGATATGATCTTCAGGTAAACCTGAAGTCTTGGGATCGTACTTGAGAAGCAACTTCTCCGGGCGCCAGGGAATATTATGTGCCCGTCCAGGGATGGCCACAGCATCTCTGGCTAACCAAGGCTGATTGTTCTGAATCAGGATTTCCCTTTCTTCTTCATGGTTATTCTCATCCTCCATATCTTCGAGGTCCAAGTCAAACTATTCTTCTTCCGAAAATTCGTTTGGCTCAGAGACGTCGGCGGCTGGTGTTTCGAGTATCAGATCAAGAGGTTCTTGAATTTCGGTGATCGCAAAATCTATTAAGTCTTCTACAGAGTGTATGAAAACTTTGTCGGGAGTGCTAACCATCGGTCTGCTCTGTTTTTTCTTTGAGGGAGGATGGGAGCTAGGGACAACGCATCGATCTGTCGGGCATAGGCTCTAGTGATTCTCCTGAATTGATCGACTTCCTTGTGAGGAAGGGTGTAAGGTATTTCAGGGTGAAAAGGTTCTTCCTCGTGCTTGGGCGAGTTATTTGTTTCGATAATACTCAGCATGTGTGGGCTATCTTGTGATGGACTAGCCATGCATGTGGGCTGCTATGAATCTATAGGTTGTTTGAAATAATATACAAATTATATACTCAGCCATTCATTCTCAAGCCCTCCTTCTAGCGTCAATTTTGTTGATGGGTCTTAAATCCCTTGATTCAACAGCAGGAACCAAACCCGCCACCGAGGCCCAATTAGACTCTGTAGTGTTTGAGATGGAATGGTTCTCCAAATCTTTCGATCTGGCCAATTTATCGATGGGCTTTGCATTTTCTTGTGAAGGATCTCCCTTCAAGTAGGACTATTCTTTTTCTGTATTTTCCTCTTGAGTGGGACTAGTTTGAGAGATGAAAGCCAGCATAAGACAACTTGACAAGTAACAGGATTGCATTTTGACTACTGGAAAGAGGTTGAGATTGGGATAACTCGTTGCTCAAACATGCAGAAAGTGATTCTATGACAAAGGGCCTAGTACTAATACATTAACCAAATGAACATCGAATTACTGTCTAAGAAAAAAAAACTAATTAACAGAAAGAAAACACATATGTAATCAATATCACAGTAAGAAAAATAATTCATATACCATAACATTCATCACATAACAACACAATGATTTATCTTCATCATTAAAGCAAAGAACATCAAAACATTGCACCAGATAACTTGACAACATAATCAATTGCTCTTACTCATTTACTGCATCATTCATGGAACAGGATAGGAAGTAGTTCTTCTCCAAGTCCAATCATACACATTTGATGAAAATAGCTTGTCTTTGGTCGAGAAGGACTTCTCTATTCATAGCAGTCTCAAAATAATTCTTAACAACCAAAAAAAAAGAAAGAGTTCTTACAACAACCATCGACCCTTGACTAATCGGTTGATGTCTCTATTTATAATATAAAATTCAACTGAAATTAACGACTAAGTATAGTTTGAACCAAACAAAAATCGCCACATGGCGCGGTCATCCAATAGTTTCTTTAACATATCATCTAGAATATTTCTTAAAATGGATGACTTTCTTCATATTCAGGCCAATTGATAAACAGATCTTCACAGGTTTGGTCCCATGGGAACCTGTGTTGTTCTATTGGAGCGACATATACTCCTCTGATATCTACTGCATGCATTCGGTACTTTACCACACTGGAGCTTAGTAGTTGTAACATGGTCTGAACTCTGATTGGATGTTTCGTGAACTATTGCACTTGTCCTGGCTTCACATCACCTATCTTTGCACATTCTTCGGCCCAAAGCAAGTCTTTTTCGACGTACAACTTGACCACCTCGCTTGAGTCGATAAACTTATCGGGGGCACCGCATTCAGGGAGTTCAAAATCCCTTATTGCGTCGATGATCCAGCTTTGGTGTTCCTTATGAGTCCTTCGGCGAGGCCATAGGATGAGCTTCGTTCAATAATCAGGGAGGATTCTTTCCTGCAAATCAAGATAGGGGAAGTTTAGTGATTTAAGCAACTTATGATAGGACATAAATAAACTGAAAAAACCAATATGTACCTGGGTAGCCCGCTAGTCTCAGTCATTTAATACTTACGTGACCTTAGTCACTCCTTCGTATGACCTGTGATGACCTAGCCGAAGCCCTCGCTCCTTTTGGTTAAATGAATTATGTTAGTGTATCATGGGGTGGCAAATCAAGTAAGGCATCCATGAGCATTCCTCTTTTTTTTTTTAAATCATCATAGTAATTATTTGACCTTTGGGGCCAAAAAGGGACATTGAAGGCGATCGTTCATGTGTATACTCCCAAAAGGTTGGACACAATAAAAGGAATGTCGTTAAATGCCCCCCAGAATCCGTATTAGCAAGCGTGTAAAACATCATTCATTAAATAACAAAGGTCTGGAGAAAAATCGGAAGGATCGTACTAGGCATTCTCTGTAACTCTGATCAGTGGTGTTTGCATGCTCTGTATTGCATCCGTCAAGTAGTTGTGGTGCATCGAGCCTTTAAACACCATGTCACGAGGCGTGAGTGTTGCACTGGCACGCTCTGTTTCACTCCTTTGTTTTTCTATAAATTTCGAGAATTCTGTGGGAAATCTTACGCTTATGCCGAGCTTATATTTTCTTGAATTCCAGTCTGGCGAATTCATCTTGGTGAAGTTCTTCGTAGACATCATCAGTCACCTGTGGACGATCGAGTCGCTACGTTGTTTCGAAATGGGATCCCATCCAAACACGGGACGGGGTCCGCGGGGTAGCCGAAGCGCCAGGTTCGAGCCCCAGCGTGCTTAGGATTCTTTCTGGTCAGCTTCCCACATCCTTGAAAGTCCAACAGGAGGTGCAGGTTTTGGCTCAGAGATGGTGTCGACGTCCTCAACGGAGGTTGAAGCTAAAAAGGGTGCATTTGAGAAAGGTATGCTAGTAAACGTGCCTTCTCATGAGCAGAAACTATGAAGAAGAGGAAGGTCTAGGAAAGATTCGAGCAAAGGGGAGGAAAACCGCCTTTCGGTCAAGCTAAGTGTACGTCCAGCCCTTGAGGGGTCTGTAATGCCTACCAACTAGTCGGGGATGGTTCGGACTATTGGTAGAGGAAGCGGGAGACGACAGAAAAAAGCACCAGGTTCTCTTGTGGAGAGCCCAGCTCAGCAATTAGAGCGGGCTAAACTTGCGATAGTCAAACTCTACCAAGAGAATAGAGATTTGCGGCATCAATTGGTGGCAAAAGACCAGGAGATACTGTCGTCGCAGGGTCGCATAGGAAGCATGGTTTGGCTGCAAATATGACTTCGGGAAGTACAAGATACAATTGTGAAACTGTGCGAGGCGCAGCAGGTGGAAGGAGAAAATAACATAGTGTAGGGTGTGAGTAGAAAACCCAAGAAAGGTTTGCATGTGGGGAGGCATAACGAGTGATCTGGCGCCTCGCGTTCTCCTGAGTGATGTTTGGGCAAAATTCATTTTTTCTTGCTCTTTTGTTGTAATGATACTCGTCTTTTCACTGTTACCGGACCGTTGGTCGTGGTGCCGGCCCGACTTAGTTGTATGTGATCCATACTTGGCGGGAGCCCCTTTAATACTAAGTATCGAAAGTATTTTGAATGTATTATGCTTCCTTATGGATGCAGAATAGAAAATTGACCATGTTTTCTTATCATAATTCATTAGATTGCACAAATTATTTGATCTTGTAATCGTCGTTGTGGTACTGTTGGTCTGTTGATATGTTTTCCTTTTGTAAAGTGTATGATATCAATTGATGCTTTCGTGGCATCATCGGCCCCGAATCATTAGAAATATTTAATTACTGAAGGTAATCATTGATAAGTTAAGGTTTTATTTGGGACCTTGCTCGCATCGAAAAATACTAATAACAAACTAAATACTACGAGTGTCGATATCGGTTGGTATTTAAAAAAAAATGACGCCTAAAATATATTAGGGGTCGGAATTCAGCGATTGTACTTCCTGATTTGTGTGGCGCTTACTATTACATTTTCTTGCCGAAACTGAATGGATTGGTCTTCGGCGAATCCTTCCTAGAAGTGTTCGTAGGAAAGAAACACTTTCATCGGCCGATGTCGATGAAGGTCGGTACTTGGCTATCTTGGTTTTCCAAACGATTTTTCGCCACCTTGCAACTTTTACCGATGTCGAACCTTTAAAGCGTATTGGGAAAACTTCTGGGTCGCCGATTCCTTGAGTGGTTGTCAAGTCCCCTTTATGGTTAAGATGACTCTTCATTACAAGTTCAAGTAAACTTTAATTAGTTCATTCAAGAAACATATAAGATAAGTGAAGGTATCA
>JZKD02S1803874.1:54066-67708 GCA_000966675.3 Picea glauca | reverse complement strand
AAATTTTCAAGTGACCATTTAGGATCCAATTTTGGGTTTTTTATTTGCATAATGATTTGTTATCAAGACCACAGTTTCAATGATGTCGTATTTAGCTATAATTTTAACGTTTAGCAAAAAATATTGTGCTTTAAGTAGCATCACTTTTTTATTTAGGTGGTGATTTTAAGGTTTTTTTGAGCAACTCTTCATTTTTTAAGGCCATGCTTAAAAAATGTTGTAATTTTGACCCAGTTAGAAAAAATGGTGCTACAAGTAGCATCACCTTTTGATTTGGGGGTTGATTTTCATGTTTTTTTATAAAAAAATATGGGTTTTAAGGGCTAAAGTTCTCGTTTTGAGGTCACAACTCTCGTTAAGTCGGTAACTGTGTTTTTCTTGGATGCACTTCAAATGCACACATCTATCCTATATTTATAGTGTTTCTGTGTTCACTTATGGGGTCGGTTTGTAAAGTTGGTTGGGTCGACCAGACAAAATCTTTCATATCTCCTCATTCCTATGTTGTTAGAGGGAGTTCCATATACCGTTGGAAATATCTCAAAATAAAATTTTCAACCATATATCCTATGCTCCCATTTGAGCTAGGTCTTCAAAGTAAAAAAAAACTTTAAATATAGGGTATCCAAATAGAGCATCAAAAATCCAATAACAATATTTCCAACAATCTCCTCATTTGTCATTGATAGAAACCCTTAGTCAATTATGCAATATAATTATTTTTATTTTTAAATTGACCTTTGAATATATTTTTTAAATGTGTTTTTTTCTTCGTTTAAAAAAAAATTGTGAAGATTTTCTCTTTCTCTTTGTTTATTTTTTAATGTAAATTTATTTTTTTAAGTTAGAAAATAAATTTTCAAGTGACCATTTAGGATCCAATTTTGGGTTTTTATTTGCATAATGATTTGTTGTCAAGACCACAGTTTCAATGATGTCGTATTTAGCTATAATTTTAACGTTTAGCAAAAAATATTGTGCTTTAGGTAGCATCACTTTTTTATTTAGGTGGTGATTTTAAGGTTTTTTTGAGCAACTCTTTCATTTTTTAAGGTCATGCTTGAAAAATGTTGTAATTTTGACCCAGTTAGAAAAAATGGTGCTACAAGTAGCATCACCTTTTGATTTGGGGGTTGATTTTCATGTTTTTTTATGAAAAAATATGGGTTTTAGGGGCTAAAGTTCTCGTTTTGAGGTCACAACTCTCGTTAAGTCGGTAACTGTATTTTTCTTGGATGCACTTCAAATGCACACATCTATCCTATATTTATAGTGTTTATGTGTTCACTTATGGGGTCGGCTTGTAAAGTTGGTTGGGTCGACTAGACAAAATCTTTCATATCTCCTCATTCCTATGTTGTTAGAGGGAGTTCCATATACCGTTGGAAATATCTCAAAATAAAATTTTCAACCATATATCCTATGCTCCCATTTAAGCTAGGTCTTCAAAGTAAAAAAAAACTTTAAATATAGGGTATCCAAATAGAGCATAAAAAATCGAATAACAATATTTCCAACAATCTCCTCATTTGTCATTGATAGAAACTCTTAGTCAATTATGCAATACTCCTCCTATCTACAACTCTCCTTGTGTATGTGATTTTTCCTCTGTCTACAACTTCTCCCCCTTTGACATCAATGGAAAAATTATGCTCCCCCTCAGTTTGTGCTTCCCTTTATTGACAAGATGAGAGGGATATCACTCCCAACTTACTTTTACTTTTCCCATACAACATTTTTCTCCTTTGACTTCATCGAGAACATATACATTGCTCGGGGTTATGTTTGCATTTTCCACTAATCTTTTTGAAACTGCTTTCCTTATCTAAAATCCTTTAGAATTAGGTTGTAACCTTGATCACACATTTGAATGACACTTAGAAGATTGCATTTTAACCCTTCAACATACAAGACATTTTGTGTTTTATTCTTTCCATTATCAAGACTAATGATACTATCCTTGTAGAAGCATTATCCCCAAAGGTAACACTGCCTCCTTTTTCTTCTTTTAGGGTGAGAAATTTATTTTGATCCCCTTCCATGTGTTTGAACATCCACTATCAATATACCATTGGCTTTGTTTTTCTTGAACATACATTGGAATTCCACATTCTTCCTTCTTTGGTTCTTCTTGCTTTCTTTTCTACACCTTTGTGTATTATTCTTTGTGCTTGATAAGAACATCTTCTTCCCTGTTTTGTTTAGGAAAATTTATTATGTTGCTTCTACAGTCATGTGATATGTGCCCATAGTTATTGCACTTATAACATTCAATATTATAATCAAGTAGGGGAGAAAATTAATTGTAGTTTCTATCAACAAACCCATGAGAAGTTTTGTTTTTTGTTGCTCACATAATCATTCTTTAAGGTTTTATAAGAACCTCTATTTCTATTTCTCACATGATCACTTCTTGCATAAGCTCTACAATACATTTCTTTATGACCAAAATTATTGCAAGAAAAACAATAACCAAGAAAGAGATTTTGGTATTGGGTTGTGAAAGGCCTTCTTGGTGGAACAAATCTTTTGAAATCATGCTTGTTGTTTTTGAATTGAGAAGAATCGGGGTTTTTTTGGTCATTATTTCCTTTCTTACTACTGCTTTCATTGTTGATGGAGCCTTTCAAAATATTGTTTTAGATTATAGGCTTTTTTTCATTTTCTTTTTTCTAATGGCTTTGTGACCTTAATGCTTGCATCACCCTTTAGTTCCTTTCTTAAGGAAATGATTCCAACCTCTAGCTTCTTGCAATTTTCTTCCTTTTCTTTCAACTGGCTTCTCACCACTTCTTCTATCATTTTTTTCCTCTTCTAGTTGAGTCTTGAAGATGATAACTTTTTTTTCTATTTCATCAATATCATGATCCTTCTTTTCAAATTTCTGCAATTGCTCTTTCTGTTTTTTATTCTTTCCCCAAGTTTGTTTACTTCTTCTAAGGCACCAACGAGTTCTGCTTCAAGATTCACTTCCCCATAATGTCTTCTTCTCCTTAATATGATTTTTCTTTCCGATTTTCTTCATTCTTTGTATCAATAGACTATGTATACATGGCCATGAAGAGGAATTCTTGTTTTTCAATCTCAGAAACATATCCATCACTTTCTTCAGACAAGCTACTATCCTCTCTACAGTGAAAACTCATCCTCTTAGTATATTTTCGTCTTTTGTGTTTATAGTGTTTGTTTTTATTGGTATGTTCTTCTTTATCATTACTTTATTTATCATAATCGTCTTCCCTTTTTTCATATGGACATTTAGCAGCAAAATGTCCAACTCTACCACAATTAAAACATTTGAAGGGTATCTTACCTTTGTATTTTCCATATCCTCTTTTTATCTTTCTCATGAATTGTGCTTCCTCTGTATTTGATTCATGGATGAAAAATTAAGAGGTTTTGTGTCATTTTTTCTTCTTTGATGATTTGAAAGCTATTACCTTATGTGCTTTCTTTTCTTTTTCTGTTTTCATCTCATATGTAGTGAGAATCCCATGTAGCACATCCATCATCAATTTCTCTAGATCCTTCATTTCCTTAACGACAAAGACATTGGAATAAAATCTTAAGGGGAGTGACCTTAACACCTTTTGTACAATCATTGGTTCTTCATGTCGGGTTTGTGTTATATTCTTTGCATGGAGAGAATTTGTGTCTACGTTGTGCCAGGAGCGCAAGGGGGTTCGGGGGCAGCGCTCCCGAAAAAAAAATTCCTCTGTTTTTGTGTTTATTTATGGGCAATTTTTCGACACATGGTTTTTCGCTGATGGTTTTGCTATTTCCGGTTAAGGAATTAGGGTTGTTGACTAATCCAAGTCAGTGTATTAGGGTTTTGGATGTCGTTGGATCCTATATGTATATTTTATTGTAAACATTGTATGTTATGAATGGATATAGAATATGTTGGTTTTCCCAGTTTGGGTTTCCAGGGGAAAATTCTCTGTGTATTGTGTGTATTTTCCATTGTATCTTTTTTGTTCTTTTATTGAAAATTTGTTTGTAGTAAATAATTGTACAAGGTTAAAATCTACACTTCAACCTTTTCACTGAGTTCTATGATGGTATTGACAATTTCATCACACAAAGAAAACGAGTTGCAACATTCTCTTCATATTTCGATTCAAGATCTCAAACTATCTTTTATGAGTTTGGAGTTTTTCCTTCTTAACCTTGTCATCACCTTCATAGATATTTTGAAGCTTGTCCCAAATTTATTTTTCCGATCTGCAATGCATCACCTTGACAAAATCGGATTCTGATAGACCACACAATATGACATTCATGGCTTTTGCATTATTTTCACTAGGGTTATTCCCGCTCACATCTGTTGGTGGAGTTGTTGGAGTTGTATAACCAATTATCACTGATTGCCAAATATAGAAACCAAGGGCCATTGGATATGTTTGCATCCTTATTCTCCATAAGGAATAGCTTGTTTCGTCAAACAACAAAGCCTTGTTTGTGTAGAAACCTTCTTGACTAGCCATGTGTTCTCCCAAGATCTTCCTTCTACTGGTTAGACTATCTCCAAAGGAACCTGCTCTAATACCGATTGTTGAACTTATGCTTACACTAGGAGAGGGGGGGGGGGGCTGAATCAATATAATATACTTTTACTTTAAATGAACATTCATCAATCACTCATTAACTTTAAAACAATAAATATATGAAACTCAAATCACAATACACATAGTTTTATTTGGGAACCCTTGTGGGAGAAAACCACACAAAATTATCTTTATAAATGTTTGTAGGAACCAACCTACTAGAGACACCAATGTTTTCAGTTGAGTACCAATTCAACAAGATATTGTATAGACACCAACCTACTAGAGACACTAATATCTTCAGCTAAGCACAAACTTAGTAAGATATTGTGTAAGCAACAACCTACTAGAGACACCAATCTCCTCACCTAAACACCAACTCAACAAGACATGTATACGAACCAATCTAAGATATTCATATGTATAGTACTTTTGACTTCACCTGCATGTTTCATACTTCATGCATTTCACAACATCATCACATCCTTGACTTTGATGCTCTAACGCCTCTCCTTGCTTCATATTCCAGACATAGCTTCAAACCCTAGTCAAATTTATCCTTCATTCCCTAGCGAAACTCATAGCATCATTCCCAGAATATAATTCCAAATTGCAGCATCACGGCCTCAAAAAATCGCACTTTGCAACATCATATACCTTAGTCCTTCATAACACACCCTTAAAACTCCAAAAAAACTCCTCTTGTGCACCTTTAGACCCAAATAGTATTCCCCAACTCCTCTTGCACACCTTTAGACACCAATTATATTCCACAGATCCTCTTGTGCACCTTAGATATTTTTGGTGCACTTTTACTTGCTCATTTTGCTTGGATACACTTCAAATGCGCACATCTATCCTATATTTATAGTGTTTTTTGTGTTCACTTATGGGGTTGACTTGTAAAACTAGATGGGAAAACCTATACTTTTTGGTTGGGCCGATCTGAAAGAATCTCTCAGATCTCCCCATTCTTATGGAGTTAGAGGGAGTGCCATATACCGTTGGAAAGGTCTCAGAATAAAATTTTCAACCATATATCCTATGCTCCCATTTGAGATAGGTCTTCAAATTAAAAATTTCTTCAAAGATAGGGTATCCAAACTGAGCATCAAAGACAAAAAAAATATATTTCTAACAATATCCATCTTGCAATATTTATATTAGACATTTGTAGTCTTCCCTTGTCTTTGGCATCAATGACAACAATATTTTCAACAAGTGGATAATGTAGAATTCGTAAATGTGGCACTAAATGATTTCACCAAGTCATGGGAACCATTTTTCAAGGGAGTCTACACTCAGAAGAAACTTCCCAATTGGGAGAGGATTTAGGATGATTGCATCCAGGAAGAGACTCAGGAGGAGTCTAAAGACAATAGACAAGGTGATGGAGAGGATAATTTGGCCTTGGTTAGTTAGGACAAGAAGGGCGAAGGAAAGGGTTCCAAGGGTAACAATGAGGGAGCAACCTCACAACTGGGTAAATAGAAGGACTTGAGTAAGATCAAGTGTTTTGTGTGCCACAAGAGTGGTCATTATGCATCTTAGTGTTCAGAGAAGAAGAAGGGGAAAGGGAAATGTTAGCTTTTAGAAACATCAACAAAAACTCAATTGTATGAATTTGCTGCGAAGTTTGAGAAGGAATTCACACTAATTTCCTACCTCTCTACCAACACAATCAAAAGGAGTTCATGGTACTTGAACAGTGGTGCATCATGTCATATGATAGAAGCATGGGAGATATTCAATAGTTTGACAGAGAAGGATTCAAGGATCCATGTGTAGCTTGGTGATGATTCCAAGTATGCAGTGAAGGGAGAGGGAACAATTTTGTTCCAACTTGAGTCGAGAGGTTTGTTTTAGGCCCATGATATGCTATATGTACCAGGACTGAAGAAGAATGTGATCTTAATCTCAATTATGGACGGCAGGGGTTTTCTGTCATGTTCAAGAAATGGCAAGTACCCATACGTCCAGAGGGAGCTAGTCGTGATAAAAGAGTGAGCATTGGATTGAGAGAGGGAAATTTATGTAGGTTGAAGGGAAATCCTATACATGATTTGGTATATGAAAATGATAACCTATGTGAGTTATGGAACATGAGCATGGGACACCTGCACTACAGGGTGTTTCCGATTCTCAGGGAGATTGTCACTGGTCTTCCAAATTTCAACATTGAGAAGCAGGGTGTGTGTAGAGGGTGTGCACTTGGAGAGAATTCCAAGGCTAATTTTCCAAGCCACAAGAGTAGGTCTAAGGGGATATTGGATTTTATACATTCATATGTGAGTGGACTGATGTCAGTAGAATCAATGTAGGGATCACTATATTATGTGATGTTCATTGATGAATTTTCCAGGAAATCCTAGATATTCTTTATGAATACCAAGTATGAGGCCTTCAATTGGTTCCAGGAGTATAAGGCCCAGGTGGAGAAATAAACATGGAAGAAGTTCAAGGTCTTGGGGTTGGATAATGGGGGAGAGTACACCTCCAATGACTTCAAGGATTTTTGCAAGGAGGAAGTGGTAAAGAGGGAGTTGAAAGTCTCATACAACCCTCAACAAAATGGGGTTGTAGAGAGAAAGAACCAGTCCATCATCGGTTCTACTAGGGCTATGACACATGACCCAAATTTTCCTATGTATATTTGGGTAGAGTCACATAACATGTCAATATGTGTTCATAATAGGAATCCTCATAGGATATTGGGGGAAAATACTCTTGAGGAAGCATTCACAGGAGTGAAGCTAGAGATAGGACACCCAAGGATATTTGGTTTTCCAGTATAAGTCCATGTGCCTATGGAGAAGAGAATGAAGCTGGGTCCTTCAGTACAAAAGGGAGTATTTGTGGGGTACAACAAAACCTCAACGGCTTACAAGATCTCCATGCCAATTCATAGGAAGACAATTATGAGAAAAGATGTTAAGTTTAAGGAGATATTAGTATCTAGAAAGTCTCATGAGTTACCACCAGTGGTAGAGGACGAGGAGTAGGAGACTTTGAAGGAAAAACAAAGTTTAGAGGCTTCCATTTCAGGGATTCAACCTTCATGTGAGGAGAAGGAGTTATCCCCTTCCAATTCTTTTAGGAGACCTAGGTGGTTAGAGAAGACATTGAAGGATGCTCAGGAGCATATTGAGGCTCCTGGGAACACTGTTAGGGATAGTAGGCCTTTGAAGAAGTTTTCAAACTTCATGGAACTAAAAAATAATTCCAAGGAAGAAGAAACAAATCATCAAGTTTATCAGGATGTTGTGCAAGATTATTTGTGGGATATTGTGCCAAGATCAAAGGGACAACCAGTTCCAGGTGGCATAAGTACCTTCCTCGCTAAGTGGGAGTGTTTGTGTTTGTATCATCGAGAAGATACTTACACACATGTCTAAGTGTCTACACGTGTGGAAGTTGTCCAAAGCCTTCAACCTTAGTAATTTACTTTAATTAAATGAATTATTAAATTAAATTTATTTTATTAATTAATTGAGTTTAATTTAATGAAATAGTAAAGTTATTAGCATTAGTGAATTAAATGAATCTTATCCATTGATCTCAAGTGAGGTGAGATCTAATCTCAACCATTGATCACTTTGGAGATTAGGGTTAGGTCATAACTCAAGATCATAAAAGAAAGGCTATGTTAAGGGGAGAGACACATCTCTTGGAGTCAGTGACTCATTGAGACCGAGCAAAGAAGGAGTTTTTCTCAAGTAGATATTGACAAGGGTGAATAAGCTCTTTCATTTAGAGATCAAGTTAGTCCAAAGGAGAAGGAAGAGACAACAGACATATCTGGTAGCAAGGACATATCTGAGAAGCAGGTACAACCATATATCAGGCCGTACAAAGTCGCAGGTTGTGTTGTACGTGCAGTACAGAAGACATGCATGTACATACATATTGGACTAGTGCATAAGGGTGTGTACATACATGTCATAGTAGTGTAGAAGGGTGTGTACACATGTGTTGCACAGGTGCAACAGGGTGTGTACATACACACATGACTGGTTGTCGGGGGGAATGCACATGCATGTTGTATAGGCCATACATGGTGTATACATATCATACATGATGTTAATGTGAGGTTGTACAACAACGAAAAAGTTGTTGGGTTGTAGGTGTTTTTTGTATATTTATGTTTCTATTCTCAGTGGGTATTTTCCCCAGTTTGGGCGCCCTTGTAAGCATGGAGCTATTATTTAATGAAAAGTTGATTTGAAGGGAAATATTTATGTGTGTTGTGTGAATTTTAGTTTCCAGTTTTATCGCTTATGTTGTTTTATTTTTAGCCAATATATTTTATTCTGTGTGTTGTTAATTTATTTATCAACAACTAAAAACACAAGGTAGCAAAGTACCTAGGTGTTGGTAATTGAGATTTCAACATGGTATCAGTGTGTGTTGAAAATCAATAGATATTACTAACCTTGGTTGTGGCTTTGAATGAAAAATGAAAAATATCCAAAGTGGCGAAGTTGTGACATTTTAATAATAATCGAAATTTTACTTCTACATATAGGCTAACTTTATAAGTTTTGAGTTCTATCAAGTTTAGTGTCATTGCAAGATTCATCTTAAAAGATAAAAAAAAATCATCTTAAACAATCAAAAGATTCATTGCCCAAATTTCTTTAACTTTCAAGCATGCATGGAAGGGAGTTGATTTTGGGAACCACTTCCCCTCTATTTATACTTGAAATTTAAAGAAACTTGACAAATATTGGTGAATTTTAACCAAATATCACCAAATTTCAATCATGAATGGAGGGGAGTGATTCTCAGATCCCCCACCCTCCCCCCACCTCACCCTCTCTATTCATTCTTGAAATTTAAAGAAATAAAAAAAAATGCTAATGTTTGAAAAAATTGCCAAATTCAAAACATGAATGGAAAGCAACGTTTCTGAGAATTGGTCCCCTCTATTTCATGCTTGAAATTTGAAAAAATAAACCATGTTTGGCCAAATTTTGCCATATTTTTACATGAATGGAGGATATGATTTCAAGCATTAATGGAGTCATACAATTTTGATGATCACCCCCTTCTTCGTTCATGCTTGAAATTTAAAAAAGAAATGGTGAAAATTGGCCAAATTTTGTTAAATTTCAACCATGAATGGAGAACCGGGGGGTTCCTAAAATTACTCCCCTCTATTCGTGCTTTAAATTTGAAAAAATAAGCCATGGTTGGCCATTTTTTTCCATATTTTTACATGAATGGAAGGGGAGATGATTTCAAGCATTAATTGATCTGAAAATAGTGGGTTGACTTGTTATGCTATGCAAACACCCTCTACTTCATTAAAATAAAACTTTACAGGACCTTGCTCCATGTGTTAAAATATGCAAGATAAATTATGTGCCAAGTTTATGCTTCTTCTTTTAAATGTTTATGTGTGAGGAAATGTTCTTTTAATTGGTTATATATGTACTTTAAATAAATACACAGCAACATAACTTGCATCAAATAAACCATTTAACTCACAACAATAACAAGATGATAAAGGAGTTCACCCTTCTCTGGGCTACATCTCCTTGAGCCTCCATCAATGGACTTGGCTCTCTGGGATTAATTTGTCAAAGATTATTTTACAAGCTGCTACTCAACTCCAATGGAAATACTGATTGTACCATTGGGATTAGAATACATAAAAACCCCAAAAATGACTAATAAAACTCTGAAAACGGATCATGGTTCATCCCGGCATGACCTCTTCTACATGTGGCCTTAAGCTTCCCTGAGCTTCTTTGTGGAAAAAACACTTGTAAAAGTCCTCAAATGGATCTAAAACCTATCCCAAAGTGTTCAGAGTATAACAATTAGCCAAAAATGATTATTCAATCATAGAAAACAAACAATGGCTCATCTGAGCATGACCTCAAACAATGAGGGCTTCAAGCTCCCTAGAGCTCTCTGAAACTTCAATGGTTAAAAACCTGCAAAAGAAGTCTTCAAATGGCTTTGAAAACAATGCCAATGGATTCAGAACGTCCAAAAACCCCTAGCTGGGATTTTTCGGCACCTCATTTGGCCAAAAAATGAAGAAGATAGGCCTCCTGCCATTTTCTTCCTTCAAGCTTGTTGTCTTTGGTTTGCCAAAACGCACCTCTGGGCGTTCAACTAAGAACACGCTCAAAAAATCGTGCTAAAACCTAGCACACACGCATAACCACAAAACCATTCAAACTATAGGACGATTAGGGCGCGCCCAACCCCTAACCGCCAAGGTCATGGTCATGTGGTCCTCCATACGACCGCGCACTCAAATACGAAAAGGGTTGAGTTTTTCTTAAAACCAATGGTTAAACGCCACTTGTCGGGTGCGTGGTTAAACCGTTTAAACCAAATCCAAACTCCCGCATGCAATTCGTGTAACCACCGGTCATATTATAACCGCAGGCTCCGTTTGAAATACATATTCACGCGCGTTCGTATATATAATGGTCATATGTTTAAAGTGTGCGACCGGGGGCTGGGGCTAAGCCCCACCCCGGACGCACCCCAAATCTAACTTTAATTCAATTTAAATAAATATAAAACCATATACATAACAAGTGACACCGTGTGGTATGTTGGTTGCGGCCATTGCTAAAGCTTTGAACGGGAGAAGAGGTCCGGGGTTTGAGTCCAGTGGACTCCATGATTTTTTAACCAACACCCAAACCAATAGCAGGGTGCCACGTGGCACTAAACCATTAACCAAAAAACTGCCACATGTTGCAATGTCACTCATCCAACTGTCATCCAATAAATGAATTCCACATCACTATCTGCCACCTCAGCGTATGGACATGCCACATCATCATACGGCCTCTGCCACATCAGCATCCATACGGACTATACGGACTGCACAGTCAACACTCATTTTTTTTACCTATTTGGCGATTCGAACATATCGCGATATCTCTCTCATACGACGTCCGTTTTAACCCAAATGAGTTGTGTTGGGTTCATGACAACAAGGGATACACACTCGTTCGTTTTGAGGCAATTCCGAGAACTTTGATTTTTGAGCTAAATTTTGACCCCTGGTCCAGATTTTGATCACACCTTCCCACTGAAAGGCTTTTGGACCCACAAAAGCTTATAATTATCTATCCGAGCTTCAATACTCTTCTTCTTTCAAGTTCTATCAACTGATTCTACTTGAAAAGTCTTTTCGACAATCACCTGGATACTTTGACATGCCTTACACTACAACTGACTATGTCCCTCAACCACTGTTCTCTGGCTGCTGCTGACCCACTGTTCTCTTTGTGCTTAGAAGACTTCCAACCTTCCCACTAAGAATCAAGTCCCTCTTGTGAACTCTTTGGCGTCAAAACAATCCGCTCTCCAATGGCTGCAAAAACTTTCCTGCGACATCTTGTCACAAGCCAAGAAAACCATCAATCTTGAAAACAAATTTATACAAGACTAAAAATGATGCCAACAAAGTCTTTTTTCTCTTCAAGCAAATGGTCGCATCTTGTACTTCATCAAAGTACATGGCGTTTTCCTGCATCTCGGTGTACTCAAAATCAACTTACAAGCCAACAAACACCATCGACTAAACATAAGTCGAAAAACATGATCGACACAACATAGTCGTCAAGACAACATCGACACAAGTCGAAACTCATTTGAAACATATCAACCTTCCCAATATGACAAGTCGACATTCATGATTCACAATCATGAATCAATCATGAATCAATCATGAATCATTCATGATGAAATATCACCAAGTTCACTGTTTACGCACACACAAAAACACATGCATGTGTGTGACTCTTCAACTCTTCTTCAAGTACAAACATAAGTACATAAACCCAAAACATGTGGGTACATAAGAGATGAATATGAAAAATATATATGGCTGTAACAAGTGAACATCATACCCCACTTTTACATTTTCCTAGCGAAGTTGTGAAACAACAAGAATGCCTTCAAATGAATTGCATTCACATGCAACTTGCATCATACAAGTTATGAAAAACTGCTACAACTTGTCATACTCTCAACATAAATGCATACATAAGGCTGAAATATGCATCTACAACAAAAATTGCAAGCCTTACTTGCTCAAGAAATCCAACCATTTCTTACCAAGCCAACTCAACGGTGACTTTATCTGCTGAAAATCATCCTCTTGTGAATCATCTTGACACACATCGATGATGGAATCTCCTCTTCCATTCTTGCCAAACTCTTTATCCATCTGCTTCTTGTGTTGTGGATGAGTGGTTGGATGCAATGTCCAACATTGGTCAATGAGATGACCCCACTTTTGACAATGAGTGCAAATCTTTTGCATCCTCTTTTCAAGTTGTATTTGCTTGTAAAGTTTCCTGAAAGTGGTCAATCTTTTCCAACATTTTGACACATGATTGTTATATAAACCACAATATGTACATGGACTTTTTCTTCCATTTTTACATGCAAATTTATCATGCTTAACATAATCAAAAGCAATTGGATGATAAGTAGAATTATACCTTGAACATTCACCTTTATCACCTCTTTGAGGAGGTGAATTTGAAGAGTTACAAGCTCTCCTTTGAAGACCAACAAATCTATTCTTGTCCTCATCGCTCACAACTCTTTTGTTTCATACATTTTCATTCATTTTGAACACAAGCTTTGCATGCTTGATGGATTGAACTTTCAACAAAAGTTCTTGAACTTTCACCTTTATAGCCTTCTTGAGGAGGTGAACTTGAAACAAAATTTGTTCTTGGAACTTTTTCCCTTGTCTCCTCAACTTTGGAATTTGCTCCATCTCTTCGTTCATATCCAATACCACAATATTTGGGTCTCTCTTCAACAACAATAGGCTCAACAATGCCTTGTGCATGCTTGCCTAAACCTCTACCTTCATAGCCCATTTTTAACAATAACTCGGACCTTATTCCTCTTGTGTGATTTTCAAAAACACCAAAACATTCATCTTGAGAGGAATTTGAAGATAAAAAAACATTACATACCTTATGTCCATGCATGTACTTGGTAAGGGTTTCCTTTGCCTCATGGAGTTGAGTCTCCATCTCATGCAACTTTTCAAGAAGCTGGTCTTTCTCCTCCTTCATGGCCATCAACTGCTCTTCAAG
>JZKD02S1803874.1:32382-54016 GCA_000966675.3 Picea glauca | reverse complement strand
TGCCTCATGGAGTTGAGTCTCCATCTCATGCAACTTTTCAAGAAGCTGGTCTTTCTCCTCCTTCATGGCCATCAACTGCTCTTCAAGGGCAATGCTCTCCTTTCTATCTTCCCACGTCTCTTTCATCACATCTCTCATGGTTAGCAACTCCTTCAACATCTCTTTGTAAAAGAACTTAGATAATGAATATGTATGAGAACTATCATTGTTTGAAGCTTCCGCCATCCTTGCAAGATATCAAACTTCAACACAAAACTTGCACAAATACCAACAGCTAAATCTCAAGCTATCAATGGCAATCACATGAGCAAAACAAACTAAGATCTGATACCACATGATCTGAAAATAGTGGGCTGACTTGTTATGCTATGCAAGCACCCTCTACTTCATTAAAATAAAACTTTACATGACCTTGCTCTATGTGTTAAAATATGCAAGATAAATTGTGCCAAGTTTATGCTTCTTCTTTTAAATGTTTATGTGTGAGGAAATGTTCTTTTAATTGGTTATATATGTACTTTAAATAAATACACAACAACATAACTTGCAGCAAATAAACCATTTAACTCACAACAATAACAAGATGATAAAGGAGTTCACCCCTCTCTGGGCTACATCTCCTTGAGCCTCCATCAATGGGCTTGGCTCTCTGGGATTAATTTTTCAAAGATTCTTTTAGAAGCTACTGCTCAACTCCAATGGAAATACTGACTGTACCATTGGGATATACATAAAAACCCCAAAAATGACTAATAAAACTCTGAAAACGGATCATGGCTCATTCGGGCATGACCTCTTCTACATGTCGCCTTAAGCTTCCCTGAGCTTCTTTGTGGAAAAAACACCTCTAAAAGTCATCAAATGGATCTGAAACCTATCCCAAAGTTTTTAGAGCATAGCAATTAGCCAAAAATGAGTATTCAATCACAGAAAACAAACAATGGCTCATCTGAGCATGACCTCAAACAATGAGGGCTTCAAGCTCCCTAGAGCTCTCTGAAACTTCAATGGTTAAAAACCTACAAAAGAAGTCTTCAAATGGCTTTGAAAACAATGCCAATGGATTCAAAACGTCCAAAAACCCCTAACTGGGATTTTTCGGCACCTCATTTGGCCAAAAAATGAATAAGATAGGCCTCCTGCCATTTTCTTCCTTCAAGCTTGTTGTCTCTGGTTCGCCAAAACGCACCTCTGGGCGTTCAACCAAGAACACGCTCAAAAACTCATGCTAAAACCTAGCACACGCCCATAACCGCAAAACCATTCAAACTATAGGATGGTTAGGGCCATCCAGCCCCTAACCGCCAAGGTCGTGGTCATGTAGTCCTCCATACGACCACGCGCTCAAATATGAAAAGGGCTGAGTTTTTTTTTAAACCAATGGTTAAACGCCACTTGCCGAGCACGTGGTTAAACCGTTTAAACCAAATCCAAACTCTCGCGCGCAATCCGTGTAACCACCGGTCATATTATAACTACGAGCTCCGTTTGAAATACATATTTGCGTGCGTTCGTATATATAATGGTCATATGTTTAAAGTGTGCGACCAGGGGCTGGGGCTAAGCCCCAGCCCGGATGCACCCCAAATCGAACTTTAATTCAATTTAAATAAATATAAAACCATATACATAACAAGTGACACCGTGTGGTATGTTGGTCGGGCGGCCATTGCTAAAGCTTTGAACGGGAGAAGAGGTCCGGGGTTCGAGTCCGGTGGACTCCATGATTTTTTAACCAACACCCAAACCAATAGCAGGGTGCCACGTGGCAGCCCACGTCTGGGCCACATGGCACCAAACCAATAACAAAAAAACTGCCACGTGTCGCAATGTCACTCGTCCAACTGTCAGTCAATAAATGAATGCCACATCACTATCTTCCACCTCAGCGTACAGACGTGCCATGTCATCGTACGACCTCTGCCACGTCAGCATCCATACAGACTGTACGAACTGCACAGTCAACACTCATTTTTTTTACCTGTTTGGCGATTCGAACAGATCGTGATATCTCTATCATCCGACGTCCGTTTGAACCCAAATGAGTTGTGCTGGGTTCGTGACGACGAGGGATACGCACCCGTTCGTTTTGAGGCAATTCTGAGAACTTTGATTTTTGAGCTAAATTTTGACCCCTGGTCCAGATTTTGATCATTAATGGAGTGGTACAATTTTGATGATCACCCCCTTCTTCGTTCATGCTTGAAATTTAAAAAATAAATGGTGAAAATTGACCAAATTTTGTTAAATTTCAACCATGAATGGAGAACCGAGGGGGTTCCTAAAATCACTCCCTCCCATTCATGCTTTAAATTTAAAATAAATTTGGGCAAAATTTATTCAAATGTATAACATGTTAAGGGTAGGGGGTGAGCATGATTTATAGAATCAGCCCCACTCCCTCCGTGATTGAAATTTAAAATGAATTGGTGAAAACCTTTCTAAAATAAATAAAAAAATGTCATTACTACATCAACATCAATTTTTAAAAAATAAATCCCTTGGAAAAAATGGCGATACGAGTATAACCATTATTCAAAAAATGACCAAAAAATAGGTTTTAGAAAACCCTCTTCTAAAACATTTATGTATCAACATTGAAAAAGTTCAAAATAATAGTCTAGATAAAAAAATGTGATTACATTAATCACATGCTCTCTTCCTTGATATTGTACCATTTTGATTAATAATTTCTACTTTGATCATGGTAGTGGTGTTTTCCTTCCTCTTTTGTCTCACTTGGAACATACCTCCCTCATGTAAATTTTGTCGAGGCTTTTCAAGTAGGAGGTGAAAAATGTTGTTGAAAAGGTACTTGAAATAAAGTATATAGTGATATTTGTGGTACTACTATACCAATTGAAAGGTTGATTTTATGGTTTTGTTTGCAACAATATCTTTTTATTTGGTCACGATTTCAAAAATGTTACTTTTGAGCTCGAAAAAAGAGGTGCTACTAATAGCAACACTTTTCAATTCAATGGTTTTCCATGGCTTCAAAAAAATTGTAATTTTAACCTTCAAAAAAAGGTTCTACTGGTAGCTCCACTTTTCAATTCAAGGTTAACATTTAAGGTTTTTGCTAGCAACATTACAGGTTTTTAAGGAAATGGTTGCAAAAATTCATAATTTTAATCCGGAAAAAAGTGTGCTACTAGTAGCACCCCTTTTCGATTCAAGGTTAGAATTTAAGGTTTTTGTTAGCAACATCATGAATTTCTAAGGACATGGTTGCGAAAGTTGTAATTTTAATCTCGAAAAAAGGATGCTACTAGTAGCACCACTTTTTTATTCAGGAGTTGATTTTGGTATTTTTGACGCAAAAATATGGGTTTTTAGGGATAGAGTTCTTATTTTGACATCACATTTCTCATCAAGTTGGTAACTATGTTCCTCACACATGGTACACCTAATCGAACATTTCGCTTCCAAAAAATATTTCTTACTTAGATTCACCATGGTATCCATAAACCCTTGCTTCAATCTAACAAGGGATAATTATAACAATTGACAAATAAAAATGAAGGATGTGCTCAGATTCATGGTGTATTAATGATCACTATAGGCATTGAGAAGGATCCTAAAGGTGATGAAGAGAGAAAAATGGTTGAATAGAGTTCATGAAGCTTGAGGTTTGATTGGTATCCATGTGTCAGATGAGTTTCAATTCCAAATGTAGAGGCCATGATATCCCAAATATGCTTGGGAAACATTTGATTTTTTTTCTTAATATAATGAGACTCGAGGAATGTAGTTCAAAATTGAAGTTGTACTTTAAACCACATGATTTAATAGAATTGAAGATTATCTCTCTGGGTTCAAGAAACTCTAGATATAGTTGGTTGATTATGGATCCCAAAACAAAAGGCCATATGTGCATTTTATTATTATTGTTCTCTAGAATCTTCCCTTGTTGTATAAGGTATTTTGTTCCACATGTTGTACTATGAAAAATATGTTTCTACTTTAGTAAAACTAATCTAAATTTCAATGATTTCTATAATGCTTTGATTGAGGAACAAGTAAATACATATGATTTGGGTAAGTTTAGTACCAAATCCATTGTTCATTTTTCCAAAGGTAAACAAAAGAAAAAACAAGATTCCTAGGATGCTCTTGTAGTCCCAACATGACTCTCCTTCACAACAGAAGAAGAAGAGAAAGAAACATTCAAATAAGAAATCTTGTGGTCATTGTGGTAAACTAGGGAATTAAGAACTTGTGTTGGAAACTAACGATAAACATTTGGAATTAAACTTAGAATCTTTCTATGTGAAACCAACAAGAAGGTAATGTTCATAACGATGAAAATGCCTTTCATGAAACTTCTTCCATATCCTTGCATGCACATTCTTATTCTAGCACTAAATAAATTTTTCATTTTGGTTCCACACACATGTTTTAGGACAATTTATTATTTTCTTTCATTGATACGAAGCATAATGTTGATTAGAAAGTGTATATTGGACATTGCACTTGTGTGTAGCACTAGTAATATCGTTATTGAAAATGGAGTTATGAATGGCATGCACCATATGTTTTATCTGTATGCTAAAATTTCCTTTGTTTACTATATGACCAAGATGGGTAAGAATTTAGAGTTTTGTTTAACTAGTTTGTTGTAAAGGACATCATAGATAGGTTAAAACTATTGTTGTTGGAAATGTCAATGTTATGACAAACTTACAAGTTCTGTAAATTTACTAGATATTTCATTAGGACTCTCATACCTTTATTTTGTAGGTTGATCTTATGAGTAGGTTGTGGGATCAATGAATGGGTCACTTGAAATTTCAAAGCTTGTATTTGATGAGGAGGTTGAAGAAGGTACATGTTTTATGAATGATTCATTCTGGGCATGTATCGTTGGAAGACGTTCAAGAAAGAAAATTCATGACCTATGACCCTTCTAAATTATTCATGACAATGTGCAAATTGATTGAAAAACCCTCTCTTTCATGTGCAAAGTATATTTTGACATTCATTTATTATTGTTCTATGTTCATATGGTTGTATTTTTTTAGTCAAAAGAGTCAAGTCCTAGATAACTCTCACGGGTTCAAATCTGTGGTTTATAATCAATGTAGTAAGAATCTTAAAACTTTAAAGATAGAAAATGATAGAGAATATGTTAATCATGATTTTGAGAGCCTTTATATATATTCTAGCATCGCTTGTTAGTGCATTGTACCTTACATCCATCAACAAAGTGGTGTTGTTGAAAGTAAGAATTGTAGGTGCATGTATAATAGTAGAGGGATGGAGACCCAAATTTAGTGTCGAAGTGAAAATTTTTGCATCTTATAACCTAAATCACATTCCTATTAGGGCCAAGGAATGTGACACCCAAAGAAGCCTAGCGTGGCAAGAAGTTAACTGTTGCACATTTTAGGGTCTTTGGTTTTGATGCTTTGGCCCACATTCAAGGTGAGAAAAGAAATGCATTGGATCTCAAAAGTCACAAATTCACGTTTGTTGAATCAAATGAAGAAACAAAGCATGATGGGAAATTTGAGGTCTAAAATGGGTTTCTTAAAAATATTTCCTAAAATAAATAAATAAATGTTTTTTTTCCACCAATAGGGTTTAATATGATGATGTCAACCCCGTGGTTGAATTGTATTGGAGCAAAATAAAGGAAACTAAGTTTTCACATATTTTCAATTTATCTCCTTACATGTTTATTAAAAGTATCATCCGTCGGTACTAATTGGAAGATTTTTTTTTTTAATTTTGCCTCCAAAAAGTACATCCAAAGAGTACCTACACTTGATAATTTTAACAAACCTATAAGGAGATAAATTGAAGTTATGTGAAAAAAGTATGTTATGCGTCCAACAAGTACCTACACTTAATACATTTAATGAACCTATAAGGAGATAAATGAAAAAATACATGAAAAAAATAGTTTTCTTTTGTTTTCTCCATAATTCTTAACTCTTATTTTATTATTTTTCTTAGAATGCCCATTTTAGACCCCAAATTTTCCCTAATGTAGTTCCCTTCATAGAATATGTCCATCAACAATGTGAACATTCTGAGGGATGCCATATTCGAAGAGAATCCTTCTACTTCAAGGTTATCATGATATAGGTGGATATTGGTGGCTACCCACCTATTCCACTGGCTCAAAGCAAAATTTTCCATTTTGGCAGTTTTTCTACACTTTTCCAGGTCATGAACTTCCAAGGCCATTTTGAGGCCTTAAACATCATTTTATGGGCGTGAAATTGCCTCGACGGTAGCCAAAGGCATGGTTCGGGCCGACCATAATGTGTACTTCTCAAATAGACCTTTCCAACAGGCTATTGAGCGTGCCAAACAGAGATTATATGCAAAAGTTATGACCCCGGGAAGTTGGCATACCAACTAACCCCATTGGGGCCCACAAGCCTTTTGGCGGTTTGTCTCCTAAGGTTAGGTTTTTGGATATTTAGGGTTTTATCGTTGCTTCTTTATGATAAAAGATCTTTCATCCTCATTGTAATGTGCTCTGGTGAATGCACGTAGCCATCACATCTCTTCTCAGAGATAAGCTACCACCATTTGAGCAAGTTCGTTTCATTCTGCATTTTCATAGTTCAAAACATTTCATTTATTATTAGAAGTCAAGTTTCATTGTATCTATGTGTTTTTGTAATAACTATGTATTTTGTTTCATTCCATTTATAAATCTATATCAGTGGTATTAAAGCATTCTTCTCTTTATCTATTTCTCCATGCATATCCTCAACGAGGTTAGGGTATAAGGATTTAGGACTCAAACTATTTGAGCCTTTGCAGGACCATCCTCACCAACCCCGACAACCTCCCATGGCAGAAGAAAAGAGAGACGATGGAGAAAGAGATCCTATTAAACTGTTGCTCGAGGAATCCCACACACGACAAAGGAATGATATGATGGATATTTTTTCCCACATCCTTCGACGACTGCCAAAAACCTACGCATCTTTGTCAAGCGACCACTTTGGAGGCGCCACCCCCTTCAAGGTACAAGTTAGTTTTGATATCCTTGTATTTGAAGTTCAGATAGATGCATATGCCCTAGATAAATGATTGAATCTGCTCGAAGGGTTTTTTTGTCCATAATTTTTTTGATAGAGAAAAGATCACCTTTGCGCTTTTTAAGGTTGTCTCCCATGTCAAGGATTGGTGGGATACTTATTGTGAGAAAAAGGGCATGGAGGAATCCACACTGTTTGTGGTCGTACCCACTTGGGGTTCTTTTAGGGATGCCATTAAGGAACAATATTACCTTGTTGGAAGTTATGATGAGTGGTATACAAAATGGACCACATTGCGGTAGGAAAAGGACCAAACAGTGCCAGATTTCACAAATGTCTTCCATACCTTTCACACCAAGTTGGGTATCAAAGACTCGAAATGACACCTGGTGCTCAAGTACCGTGACATTTTGCATTGATACATCCAGACATAAATGGATTTTCTGGACATCTCATCAGTAGGCATCACTTATCAATATGCCGTCAAAATAGAGTAGGAATTTAAACATAAGAAGCAGGAGTTTGTATTTGCAAATTTCTCACACAAGAAGTGGAGGAAACCCCAACCCATGGAACAAAGGACATAGCAGAGATGGACCACCACAGGAAAACTAGTCCAAGCCACAAACAATGAAGGGTAATGGGAAGACGAAGAAAGACACTAGAAAGTGGTGTGAATTCCATAGAAGTACCTGGCATAACACTGATGAATGTTGCTCAAAGAAGTCATTGGTGGCCGAGTTTAAATCCTCGAATTTAGATGTGGGTTCTGAATAATAATTAGAATCAGAAAAGGGGAAGCAAATCATTGATGCAGTACTTAGTGCCACCATCACTACCACCAAGGTCCATCCAAGTGAACCCAAAGAATCAGAGGAAGGTGAGTTCCTTTTACACTCACAAATGTGGGTGAAGGGTGCTCTGCTGCACTTCATTGTCAATAGCAGAAGTCAAAAGAACCTCATCTCAATAAAGGTCTCCAAGCAGTTGGACCTACTGACAACACCACATCCGCAACCTTACACCATCGGGTGTGATATTCCCCCCCTTGAAGTTTGTGATGTTCTTTTAGGCCAACCTTACTTGTGGAAAAATCATGCTTTATATGAGTCTAGACCTTGTAGTGTTATTATTACTTTGGGTAGAAAATTGTACAGGATACCAGAGGTAGCTCATCCTACTGCCATTTCTTTGATCTCTGCTAAGCAATGCAAGAAGGTCATCTCCTAGACTAGGAAATTTGTCTTCTTTATGATTCAGTCTCAAAGTGAACAGAAGGTCATGACCACATCCATGGCCTCCGCACAGGGCCTCTCCACATAGTAGAATAAGGTGGACAAGGTCATGGAGGAATACAAAGACATATTCTCCTCACCCACTGGAATACCTTTGCTCTGTCATGCCAATAATTCAATCGATTTGACCCCTGATGCACCTCTACCCAATGGGCCAGTCTATCTTCGCTCTCTTTTGGAAAATGAGGAAATCAAGCACTATATCTAAGAGCTTCTCAAAAAGGAGAAAATTTGACCAATCTCCTCACCTTACAGAAGCCCAATTGTACTCATGCAGAAGAAAGATAGGACCTGGAGACTCTCCAATGATTACATGGTCCTAAACAAAATCATAGTCAAGAACCGATACCCAATTCCCCGAATTGATGACCTTCTTGAACAAATGAAGAGATCCAAGTACTTCAGTAAGATTGAACTAAAGTTTGGATACCACCAGGTCCCAATAGAATATAATGATGTATGAAAGACTTCTTTCAAGTCCAAAGAGGGTCTTTTTGAATGTCTGGTCATGCCCTTTGGTTTGACGAACACCCCATCCACTTTCATGAGGTTGATGGACGATATCCTGTGGCCTTTCACCAATTATTTTGTGGTGTTATATCTGGATGATATCCTCACCTTCAACAAGAGTTGGGTAGAACACTTGTAGCATATTCAACAAGTCCTTCACACTCTACAAGATCACAAGATATATGCTAACTTGGAAAAATGCTCCTTCGACATGAACAATGTCCAATACCAAGGGTTCATTGTTGATCAGCATGGTGTGCACATGGATCCAACCAAGATCCAATTCATTCAATATTGGCCAGCCCCAACCACACTAACCAAGCTTCGGAGTTTCATAGGACTTGCCAATTTCTATCGCAAGTTCCTGTTGGGATTCTCCCATATCGCATGGTCCTTCAGCCAAGTGACCAAGGGTGGTGGTAAAACAAAGTTCATGTGGGGAGAGTTGCAACATAAATCATTTGATGATATGCAACATTGCTTGTGCTCAACCTCGGTGCTCTGATTACATGATCTGCAACAACCTTTTGATATTGATACAAATGTTTATGATTATTTTGTGGGCGCAGTTCTCACTCAGCACGATCATCTAATGGAATATCATAGTGAGACACTATCAGATGTGGTTCGTAAGTACCCCACTTATGACAAAGAAATGTATTCCAATGTACAAGCCTACCACCAATGGAAGTATTACATTCTTGGGAAGGAGACAATCATCCACGCTGATCACAAACCTACGTAGTTCACGCAAACAGAAGGAAAATTGAAAAACATCTGCCATTACAAGTGGTCCACACACTTGCAATAGTTTCATCTCAACATCAAATATAATATAGGGAGCACCAATCACATCGTTGAATGCCTCAGTCAAAGCCCAGTTGCAACATTAACCATGATGCTCCACTCCTTCGGACATGAGGCCTTGAGATGGCCCCAACTCTACAAGAGAGATCTTGACTTCGCTACCACTTACCATATGTTGGGCGTAGGCACACCCGTCACTGACTTTTATCTTCAGGATGGATTGTTATGTCATCTGGGCCATCTTTGTGTTCCTTCGAGTGAGCAAGTGAAGTTGATTTGGGAATCTCACTATAGTTGGATGGCATGACACTTTCATTTGGAAAATACAGTGGCAGTGCTACATAAGTATTTCTATTGGTCGAAACTTAAACAAGAAGTCGACAAGTACATATGGTCTTGCACTTCCTGCGTTATTTCCAAACCAACCATTAAGAAGCAAAGTCTGTACACCCTTCTCCCTAATCTTGATAGGACTTGGGAATCCATCTCGATGGACTACATGTCTGGCCTTCCTTCAACCAGGCAGGGAAATGACTATGTTTTTGTGGTGGTTAATCAGTTTTCTAAGATGGTCATTTTGAAAGCCTACAAGAAGAGTATTAAGGCGAAGACCACTGCCAAGATCTTCTTCGAACAAGTGTGGGTAGATTTTGGGATACCACAAACCATCATCTCATATCAGGATAGCAGGTTCCTAAGAACATTTTGGTCACTATTGGACACCAAGCTCACTAAATCCACTTCCTTCCACCCCCAAATTGATGGCCAGACAGAGGTCATCAACAAGATGATCGTGCAAATGTTGCATATGCACAACTCCAAGAATTCATAGGACCTCATCAGAAGCTTCGTCCACTTCATCATGGTTCGTACACCATCACCAAGGCTATGGGTGAAAATTATTTTGAGCTAAGTATTCCCTCCTTCCTTTGCTTGCACCAAATGTTCAATGTAGACCTACTTTTCCCATACTTTCCACCATTATTGGACACATCAGAGATAACAAAGAAGTTGAAACTGAAAGGGCACAACCCTGACTGCATGGAACATGCAACCATTGATCATATTGTGGATAGGTAGGTTAAGGGCACTCACCAATAGAGGATCCAACTTTATCGGGTTGTCAAAGTAGGGCAGGTCCTACACCAAGGAAAGTGGTTCACCCGAGGCCAAGTTCAATAGAAGTTTCCCCATCCGATGGGGTCACTCAACACAATGGATACCATTGCGTCCCAAGGGGGGAGGATTGATCCATGTGGATATCAATGGCCATCCACCTCTTCCACTGGCTCAAAGCACAATTTTCCATTTTGGTAGTTTTTCTACACTTTTTCAGATCCTGAACTTTCAGGGCCATTTTGAGGCCTTAAACAATGTTTTTTGGGTGCGAAAGTGCCCAAAAAATATCCAAAGGCATGGTCTAGGCCAACCGAAATGTGTACTTCTCAGCTATACCTTTCCAATGGGCTATCAAACATGCCAAACGAAGATCATATGCAAAAGTTATGACCTTGAGAAGTTGGCATACCAACTAACCCCATTGGGGCCCATAAGCCTTTTGGCGTTTCGTCTCCTAGGATTAGGTTTTTGGATGTTTAGGGTTTCCTCATTGCTTCTTTATGATAAAAAGGCCTTTTGGCCTCATTATAATGCACTATGGCGAATGCACATAGCCATCACATCTCTTCTCAGAGATAAGCTACCACCATTCGAGTGAGTTTGTTTCGTTCTTCATTTTTATAGTTCATCACATTTCATTTATTAATAGAAGTCAAGTTTCATTGTATCTATATGTTTTTGTTATAAATATGTATTTCATTTCGTTCCATTTATAAATCTAGATCATATCACCTCTTATTTCTTTTGATTTCGCTAATGTTTTACTTGACGATTTGTATATGTGTAACTTGAATGTAGAGTCTATTGATGATGCAGTTGTTGAGGATTCTTATAGAGATCTTCAAAATACATATGCATCTCCTTGAGAGGATGAGATTCATCACCCTAAGTGTTATGGAAAAACTCTTGATGTTTCGTTCTCTAATGGTAGTGATGCTTTAGAATCTTGGAGGCTTGATGGCAAGAGGAAGTGGGCCAATTTTACTTTTATGATAAAATTCAAGGCTACTTGTGATCCCTAGCCTTATGAGGGGGCTCGTGAAAAACCAAAATGGGAAGACTTGATGGAAGAAGAATGATGAAAAATTAGACTTTGGAATTGGCTCTTCCCTTAGGTGAAGTGTCCATTAGTTGTAAATGGATATACAATACCAAATTCTCTTTGAAAGGATGCATTAAGAAGTGTAAAGATTGCTTGGTTTCTCAGGGATAATATGAAAAGGAAGGTATTGATTGCAATGAGACTTTTATTTAGTGGTCAAGATATAACCATTTGAATTATTTTGTTGCTTGGTGCTATTTTTTGATGGGATATTACCAGATATGTGAAATCAACCTCCATGAATGGGGATCTCTGTAAGTAGATCTATATGGATAAAACACATGGTTTTATTAAGGATGACACTTCTAAACATGTTTGTAAGTTGAAGAATTCTTTCTATGGGTTGATGCAAGCCCCCTAGGGGTTTTATAAAAATAGTGATAAATTATTTCTTTCTAGTGAATGATTAATGAAATATTTCTTTCTAGTGGTTTTTTTCCATTTCCATTTAGATTATAATATTTATGTTAAACATGCCAATGGAGATATTTTGATACTTGTCCTTTATCCCAATGTTTTGATTCTTATAGGAAGTAGTCATGACATGATTGTTAACAAGAAGAAACAACTCATAACACTTATGAAATAATCAATTTGGGATTTTTGCACTACTTCATAGAGATTCAAGTTTTGCATAGGTAATGATATTGTCATTTCACACTGTAGGTATGCTCTTGGTCTTGTTAGATTTTTTTGAATGAATGATTGCAAACCTTGTTCTACTCCTTTTTAGTCTGGAGTCAAATTGACTGCCAAGTGTTCTTACACCTCATGGATGTTAATTGTTATCAAAAACACGTTTCCAATGATGTACTTGACTCATGAAATATTTGGTGTCACATTTGTTGTCCATCTTGTTTCTAGATATATGAAGGAGCGAAAGGAAAATTATTGGCTTGTAACAAAGAATTTTGAGATATGTTAAGGGTACTTACTAATTTGGTATTCAATACTCCTATGGAGATTACACTAATTGGTTGGATACATTGATTTAGATTGGGTTGGGGATTAGGGTGAATAAAATTATACTGCTTTCTTTGCTTAATAACTATTGCATTGTGGAGAAATAAGCATTGTACAAAATCCCTTTCTTTAAGGGAGGCCAAATACAAAGGAGCTGCCACAATTGGGCAAGAATTTGTATGGATTCAAACACTTTCAGATATGCTTGGAATTTATCCGGAGCAACTAAGCTCACTTTAATGTGATAATCATGGTGCAATTTGGATTTCTCACCATCTAGTATATCACTCGAAGACCAAGAATATTGAGGTCCATCAACACTATATTTGACTACTGATACATAAACAAATTATTTAGATGGAGTATTGCTTCATTGTCTTACTTAGGACCAGATTGTGGAGATCTTCACCAAGCTATGAAAAAGGCCAAGTTTGTCAAGTTTTGCACTCTACTTGGGATGAAGGAATTTTTTGTTTAGTTGGGTTAACTTCTATTGTCCCTAGGCTTTCCCTCAAGTCAAGTGTAAGGGGGTAATCTCATGTAATTAATGTTCCAATATGTGTACTTAATGTAATATTGGTGTAGTGCATATTCATGTCATAAATGAAAATCCCTAATGGTATATCTTTAATGTGGCCTTAGTGGTCCCTTATTAATGTGGTGGTTGGAAGATTGCACAATGCTTTGTAATTAATGTGGTTGTTAGATTAGAACCAATCACTATATAAAAGGGAATTGTGCCCCATTGTAGTATATCATGCGAGATATTACTATTTGGTATTCAAACTTATTTGGGTAACAAAGTGACCCACTAATATTGGTGTCTTATGTGTTTGTCTTGCATGCTCATGGGTCCAGAGTCTCTACTTTCCTTGTGGTTTTTCCCTATTTTTTAAGCTTCAATATATTGATGTTTTTATTATACATTATTTAATAGGAAAGAGATTTTGTTTGTTAAATATGCATCTTTTCTTTTTGTTTGATTGATATTTAAATTACACAATCAAGCTACTAAAATGGTGGGAGTTGCAAAATTATTGAGCATTTATGTTTTCTTTCTACGCATACAATTATTTTGGTTTGAAAACATGTAAATGACACTTCTAATAGAAATGGCTCAAAGCGTGCTACTTTTAGCTTGTAGGTCCTAAGGTCTCTACACATACTCACCTTTTTATGGCCAATTTATATTTTTATGGAATCTAACTTTCATTCTCTAGTAGAAAATTGTGTGCCTATAATATCTAATTGTGAAATCTTTATTGTTATGTGTGTTTGGCCTCAACCTTTCAACTACAATGTTATTTCATTTGTTTTACCTATTTTTATTACAAGTTCATGTATCCTCAGCCAAGTTAAAACCTTTCACTATTTCAACATATTTGTAATTAAAATTAGTTTAAATACTTTTTGAACATGTTGGACACTATTTCATTTGCATCATCATCTAAGTTAATTACAAGGTTCTGTGTACCTATACATATAGAGAAGATAAAGTTCCCATTTGAAATTTGTTGCTTGTGACAATCATAACAACATTCTCTAAAGATAAAAAATACCACCATAATAACAACCAAAGGAAAAATAAGTTACGATTTTAAGTTCAACATGGATTATGTTATTTTAGAACAATCTTTTCTATGATAAGAGTTAAAAGTATTTGAAAAGATTTCATCGTATAAAGAGTTTTTGATAGAACTTGTAGCTCGTTAAAAATAAGTATATGAATGTGGTTTTAGGTGTGACGATACATTCTTAAACTAAAAATGGATTGTACTTATGCAAACTTTCCTTTAAAGTGGTGGGAAGGGGAATTTTTTATATATTTCAAATGCGACAATTAAAAATGTTAAATATATATATTCTCTAAATCTTAAATAGGTTGATCAATCAATACTTGAATAAAGTATGCTTCAATATTCACTATTTGTTGACATGGGAAAATGTTCCTAGTCAACAACATTGGTTCACTTGACGAAAGAGCCCAACTAGACTTTCTTCGATTGAAATGGTGAACCATCCACATATGATCAACTCTGTTAATTCTTTTATGCTTTCACGAATTACAGCTCGATGCACCATTGGTTAGATATGTATATAACGAAACCAAGAATGCAAATACAAAATGCATCTAATCTATGGCTAATATAACCTATCTAACCTTATCTAGCTCTTGCCAGGGGCACTTAAAAGGATTGGTATTGACATGAAACACAAGGTAGGGACAAAGATTGTGGAAGATCACTTATATTGTTGATACCTAATCCAACTAGCTAGCACAACATATGATAAGAAAAATAAAATATAAATATGGTAATCAAGAAACACCCTTTCACCATGGCATTAACAAGACCGTGACATTCACATTCACAAGCAACCAAGGAAGCGATGAATGGCGAAGATAGCTTACAACCATCGCAATTTTGCATGAGTATAAAGTATGAGCCAACTAGTTCCTTTTACGCAGGCACACATATAGTTTCAATTATTGGTAAAATTATATGTTTCACATTAAAAGTGTTGAACATGAATCAAGAAAACACATGCAAAAGTATGGAATATAGATTACCTCTATCATCACACAATACTCCCAAGCTTTTTCTAAGGAGCCAAAGACAACTTATGTATTTTGAGGATCACATTCAACAAGTTAGCATAGTAAGGTAATAAAACATGAACTTTAATAATCAAGTAAATGTATTTTATTCTACAACTTCTACAAGAAACAATGTTTATTCTCACAAGCATCAAGGAAATAAAGAATGGCGAAGGTAGCTTACAACCATCATCAATCTCAAAAGAGTATAGTGCACAAATGTCACATGAAAATAACTTACAATACAAAACAACGAAAATTTTGCAAGAGTTCAAAGGATTCCTTTATATAAATTTTAAATGGCTTTTAGCCTTCTACTTTCTCAGATCTTGAATTTTTAATTCTATGGATCTTGGCCTCATAACTTTGTTTAGCTAAATTGTTTTATAATTTGTTATTATTCAAGTATTAGATGGGTAGGAATTCCTTTACAATGATAATAATGTTAAAATTTTTGGTATGCTCTTTTAACCATAGACAATGTCACATCATTGTCACCCAACCCTAGGCATGCACATATGCCACCCCTGAGCACACTAACCTTTACTTCTAATAATTCGAGCAAGCCTACTCTAGAACCAATAGATAAACCCTAGTTGTTAACTACAACAACAAATCAAGACAAGTAGAGAGATCCTTCTCCAAGGGTAGCACACAAGAGAGAGAGAGTCTCCATATCCACAAAACAAGTACCTTACACAACTATAGTAGCTGCAACTGCACTACTCTCTCAAACTTGCGCCATACTTAGCAAGAATATCACCAAGAGTATCACCAAGAATGACACCAAGAATATCACTTGATAACGCTAGAGAGAGACCAAGACCAAGAGATGACCATACACCCTTATTTGTTCTTGCAATTGTAGTTGCAACTGTAGCTCTCCAAAAAACTTGTGCTCTGACTGGGTATCCAAATGAGCTAAAACGTCTTCTATTTATATTAATATGTCCAGTGACTTTTCTGGTTGGGTCGACCTGACTTTCTGGTAATCATATTTTATGTTTATATTTTTCCTGTGGAGTCGGATCGTCTTCTAGGGTTTCCACACATCTGTTTAATGGTTCACTTGCTTTCAGAACATTCTATTCTAAGTCAAAGATTACACGTGGAGGTTAAACCTCCTGCAACTACCAAACAATCAACACTCCCTCTTAGCTAGGGAGGTATTAACTAATATGTTATTCATGTAGTGGTCTCAAACGCATCCATCCATCTCACATGGCATGGGAAGGATTCACATGGTCTTGCAGACCAGTCTACAGGTAGCATCACCATAGCCACACAGGATATCCATAGTGCAACATGAATTCACCCCATGCATCTGTTGAAATATTGTAACTGCAAAGAGTATTCTATTTATTATTGATTTATTATTCATTAGATCAATCCCCTTTTGTGGATTGATCATGTCGAGCATTGTAATTGACCAAATCCCCTTTTGTGGATTGGGAAAACCCTAATTGTAATATGCAAACTAGGAAGTCGACCCTCAGACAAATTAAAGTGGTTCTAACCACCCAGAAAGAAAAGTTGGCCCTGCCAGTGAAGAGACACCTCCTTTTAGTGCTTGCCAGTTTGTATAAATAAAGGAAGCCAACCACTCATTTGTTCACTCACTCAGCTCACTCATCTAGTGCGCAAGTATAGAAGGAAGCTGCAGTTACCAGTTGCCGGAAGAAGGAAGAGAGAGAGGCGCATTTCTTGGGAGAGGACATTCTCTAGTGTTTGGTTTATTGTCTTGGCATTGGATTGGCTATGGTACTTGGTTATTGAATCTATATTAAATAAGTTTTGATGGGTTTTCTTCCCCTTGAGGGTTTCCCAGGATAAATGCATGTGTACTCTTGCGATTGTGTTTCTCTTAGTGATCCTATCTATGGTATGGTTATCTAGTAAATTGAAAAGAAACCTAATAATAGCTTAAACCTTAACAACATCCAAGGTCCGTGGGTAGATCTCAATAGCTACAACATGTCCCCAGGACATCCACTACCCTACAATGCATCAATACCTGATCATGTGCACCCTCGGTCTCAGTGCCATCCCTTTTTCATGCTAGATGAGATCCCCTTGTCTTAGTGTAAGCCCTTTTTCATGCTAGATGAGAACACTCAATGCTAACCCTTTTTCATGTTGGATGAGTTTCACCTGTCTCAGTGCCAAGTCTTTTTTCATGCTAGATGAGAACACTCAGTGCCAACCCTTTTTCATGTTGGATTAGTTCCACCTATCTTAGTGCCAGCCTTTGTTCATGTTGGATGAGAACAATTAGTGCCATCCATTTTTCATGATGGATGAGTTCCACCTATCTCAGTTCCATCCCTTTTTCATGCTGGATGAGTTCCACCTGTCTCAGTTCCATCCCTTTTTCATGATGGATGAGAACACTCAGTGCCAACCCTTTTTTATGCTAGATGAGAACACTCCCTCTGAAGAGGGACCAGACCAATCTTGTCCCTGAAGTACTCAAAGTTCATCCTTGACAACATCTTGATAAACATGTCCACAACTTGATCCTCTGTAGTCATGAAACTAGAGCCTCATTGCTCCCTTCTACACCATATCCCCAATATAGTAATATCTGATCTCAATATTCTTTTACCCACCATAGATCATGGGGTTCTTTGATGACTTCGTGCAACTCTGGTTGTCACAAAAGATACAGGTCACCTCCAACTCGAGATCGAACAATCTTGTAATCAGTTTCTGAAGCCACACTGCTTCACCATAAGTTGAACACGTTGCCAAATATTCTTAGTAAAGTCCAAGCTCATCATGAAACTGTCTAATCTAGCATATCATGCCCTAGGTGTCTTCAATATGCAGACATGAGACTCCTTCTTATGTATCTTATGGTTTCTCTATGTATACTTCTTTTGACTTTTGGAGCAAGTGTCTCATCATAGTCTTCTCCCTCTTGCTGGGAGAATCCACTAACTTCCCTTCTGGTCTCAAGGAAAAATATCCATATTCCAGTCCTTGTGACATGCTTCCTCCTATTTCACTGAAACTAGGGAATTTTCCGAGGAGGTCTCATATCTTCTCGAAGCCTTTGAAGCTTCGATCTAGCCTCCTCAACTCATGGCACCCATATGTCGGTGTTGGAAGACGTCTCTCTCTCCCATATGAATCTGAGGGGGAATACTTTCTAAATGAAAGTATTTAAGCCACTAACTCTTGTTGATATCAAGCTCACTCTGAGTCTCTATAATCTTTGGAGCCATCTACTCTCTTTGTATGTGATGATTTCTTCTGAAGTCTCCTATGAATGGTCCTGGGGAGGTTGCTCCTCCTTACTAGATCATGAGGGATGGATCCCTCTTAACTCTATCTCCTTCTGAGCTGGTACTTGGTGGGGCCGTCTACCTCACCACTGATGGATACATATGCTCCTCATGATACGACTTGTCAATGCTATATGTATTTTCATCCTACAAAGTGTCACAGAGCCATGTTGGTCTCTTCCTGGTTACTACAATGATTCTAGGTAGGCCCTTCTGGATCTACTAACTCTTCCTGATGATATGAAGAGTGATAAACTGAACTAGAGGGATTTTTTCGGTCATCTTTGGAGCCTTCTTCTCCTTACAATCAATCTCCATATGAGATACTATGTATCTCGCAAAAGTAACCTTCTTCTTCTTCTTCTTCTTCTTTGGTACATGGATGTATATGGTAGTGTATACAATTTCTTATCTGGATATTCTGCTCCATGTTTCAAACTAGAGACCATCTAATATGTTGTCTCCTGCAACTGTCACTATAGCTTCCCTTAGAGTTATCACTTGTGACCTTCCCAGAACAAGGACAACAAAGGGGAAAACGGTGGACAAGAATAATACTCTTATAATAATAATAAAAACAAGAATGAGAACACTAATCACATTAGATCCTTCTCATAGCTATCTCTTGTGACGTTCCTGGAACAAGAGCCAAAATAAAAATACAATAATAGGAACAACACTCTTCTAGTGTTGTGATCAAACATTCTTCCATGGTAACCTCCATGGAATTTATAAATAACCTGGAACCTGGAGTCTTATCTTCAAGAACAAGTGTTGTTGATTTTGTTCTGAGTCTCCTTCACTTAAGATGACACGTATTCTCTTCAACTTGTCCCTTGTACTTAAGACACTATTTTTTCTTGACATAAATATGAGTTAGAGAATATAATGCAATTAAACTCTAAAATCTCAACCTTAATCAATCTAATACTTTGACTAAAGTTAATTTCTAACTTCAACTTTGACCAGAGATTAGTATGATAATCATAACTTCAATAGATCAAAAAATGCAACCTAGATGTTCATAAGATCACAATTATTCCATAACAAATAGAGACGTATCAAAACAATCAAACCTGGAGTGCATTGTTCCTCTGAATGTGTTGGATCTGAGATCCCTCTGGATCTGAGATCCCTCTGGATCTGAGATCCCTCTGGATCTACGATTGTTGTTTGGACAAAAAAATCCCTTCTCTTGCAAATATCCTTAAGGTAATGATATTGTTTAAACATATACAAGTACATACCTCAGACAACATCGATAGGTAGTGGCACCATCCGACAATAGCGGTAAGCAATGACGAACCCAGAAATTTCAAGGTGCTTCAACTTGCAGTCTAGAGATAGTTGGAGATGCGTTAGGGTAAGGCACACTAGGACAACCTAAAATTAGTCCCAATACTTCACAGAAAATTTCACTGCAACTAGTGTTGGTGTTGCAACTGGCACTGCAACTGGAATTGCAACTGACATGAAGGAACTGACACTACAAACCTAGGGTTTTATGAGGAAACCCTAATTTCTCAACTTCAGAAATTTGCAGATCTGATCTAGGAAGAGATGCACCCTACTTAGGTGACCTTCTTAGTGAGTTCAGTAAGTGTGATGGGGGAAACTGAGGATCTTCCTTCCAGTGGTTAGAGTGTTATGAAGGAAACCAACTCTGATTCCATGTTAAAAATTTTGGTATGCTTGTTTAACCATAGATAATGTCACATCATTGTCACCCAACCATAGGCATTCACATGTGCCACCCTCGAGCACACTAATCTTTACTTTGAATAATTTTGGTAAGCCTACTCCATAACCAACAGATAAACCCTAGCTGCTAACTGCAACAACAACTCAAGACAAGTAGAGAGCTCCTTCTCCAAGGGTAACGCACAAGAGAGAGAGAGTCTCCATATCCATAGAACAAGTACCATACACAACTGCAGCAACTACAGTTTCACTACTCTCTCAAACTTGCACCGTACTTAGCAAAAATATCACCAAGAGTATCACCAAGAATGTCACCAAGAGAATCACCAAGAATATCACTTTATAGCACTAGAGAGAGACCAAGACCAAGAGATGACCATACACCCTTATTCCTCCTTGCAGCTGCAACGATAGCTCTTCACAAGACTTGCGCTCTGATTGGGTATCCAAATGAGCTAAAACTTCCTCTGTTTATATTAATCTGTCCAGTGACTTTTTTGGCTGGGCCGACCTAACTTTTTGGCAATTATATTTTTTGTTTATCTTTTTCCTATGGAGCTGACTTGTCTTCTAGGGTTTCCACACATCTGTTTAATGGTTCACTTGTTTTCAGAATATTCTATTCTAAGTCAAAGGTTACATGTGAACGTTAATACCTCCCTCGGCTACCAAAACATCAACAAATAATACAATGTTCTCCATCTTTAACCTCCATTCTTCCCAATTTATCATTTTATGGTGGCCAAATACTGTCTCTTTTCTTCAAGCTTTGGATGAAAATAATTTTGCATAGTTCTAATTTGTTTTGTAGTGGCTTGATGTCTAAATTCCTTGATTTGTCTTATGTTGCTTGAAGAATTTGCATGGAGAGGTTGAATCTGAAATCTCTTTCTTTTCTCAAAAATAGCTTTAAGTTCTTCTACCACCCAATTTGTCTTGTAGTGGTTCTTTGGATGAATGAGTCTTCAACTCTCACTCACTTGATTAAGGTGCACAAACTTAGGTGATTTTATCTTCACATATTTGTCTTGAAAATACCGAATTTCTTTCTCCTTAATATAGATTCACATGCTTTAAGTGAGAGAAAGCATCATTTAATAATTTTGGAGACTCATTCATGCATTCATCCTTTCACGTTCCTTCACATATTTGTCTTGAAAATACCAAATTTCCTTCTCCTTAATAAGATTCACATGCTTTAAGTATGAGAGAGAAAACATCATTTAATAATTTTGGAGACTGATTCATGC
>JZKD02S1803863.1:74199-87719 GCA_000966675.3 Picea glauca | reverse complement strand
ATAATAATACAATGATACAATGAGGGTGTCTATATCCGTTTTCCCTCTCGAACTCTAAAGCTATCAAATCTAGAATTAAATTCCTATCTAACTGCATTAACTATATTAAATGTCGACTATCTACCTAAGGACGAGAGTTATCCTCTCAAGGTCCATTACAATATACAAAGTGTTCCTTCATAAATGGCTTCATTAAAAGACCTGCGCAACAATCCCAAAGTGTTTTCAAAAATTTGTGCTGGCTTGTCCAGATGTCTTCCTGCTTCCGCGCTGGCTCGCTTGATGAGTTGGTGATGCTCCTGCATCAGTAACTCTGGGAGCTCAAGGTTCCTCATCATGGACCTCATTTGAATGATTCTATCTCAATATACTAAATTTTTTATCCTCATCAAAGGTGACATATCTCATAGTATCAATCTGTCAGTTACCAAAGATGTAAAATCGGTATCCCTTCGATGTCTCACTGTATCCAACAAATATGCCCTTCTTTCCTGAAGGGTCCAACGTCTCTCTCTTTTTCTTGGGGACATGCATATACATTGGACAACCAAATATCCTCAGGTGTTTGACCTCTCTCTTTTCAACTATAAACATTTATTCTGGTGTCTTATTCCCAAGTACACGATGGGGATTTCTGTTCTACACATATACTGCAATCCCGACTACTTCTTCCCACATATGCATCAATAAATCTTGATCATGAATCATGGAATTCACTACTTCCATGATTTTTCGGTTCTTTACTTCCACCACACCATTCTTCTAAGGATTTTAGGGCATAGATAGTGCCCTCTTAATCCCAACTTCTTTGCAGAATGCCTTGAATTCATCTGATGTGAATTCTCCTCCATTATATGACCTTAATATATTTATCTTCTCGAAAATATTTTCAACAAGTTCTTTGAATTCTTTGAAATTGTTTAATACTTCACTTTTAGCTTTCAAAAGATAAATCCAAGTTTTACATGAGAAATCATCAATAAAGGAAACATGGTATAAATACCTATTAAGTGAGGTGGATGACATTGGTCCACACAAGTCTGAATGTATGATGTCCAAGGATCCTTTGGCTTTGCTATCACTACTTGGAAATGGTTTCTTCACGTGATTTCCTTGTGCACATACCTTGCATATGCCTTCATTATTCACTTGTATTTCTAGAAAACCTATCACCGTCTTCCTCACGATTGGTAGTTCTTTGTAATGTATGTGAGAAAAGATTCTATGCCATATTTCACTTGGAGTAATTGTGTTGTGTACTAATGTTGAGTTTGAATGTCCCTTCAATTTGTATATGCCTCCTTATTGAACACCAATAACCAAAAAACCATCAATATAGTTTCCTTTTGGATACATGAGAACTTCACCATCAATGAAAACAACTATGAATCATTTTTCATCCAAACATGAGATCGAAAGGAGATTCTTATTCAAGCCAGGTACGTATAAATCATCCTTCATATTCATAGGTTTTTCATAATCCAATCTGTAATATTATTCTCCTACTCCTTTAATGGGCTACTAATAGTCATCACCGAGCTTCAACTTGTGAGGTGAATCCTTCTAAAATAATTATGAGAAATAATCCTTGTAACCTGTCACGTGCTTAGACATGCCACTATCAATAATCCATGTGTCACTTCCATGAGTGATTGTACCTATAAGAGCTGATATCAATACATATTATTCACTTGAGTCATATTCTTTGGATCTATCTTGATTAGGTTCATCATCTTCTAGGGCATGCACATGATGTCTTTTATACTTTCCTTTTCTTGCATGAGATTCTAGAGATTGATTTTCCTCATCACCTAGTTTCTCTTCTCTTGATACCAATATAGTTTTTTCCTAAGTGAAATCCTCCCATAGTATGCTAAACTTTGTAAGATTTCTTCTTGAACATATTCCATGAATGAATGATTCCCAAGGTCTATGGATACCATTCAATGTATTCATTACCAATTCAACTTATTCAATTTTGTCTCCAATGGATTGAAGTTATTCTTTGATTTGAGACACCCTTGTGAAGTAGGATCGAATTATTTCTGAACTTTGCATCTTCACATTCTTGAGTTGTGTCCTCAAGGTCATCTTCTGTTTTATAGTCTTTCCTTCATACAATCGGGATAGGGCATTAGACATGTCCTTGGGATTTGTCAATGATGAGACATGAGGGATCAAATGATCCTTGATATAATCAATAATGATTCTATTTTCCTTAACTAATTTCTTTTTGTACTTTTACTTGGCCTCATGTTCATTTGGTTCTGGAACTTCTTCTTTGACTAAATATTCTAGATCATTCTCTTCCAGAATGAGCATCACTCTATAATTCCATGATTGGAAGTTATCAACACCCTCAAGTTTCTCATCAATCTTGGTACTGGGTTCCATATTTTCCTTGAACGGTAATACAATAAGAAAAATGAAAAGTTTTCAAAGAAAGTTTGTCAACTTACCATATAGTGTGTTATTCCAAGGTGAACTACTCCAACTTCAATCTATAACTGCCAAGATATATTGATCTAGGGTTTATGAGGAAACACTAATTTTTCAAAATGAGAATTTTTAATTCTACCCCGAGGGAAATATCTTCCCTCCTTGAGCAAGCTCCTTGATGGATTTTTATTGACCAATGTCCTTTAGAAAGTGGGAGAACTCACCTTCTAGGGTTTTATGCAGTTGCTGGCAGTTGCAACACAAATTGTAGTTTTTCCAATATTAGTCAAACTAAAAGTACAAACCCAAGGAAATATGTGCTAGGGTTAGGAGATTCTTCCTATGGTCTTGACTTCCCCAACGAGTTCTTCTATACTATGAAAATTGATTCTTTCAGGTCCGCTCTAACACCATGTTAAAATTTTCTTAAGGAGTTGAGTGTAATAAATATTCTTTAAATTTTAACAATTAGAACAATAATTGCATGCATAAGGATCACTTAAAGAAAGACATCCACAATATACACAATATTTATCCTAGGAATCCCTCTTGGGGGAGAAAACCCAACAAACCTTCTTCAATATAGATTCGTCCACAATTAAAATGTCTCTCTCGAGAGAGATATCACCAAACAAAAGATAATCAGAATATAGAACATAAATCCTAACCAGAATAGGGTAGTGCACCACTAGACCAAGATAGTCCTCCAAGAGATAACCAAAACCCTTCACCGGAACACCCTTACTCTGTAGTTGTGTCTCCTCCTCAAACTTGCACACTTTTCCTTGTGAGAGAGAACTTGTGTTGTGTTTCCTTCAAGTGAGGTTCCTAGCCTCTTATAAACACAAGTTTAGCCACCCTTTAATTAGGTCATGGATGATGTGATACCCCACAACTTGGATTTTTAATTATTATTTCTATCTTATTGTTTTATTTTATAATTTTAATTATTTTTATGAAAGATAATTTGGTAGATTGACCAAAATTGAATGGTAAAACCTTATTATTTTATTAAAATAAACACATGTGGAAAAAGGGGCACACGTTAAATAAATTGTTAAAGTGGGGGTTAAAAATCCAAAGGGGTGTGCTAAGTGGCAACAGACTTATAGAATCTATGTAGTTAACTCAACTTCAAAAAAGACACATTCTATATTTATAGGAGAATCTATGAACATGTGTAGAATTGAATCTGATAGGTGGTCAATGAGTAGGAGGCTCAAGAAAAGTGTCACAAGTCCTATGAAAAATAAAAGAAGTCATGACAAGGGAATGGGGCACCATTCCTAGGATGTGAACTAATAGCTCAAAAAGGCTATGTAATGAACTGATTTGACATGGTGATTTCCTTTACACACAACAAGCTAGACCTATGAATTCTACAAAAGGCCACATCGATATCCCCTTGGATTCCAAACTCAACTTAGAGCTGACAAAGGTTGAAAAATACTCTCATCTACGGTTGGGAGGAAGAGAGTCTTCAACATGTGTTTTCCCCAAGTTCCATCTTTTACTTCTTTGGTTACAAATTTTTTTATCTGAATGTTTACTGTGTTTTATCATTTGTTACTGTGGACAAAATCATTGGTTATAAATAATAAATAACTTGTAACAATATTAAATTAAGTGCTTGTTATGATCAGATAGATGCATAACATAAGTTCCATGCATAAAAACAGTGAAATAAAAACAATAGATTATTTTGATTCTAGATTCTACGAAAATAATTGTTTCACGAGTATAAAATCCATAAAACTCATAGGTAAAACCAAGTTACAAAACATAAATTGTATTCGGAAGGGAATCCATTACAAAGCTAGACAAAGTACACTGTGTATATTAAAAAAAAGGTAATCATTTCAAATTAAACCGAGTTTAGCAAGATACGAGTATTGACTATATATATTCAACATAGAATCATTACAAAATTAAACAGAGTTTAAAGTAATGACTGTGTATGATCAAAACATAATCCATTACATTTTAAACAAAGTTTAATAAAATACTAGTAACGATTGTTTATGCCAAGATATATAAATAACGATTGTGTATATTCAAGGATTTGTAAACATAGTACATATGGTTACACAACTTTCAAAATGAGTAGACAACATTCTGGAGCCACAAGACTTTCAAGAATAATTACATACAAAAGGATTCGGTCGACTAGCTCAACAGAATGTAGGAGCACAATAATCACATTTTATGATATGAATTTTTAACATCTAAATAAGTATTGAAACCCAAATACCTTTATGTACAAGGGTATTTCTGAAGCTCCATGGTAACCACTGCCTCGACACCTACATAATGAGAAACAAACAAGTTATCATGTTGCACGAGTTATTTAATCAAACGAAAGCTACATACACAAATAGAGATAAACTTACCACGGATGTGCACATAACCTATGTATCTCCTTCCATCACTGTTGAATTGCACCTAGGTGTTTAGGCTTGTTGGATAACTGATGTGTACCCCTCACAACATCAAAAGGGCCCATCATTAGTTTAATATCTAAGAATAAATTTAATAACATATGTAAATTACAACATATGTACAGAATGTAAACTAAATAAATTACTAAGCTCTGTGTGAACATCTCCCTGTACAAATAATTATAACAAATGTCCTAACTAAGTCTAGGCTGAATAAAAAGAATATGAAAGGTCTTAAACATCGACCAAAAACAAGAGTGACAAAATAAATGAATTAAAAACCCTACACTAAGTCCCCAAATTTCAAGGAAAAACTCCTCAAACCAAAGGTTAATCTGGGAGAAAGACTATCGTGACCGAATATACAACCTACAGTCACTACATTATATGGGAGATTTATGTATATATAGAAAAAAGAATTTTGATAATAGATATAGTAGGTAGAATAAGGTTAGACTCCTACTACAAACTAATATTTTGAAGGGAATTTCTCAGGAATCATTACCAAGTTAACCCGAATGAGTAAGGGTATTTCTGTAAGCTCTTACTAGTTAAAGGCACCAATCCTGAAATCGATTGAAAGGACAAACACAAGTCGGGGAAGATATGAACGCTCGAATATTTTTACCAAATAAATTCCACAGAAAAGTAAAATGAGAATGGAGTAATCAAATATTCACACTATGACTCAGAAAATGGAAAACCTCTCAAAACATGTTAGGACGAACATACAGTCGAGGAAATGAAAGTGATGAATGCAATTTTATCTAAGTGTGGGAGAGGTATGGATGGTTAAATCATATGACATAAAACCCTAATGCTTGTTGGCATAATGGAACATCAGGTATACAATTCCCACGACAACTGTCTATTAAACCTCCTCGAGATGGTAACATCACAGGTGGCACATGCAAGACCACTTCATGATAAATGCTCTGCAGGACGCACTAGTTAATGAGAAAAAGTTGGAGACGTTTTTAAATTAATATCGATACCATAACACAATTTTAAACCTCGTAAAAAACCCTAATAAATCCTTTAATTCTGAGCCGTCTTGTCGACGGACAAGTGTTATATGTATGGATGGCATACAATGAAAAACTCGTTTCAAAATATAGTGATTAATTTACAATGTAACCACATAATATACGACTCTTGTTTATATATATGAGCTACCTTAAAAACAATTCTAAAATGCGATATAATATGAAATGAGTTAAAGAACATAAGAATAATAAGATGGAAGTGTCAATAGTGGGAGGACTATAGAAAATAACCAAACCATTGTGCGACTTAATATATGGTGTGGATCATGACCTCAAGAAGCAACTAGTATATAGAGTTTGAAACTTAGTAACAAAAATCATATTTATAGGTTATCAAATACCTAGTCTTAATGAAATAAGACTTAGGATAACTTTTATAAACAAGACATATAATGAAGAACTATACAGTTGACTATAGAGCAGTTCCATTATTAAAATATAAGATTATATGACAAGCTATGAGAGATTATAAATCTCTTTCTGTATAAGTATTTAGTCTCTATGGGCTTCTTGTTATAACAAAACAATGAAATGATAATGAGACTACTGTATGATAAGGAAAACAAAGAAAGACATAAGATAGGAATACAATTATATGTGACAATAATGATGACAAAAAACCATTAGAGTATATTATGGTTGAATATATGAATAAAAAAAATAAAAATTAATGGAATTTAAGGTCTGTGACAACGAATTGTATACTTTACCCTTTCTAATTTAAAATTCACTTTTACAAAGGAACAATAGGGCGGACTTTACAAATATAACATAATATTATTCTTTAAGGTTTTGTTTTAGTCTAATACAATATTGATACAATAAGAATATCTTCGGAAGCTATTCAAACTTTAACAAGAAGTGGTCTGAAATTGTAACATCCTGCTCTGTCGCACTGAGCAAACTTATTCTTTGAGGACACTTGCTCGCAAGTGATCCGAATCATTATGCTATTAAGAAATTTGACTTTGATTATGATACCTTATGGGTAGATGACATGTTGTTATACTACATTGACATAGACATGTGCTATTGACTCAGTTTTACTGAGTGTGCAGGGTTTTGGACCTGGAGGATGCAGAGGCATCGATGGAACCCCTTGGACTCTGGATCGAGTCAGGAAGTGTTCTATTGGGGTTTGATTGATATACTGTGATATTAGTACATCTAATTAGATGATATGATGTGGATATGTTCTGACATGATTTATTGATGATGTAGGCTGACGATAGTTTGCTGACTAGAATCACATATGGAGTAAGGGGGTCACACACGACTACCAAAGAGGTTGAGGGAGAGGTGTGGACAACATCCCTGCCACAACCTACTAGCACTCCCGTCGTGGGTCGAACTATAGGTTAACGATTACCTAATTTGAGAGGACCCATGATGCCATGAGGGAAGACTGCGACAGTCGCTCGCGATGATTCTAAGGGGTGCGGAATAAGGTGGGGGCCTTATTCCTTAGAAGCCCTTAGTACCCCAAAAATTCACCTAGCAGAGTGTTGACTCCAGGTGTTATTGATGTCTACCAATCAGTCAAGAGGCGAGTGGTACCCCTGGAGTATGTGGTGCGTCCTGAAGGGCACGTCGTGCAAAAGAAACAAAAGAGGTGAGTGGAACCCTTGGAGCAAGTGGTGCGTCCTGAAGGGCACGTTGTGCAAAAGAAACAAAAGAGGCAAGTGGCACCCTTGGAGCACCTAGTGCATCCTGAAGGGAACGTCGCGTTAATGATGATGGAGGTATGAACCTAGATGGACCTAAGACAATTAACATGTTAAGAAATTTTTAAACAACTTCCATAATTAAATGNACCTACTAGCACTCCCATCGTGGGTCGAACTATAGGTTAACAATTACCTAATTTGAGAGGACCCACGATGCCATGAGGGAATACTGCGACAGTCGCTCGCGATGATTCTAAGGGGTGCGGAATAAGGTGGGGGCCTTATTCCTTAGAAGCCCTTAGTACCCCACAAATTCACCTAGCAGAGTGTTGACTCCAGGGTTTATTGATGTCTACCAATCAGTCAAGAGATGAGTGGTACCCTTGGAGAATGTGGTGCCTCCTGAAGGGCACGTCGTGCAAAAGAAACAAAAGAGGTGAGTGGAACCCTTGGAGCACGTGGTGCGTCCTGAAGGGCACGTCGTGCAAAAGAAACAAAAGAGGCAAGTGGCACCCTTGGAGAACCTAGTGCATCCTGAAGGGAACGTCGTGTTAATGATGATGGAGGTATGAACCTAGATGGACCTAAGACAATTAACATGTTAAGAAATTTTTAAACAACTTCCATAATTAAATGTTGCCCAGTTCATAATCTAAGTCCTAAGTCTAAAACTTCGCTAGGGGTAAAATTTTGTCTACCCTTGAGAAAATATCTCTATAAAATTAAAATAATAAATTTTAAAATAAAAACCACTTAAGTAATAATTTTGGTCTTCATAAATTTTGGGGTAAAATGAAGAGAGTAAGAAATTAAATAAAATATGTGGATATAGAATGTAAAGAAGAAATTAATTATTTTAACTTTTGATAGTTTAAAAGATACTAAATTAATAATAAAAGGAAAAAGAGGTTAAATTGCACAACTACTGTTTTTAGCTCTAATAAAAAGGGGAAAGAGGGAAATTATAAAATTTAGGAAATTAGGGAAAGGAGGTACCCTAAAGACGGAAAGAGGGGAACTAATGGTAAAAAGTGGGAGGTCAACTTAGTAAAGAATCTGCATTTAAGAACCTTCTAAATTGAACTAAATTACCAACTTCATAATAGGGAAAGCCTTTAAAACCTGTAAGGGAATCTAGGGACACCTAGGAGTAAATTTAGGAGTAACTCTAGGTGGGTGAGGGAAATGAGAGAATTAATAAATTAAAGAAAATAATTATCGGAGGAGAGTGGGGGATGGATGACACTTGTACGAAGGAGAATTTTTAGAATATTTTTATTAAAACTTAAATTAAATGAGATTTCTAGGGAAAGAATGGAAATTCTAAAACTCTATAAAAGAGAGGGAGGAGAAGGAAGAAGGGGATCGACTGTTAGCATAACGTTACGCTGTTGGAATATTGACTTGACTGATTTACTTGTGGAAGTTGGAATTTCCCAGCTCGGAGAGGAGTGGTAGCTCGGCCTTGTGAGGTGAGCTGGGAGATAGATGTACCCTATGGATATTGTGTGGCCCCTTTGTGGCTCAGGGGATAAGGGGGAAGTAGAGTACCCCTAGCGTTGGCCGGGAGGTACCGGTGTAGTCTTGACGGTTGGCAAGCAGAGCGGCATGGAGCACATGGACATCATTCGAAGCGGGCGATCAGGCAACGATATGCTCTTTTATTTTGTAGAGTAGAATGCATTAGGAACTTATGCTTGGGTCTGTATGCTAATTTGTAAATGGATGAATTCTATCTTGGGCTTTTGCCGTTCGATTGATTTCCTAAAATTATTGTGGTCAACGTTTTGGTTTGGGTTTTGTTGTTCCTTAGTGGGGATCCATAGGGTTAACAGACCGCGATTTTCTTGGCTTGACACCCGGCATTATCATATTACTCCTGCTATGGATTGACAGTTTATTTCTACTATAGCAATGGAAGTGGTGATTAAAGTAAATAGAATTGAAATTCAACTACACGAATAGGGAGAATAAAACCAAGAGATTTAGCTCTAGCCTTGAAACAGTGTTTTTGCGTCACCACTATGATTTTACCAAGATATCCATATTTAATGCTTACCACTGTGATCCTTACACTTCTGCGATTCTCTTCACGGTTGTATTTTCCCAGATGTGGTATATTCGCATTTATTTATTGTTGTATAGTTTTACAGTCATTGACAAACGCTGGTATAGTTATATTTCAGGGTTGTATACAAGGACGCAGTATGACCTTAGACAGTGGGTTAATATTGTGTGTTAATCATTACCATGTAAAATATTTACTGTGAGTTAATACTCATAGACAATGTGTTGATATTGTGTATAATACTGTGTGTTAATGCGGTATAATACTGTGTGTTAATATTGTGTATAATACCATGCATAATCATCACCGTGTGTTATTGCGTAGACGTCCTGTGATAAGCGTAATATGTAATGGTCGTGACCTTCCTTGATAAAAACAATTGTTATAGCGAATTCCGGATAGCTATTGCATTGATAAGAAGATATTGCAAAATACGAATTTATATTCTGGGCACGTCAACGATTTTATTTCAATGGCAATTTTATAATTCATACCTCAAATGGTGATTTTACAATTTTAGTGCATAATGGCAATTCGTTCAGTGAAACGGTTCCTATAAACTTTGGCTCTGTCAATTTCATGTATGGAAATTTTGTTGTGAATTTACTTCGGTAGAATTCATTTTGGCAGAGTTGATTCTAGAATTTTCATTGGTAAAAATTATTTTTAAAATTTTTCTCTAGCAATCCATTCTAGCAAATTCCTTTCCTTTATATGAAATTCCCACTTGTCTCACTTGTTGCATGGTTGATTGAGGAGAAAATGGGTTACTGTTTACACTTCTGACACTCGGCTTACTCGCCTGTTGCACATAGCGACAACGCTGGTCCCACACACCGCCTCACACGCCGGTTCCATACATTGATAATGCTGTTTACACAAGCTAGGTAGTGTATAACTGGAGGCACTTAACCTTTTTCCCAATTTAGATGTTTCCTGAATAGTTCCCTCAACGAGTCTTTGATGCAGGAGCATCACAGTTACCCAAGCGAGTGTGGAGCCAGCGCATGTGTTTTTAAACACATGACATATTGCTTTGAAAACATTTTGAAAATGAAGCACCAAACCTTTAATGAATCTTCTATGAAGGAGCGCCTTTTGTATGTTGTATCAGACCTCGAGCCATATGCTCTTTTCTGAATTAGATAGGAGGCATTTAATAAATTTAATGCAGGTAGGTAGGATTTATTTCTAGATTAGACAATTTAGATGGAAGGAGGGAAAACAGATATAGACACCCTCATTGTATTATTGTAACATATTGAAGCTGGAGAGCAGGAAGAGCAGCAGAGAATTGTATGAAGAACACCCATGTACAGTTATTGAATTAATAGAAGGAAGCTTTGATTCAAGCACATGGTTTGTATTGTTTTCTCTGTGTATTGACACTCATGAATGTTTGTTTTCTGGTTATGCATTTTCTTTGTATATGTTGTGCATGTGATTTCATGTTTTAAACTGAAGTATGAAAGGGAGAGAGAATGAGTTTCAATTGTTTCTCTATTTGAGCCAGGAGATTCCTGCAAGGAGTCCAACTGCATTCATCCACAAAGAGTGCATCGATGAAGGCTCAGTAGTTGAACTCTTGTTCTCATTTACCTAGAAGTGGATTTGGTTTGTTGAAGCCTTGCAAGGAAAGTGCAGGCTGAAGAAGAAGTTTCAATGTTAACCTGAGCAAAGGAGATTGAAGACTGCTGCTGCAGTAGGTGCGCAGAGTTTGAAGGATTCAACGCCCTAGGAAGTTGTTGAATGTTGAGCATAGGGAGTGTGCGCAGAGAGATCTCTTTTATAAGGGACCGAGAAGTGTGGAGAAAGCTCAGGATAAAGAGAGGCCTTCAGAATTATTGGAGGTTTGCACCGGAGATTTCCGTGCCAAGAGATCCCCAAGGGGAAAGGAAATCAATGGTCAGGATCTGCAGGGAAGATTGATAAAACCTGTCAGCAGTTGGATCTCGTGGAGGAGCGAGGAGACTACGACCACACCTGAGCAAGCTCGAAACGTTGGTACGTCGTTGGATTAGTGGTTGTTTTCTCGACAGCCATTAGATCATGATAAATTTGCGTCGGGTTTAAGCCCTAGTGTGCAGAGGAGGAGTCATTGGGATTTTGGAGGCATCGGGGTTTTACAAGTCGAGAGAACTGAGACCTTTGGAGGCTCGAAACTCCGATGGAGAATCTCAGTCATTGATTTCAACAAGACACGCGTCAGACATCAGGGTAAGAGTCGGGATTCAACCCATCGGGGATTTCTAGAGTGTAGGATCGTTGCATCAGGGAATCGTGATTCGTGATATCCCGACGGGAGTTCAGAACCGTCCATTGGCAGTGACACGTGGCTAGAGATCCCGCAGATTCAGGGATCGAGGAATTGAAAGTCCCGTGTACATTGACAACGAGAATCACGATATCCCGATACGCAATTTCCCGATGGGGATAAGGACATAGTGGAGGACGGGTGTCGAAAAGGTCAACCCCCACAGGAGTCAATGCCAAGTACCATCGAAGATTGGGATTTAGGGATTTATAACGCCCGATTCCGTGATTTCAGGATTCGCGATCGCGCGGGTGCCGATTTCCCGATAAGGTAAAGGGAGATCGTCAGAGAGCATCCTGTGGGTGCAGAAAGTCCCGATAAGGGATTTGAGGAGCAATTTAGCTCTTTGGGCCTAGGGAAAAAGAAGGTCCTGGTGGGAGTGGATGTGCCCTGGGTGGTCGTTTACATCAAGTGGTATCAGAGCGAGAAATTTCTCTTTGTTTTCTGCGACACAGAGAGAGAGAAGAATTCGCCTTGCTTCCCAGAAGGAAAAGACAATCGCATGATCTAGAGGACAGGGATGTGAGAAGAAGAGGTAGGCCGACATGGAATCCAGAAATTGAAAGGCAGATACGTGATCTCAGAGCGAGATTAGAGGATATGGAAGCAGTGCAGAGACGCACAACAAATGCTAGAGATTTGAGTGAATCCGAAGGCGAAGTGAAAGCCGAACAGGAAGGAGAAGTTGCAGCTGAAGATGTAGCCAATGAGAAATTGATCAAAGCTATCGCCCAAATGAGTTCAAAGACAAAGATGGACATTCCAACTTATGAAGGAAGTCTGGATGCAGAAGAGCTGTTGGATTGGATTAGAGCTCTTGACACCTACTTTGATTACGAGGATATCGAAGAGGATAAAAAGGTAAGACATGATGTCATGAAGTTGAAGGGACATGCAACATTATGGTGGGATGAGCTTAAGGCAGATAGACGTTCCAAAGTCAAACAAAATATCAAAAGTTGGGATCAAATGGTTGCGAAGATGAAGGAAAATTTCATCCCAAGGGATTATCAGATCACACTGTTCAAGAGAATGCAGAACCTGAGACAAAAATTGATGACGGTAAAGGAATATACTGAAGAATTCTACAAGCTCAATATCAGAGCAGGTCATCGGGAGAGAGATGATGAAAAAGTTGCCAGGTATATGAATGGCTTAAGATACGATATTCAGGATGAATTAAGCATGAAAACCATCAGAACGGTGGAGGATGCGTATCAGATGGTGTTGAAAGCCGAAGAGAAGATGAGTCGTAAGCAAGGACAGCGAGAGCGAGGAAAAAGTCATCTCAGAGGCAAGGTAGTTGCCCAGGATAAACACCAGAAGCCCAAGGAGGAATGGAAGAGACCTCAGGGTAAAGTTGAAAGAGGGGGAACCTCACAGCGAGGACAACAATACGCTGAGTAGAGGGGATATCGAAATGAGCAGAGAGGAGATTATGCTGATGCAAACACTTTTCCTCGTACCAGAGGTAGAGGAAGAGGCAGAGGTGGAGTCATCACATGCTTCACATGTGGAAAGGATGGACACAAGGCAGTTGACTGTCCA